>OY720640.1:27870788-28243656 GCA_963169105.1 Ceriagrion tenellum
GAGTGGGGTCGAATTCGTTTTTAACCTAATTGAAAATTATGTTACCCTTGAGGTTACACTAATTATATTACTCTCTATAACCAGGGGCCAACAAGTTATAGACTAGATTGAAGTTTACTTGCGCGTTTAGCTAGCTGCGGTAATGAGAGCAAACTACTAGAGGACGTTCAATTCTTAAAAGTATTGTGAATTATTTGATTTATGAAGAAGAAGAAAATGAACGGGCAAAAAACGAGCTTCTTCTGCAAAATATTTTTCGATACATTCAATCTGGAAATATTTGTTCCGTACACGTTTTCGTTTTCAAAAATGATACTCAATTTAGCCCCTTCCTTCCTTGCGTTGTTCAGACGTACGAAATACGCGAAAAGACGCTTTGCCTGACTCCCAACACTCTCAGTGAAAAAAAAACGCTCTCTTCCGCATTTCCATAAAGCAACGTCCACACCTTTTAAAATTTGCAGCGAAGACGACACGCAGCAAATATATTTTTGTACGCGCTTGTGAACTTTTGTAAATGTGGACGGGACCTTGCACACAATAATGTATTCCACATCCAACGCACACGCTCCGCACAGAGTCGGTTTTTGCACGAAAAACAATGGATTTGCGCTATATTCAGGTTCTCGATATGGACGTTTCTGCCGCATGATTGCTTGTTTGTGTACCCTGTCAACTCGAATTGAGCTCAGAGAAACCCTGCTGGGCGTAAATATTTTTGTGAAAATAACTTTCAATTTGCGACGATATTATTCGCGGCGAACGCTTTCGGCACAAATGTGTATAGGTGCGGACGCGTCTTAACGAGCGTAAACTTGTGTCTTGGGAGAGAGTATTCCTTACTCTCCATATTCCTCCATTCCTGTTTCCTTCACATTGACATCCGACAATGCTCTCATGAAATAAGTAGAGATTTTAAAAGTTATGCTCGTTTTGTGTTGTCTTCTAAAGTCATTGAATGAGGATTTCGTTCCTTAATCGCTTACATTTTCTGCCGTTTACGTGAAACGCCTTTGCCATCTCCCACTATTGTTTAGCCCTTCTAGCTGATTTATCCGAATTGAATTGAATATTTGGGGAGGCTACCGACAGCTAAGGTCATTTGCGCCGAAGGGGAAGGTAAGGAAGGAAGAGTGGGGAGAAACCCGGCGTCGGCATTATCCTTCTATTAACGAAAGGCGCCAAGGGGACCACGGTATAATGTCTCATCAGACAGACGGAGTACTGTACTTGAAATGTCCTCCGAAAGACACTCGGTTAGGGATCGGATTTCCAATGGAAAACATCCTCCTATGCAGGGATTTGAACCCTGGCCGTCCGTATGGTTAGCCAGTACCCTGGCCACCACACCAACCCGATCCCCTGATTTGCTCGGGGTGTCCTTTCGTGGGCCGAGATGTAGATTTAATGTGGGAATTTTTTCCATTGTTGAGTGTGTTGGGGTCTGTTCAGGCTTGGCCCAAGTGAGATGCTAAATTTTGTTTCCCTCTCTCCGTTTTCTTCCAGAATCAACCCAACTGGAGGATCCGAGGCAGGAGTGGCGGGCCATCCAAGAGGACATGCTCCGCGAATACTTGCAGACGGCGCAGGATGCTCTGGAGGTGAGTAGGTTGTGCTGGTGGCTGTCGCCGTACTTAATTATGAGTTAATTCATGTCGCGAGTGGCGGTCGTACTAATTTAGGCGAAGTAGATTTCAAGGAGTTTAATATTTAAAGGGATGTCTTCGATAAGCAATGTAAATCAATTCTCGGACGTGGATATTTATTATTCTTACTGAGAGGGTCCTGCAGGAGCTCCATGATGTTCGCTGCTTTTAATGGAACCAATGTCAAGTGGCTCTTGGAAATTCTTTCACCTATCTCCAGAATTTTCTAATTCAAGAAAGTTGAATTGACTACCGTACTAACGTAAAGAGAAATCCAAAATGTCAATAAAAGCTAATGAAATTAGACTCCTATGAATGCAGTTCCGTCATCCAGGTGGCCATCGACATGTTTTAAACATCGGACATCGACATGTTTAAGAATGTTTCTAATCTCGTGTGGTCTCCGGGGACAAAAAGTGTGATTGTGAATACATTTGAAATTTTTGCCTCGAGCTACACGGATGTGATCACGAGATAAAAAATGTTCTCCCTGTCGTTGGCCGAATGCGCATACAGAGGAGTTTAGTTTCATTAGCTTTTATTGACGTCTTGTATTTTTCTTAACTCCAGGATTTTTGCCTGCTCCTGGGGAGCTATTTCTTTTGGAGAATGGAGGGCAAATCATTCGCCAAAGCATAGCAATCCGTTCCACGAAATGAATCTCATTTTGAGCTGCGCTCGGTGACGACCGACCGCGTTACTGGTTCAGTTGTTTGGGCAGCGTTCGAGCGACGCGACGCTTTATCGCCTCTCGAATGCTCGTGTTCACGTCTTCGACGTTGGTTCGGTCGACGGTTTTCCTCGTGAAAGGAATTTGGTCCGCGCCCACGCGCCTTGGCCCACGTGCCCAGATGCCTCTCGTCGCGAATTGACGCAAATTGAATTCTGAGAAGTGGCGCGCGAATACGGCGCGTTTGTCGGTAATTCATTCGCGTTGGTCCTTAAAGAGGTTTGCCTTCTTAAAAAGTCTCCCGAGGTTGTTTGGAGTGAGTTGAACTGTGTGCTGGAATTTTTGTCTTTTTTGGTTATGGCGGAAATTAAAAATAAAGCTGGAAACTACTTTATAATATGTTTAATTCTTGTGAAATTCACTCATCATAACGGGAGTTAACTGTAGGGATGATCATTTCATGATCTGTGACTGATGTTTTCTGTAGCCTTTGCTTGGAACCTCTCACTCTTCTATGGTTTTTAAATGTTTTGATTTAATGATTCGGGTGAATCAAGATCGTCGCAGTTTTCGGTTGGTGAAGAAATCCTTTTCTGTCGACTTCGCTCCCGTCATTGACTCGCTAAGTATTTACATGTCTCTAAGCTGTCTTTTTAGAATTTCACTTCGTAAACTTGATTTTATTAGTTGGCGCATATTTCACTCATGGCCGAGATAGCCGTAAAAACGGTACTATCACGCTGTTTCCCATCCTTAAAATGTGCTAATGCTTCTCTTTTAGAATTTCTCATTCAGTACTTGGACTCCTTTATCTGTTCTGAAATTATTGAACGAAAAAGAAGCTTGCGGAAATAAACGAGTCGTTGAATTGTGACTGACTTCCATACATTGATTCGGTCCGCCTATTACACGGCGAGATGTCCTTAAGACTCTTTGTAGCACTTCTGAATTTCAAGCTTTGTGGGCTTAGGTCGTTTTTGGAATGCGATTTTCTCTTGGTTGTATTGTAGTGTGTCCTACGTTCCGAGCAAAGCTCTGTTATTTCCCTCGCCTCCTTATAATTGAGGAGGAGGCTATAATCCTCTCAGAATATAGCCTAATCGGGCAGTCACTGCAAGGTGTGCAGTTCGCTGTCCTCTAAAGCTTGTTTTGTTGCTTCAATCCATATAGATGCTTTCCACGGGGCACCTTCAGAGTTGGAAATGGGTGGGAAGAAGGGGCCAAGGTCAATCTTGATAAGACATTCCTCGCGTCGGCTTCGCATTCGTCCAGTGTGTTAGATTGCCTTGTTTTTATTCTGGCAAATTGAATTCGTCTTCGTTGCGTTTGTTATTTGCCGCCCCCATATCATTCCCTTACGTTCATCAATAGCGTTCATTGGTATTTAGGCATTATTCCGAGGCTATAATTTTGCTTTTAAGAAAAAAATGGTTGCCACTCAGTTGTCTTGAGATATTCTCGCATGGCTTCTCTGAAATGCTGTGGCGAACTCTGTTCGTAATAAAGCAATATGAAATTGTTAGCGCTACAACGGCTGTCGGAATGTCTGGAGAGATTTTATTTTCAAGATTGTTACTTGAATTACTTGCAATATATCTCATTATCTAAAGTATTTATCTGCTGTGTGCTTCTTTATCGGACATCGAAAGCAACAACAGCAAAATTTACATTTATATTTATGTACTGCAAATGGCAAGGTGTTATTTGAATTGCTTGACGTAGAATGGAGCAATTTCTTGATTAGCCATTAATTTTATTTTGGAAGTGCGATGAAAGGGTAAGACGCATACGGTTTCGGGAAAGAAATTCCTGGGCCTAAGGTATGATCTGCCCCGAGGAGCGGTTTCTGTGTTCGCATTCTGCTGGGAAATTCACCGCTACGGGAGAGCGCGAGATTGTCGGGCGCGATAGAAAGGCGCAAGCTATGTGGAATCGTTATAATTTCGAGCCTATTTTAAACCACGGGGTGTTGTTCCCATTGTTAAAACAGGTGTTCATGATACGATATTCCGTAAAACAAATTTAATGTTCGTTCGCGAATTTATTAGTTGTTACGTTTAATTGTTTCGGGGAATATTCTAAAGGCTGGAACTTACGTGTTCGTCGATGCAAGCAGCTGTTTCCGGAATATTCAAAGCAGAATTCTGATGAATGTATGCACTCAGGCGGTGCAGCCTGCTATCTAAAACAAAATTTGGTTTTTATGCTTAAAAAATTGATGATACTCTTCACGTTTTATGCCATTCTCATATGATTTATGTGATCGCATTCAGTTTTCACGCATGTTGTTTATTTCTAGGTATTGAATCTCTGTGTGCATCGTATTTGTTTATATCAAGTATTTGGGCCATTATTATTATAAATTATGTGGTATCGCTTATTGTAGAAATTGTCTGTCGTGCATTCCATCTTTTTAATGTCCGAATTAGTAGAAGCGTTGAGTGATTAGCTCTTATACCCCCTGCTAAAAATGTGCAACAATTTGTTGATGTTTACCGTAATCTGTGAAGTGTTAGTTCATTTTATTTCGATGAGCTCAGTTCTCAGTCGGAAAACCAATCGTTAACCTTAAGCGAGGCCCGGCCCACCTTCACGTGGCTTGTGTCAGTGTGTATGCCCGCAATCCAAATGGGCATATCCGGTAGAATACCTCTCGTTATACGCACTCAGGGGACGGGGCGAGTAGCCCCTGATATCTCCGAACCGTAAAAAAAAACGACTTGGAAAGCTATTTTTTCAGAGACATTCTCCATTGTGAGGCAACTCTTTTTTAAATTCTTTCGAATCCTCATTTGGGAAAACCGGGCCCGGATGGCGCCAGGTGGAATGTTAGGGGGCGGGGTGGCGGCGAGGAGGGGGGGGTGGGAGGGGCGCGAGGGACGACGGTCTGGGAGCCGTTTTCGTTGGTGCTGGCGAAATTAAAAAGAATGCGAAGGGTGGGGGAATAATTGAGGAGTTGATTTTTTTGTGTGTGTGCGAGTGTGTTGGTGGAAGGGTTCAGGAGTGGAGTCAAGTGTGGGAGGGAGAAAGTGGTGTGGGAGGAGGAAGAGGAGTAAAAGGGAAGGTGGGGGGAGGACGAGGAAGCGATGGGGTCGCGAAAAGATGGGGAGAGGTGGGCGCGGGATCGCCATAATGGAAGATTAAAGGTACCTCTACGTAGCACCCATCTCACCAATCTCAAAATCTCACTGCTTTGTATCACGGAGCATAATTACACAAGGCATACTGGACTTCTAATCTTTTGCAACTTCGTGATCATTAATGCGTGTTAATTTTCTTAGACTGTAAATTAATCCTTTTTAAGTTTTTGAATTCCGAAAAGTGTAATACGCATGTGATACGTGCTGTAAATAGTTAGTAAATAGCTTAATCAGCGATACAAGGAACAACTGCCGTGCGGACGATATCTTTTCCCAGTTCTAATGACAGACATCACGATCTCTATTTGTTCGTGAAAAAATAAAATGATTTATTCATATCTATTCGTTAGCTTCTATTCTCTTTTAATGTTTATACTGTGGCTGGCCTTCGTTTGCTGCCATTCGCAAATTAGATTCGTCTTATTCGAAAATAAACCGGTTTTCAATTTTCTATGAAGGCTTAGATATACTTGAGCATACTGTCTGTCAAGTATTGAAATTATGAATAACTTAGTTGTCCACAAAAGATTTATTACTTTCTTACGACCCGGGTTTCATCGCTGCGCGACATCATCGGGTACCTGAGTTATTCTATTGCTACAACTAAGTTATTCATTTTATTATGAAGGGATTCCACAAAGTTACTGCCATTACCATTAATTATATTAGTCTTGTAAACAAATGTCATAATCGCAAGTACCGTTAATTTATGCATCTTTTTTCTCTAGCACCGATGTTCTCAGCGTCTCCACTTAAAGATCGGCCCTGTACTCCTTTCTGCCATTTTTTTCTCTTTAAAACCTAGGACTAAGTTTCGCATACCAGGTTGTAATAGGTTAGTGTGTACGGGATGGTGAGTCTCAATGTACTGGGCGAGGAGTGAGGGGAGTAGGAGGGGTGGAGTGGGATGTTGGAGCGATTATCTCCGGATGAGAGAAAAGTATTTCGATTGATTGCCGGTGTAAAAAAAAAGGTTGGGTGGGGAGTCGGGGTTATCCAGCGGCAGGTTATGCGGCGGGGATGGTTTTAATGCCGGAGAGCTGGAGGAGAGAGGGGCGGGAGCAAGGGAACGGGTCTCCGGAGTGACCGAGTAGTCTCTCTCTCTCCGGCTCGCGTGCGTACATTTGACAACGTCGCCTCCTCCTCCTCCCGTATCCCCAGGGCGGGCAGAATAGCTTTACGCTCTCCCTCCCGTTTGCCCCTCTTTCCTTTCCCTCCTCCTCCTCCCCGACATGGCATTCCTCTCCCACCACCTCCAACCACTCCTCTCTTCCTTCATCTTTAATACTCCCTCTCCTCCCCCTTTACAACCTTATGAAACTTCAGCACGGTAGCTTAGTGTCCGTGCCCGTCGTGTTTCCCACCGCTCTCCCTCCCTCTCTCCCACCTCTCTTTTTTCCCGTCGTGGAATTTCGGGATCACCGCGCGAGGGCGCCAGTTGTGTATATGTGTGTGTGTTTCCCGAGTGGAGCGCGCGTGTATGTGGAAGGCTTTCTCGGAAGCCAAACTCTCTCTTGATAGCGCGGAGGGATGCCGTGAGTGAGAGAACGGAGATGTATACTATGTGCGTTCGTGGGGAGGGAGGTTTTCTCTCTCAGTATCTTATCCCTTCCACCCCCCCACTCTATCCCCCCCCCCTGGCCGCTCCTCCTCCTCTCCGGCACTCGCTTTGGCCGCACGTGAACTCTGCTCCCGGAGGGGAATTGTTGCGGCAACTGCGCTAACCGGCGAATGCAAATTCAGAGCCGTGCGCCAAAAATAATGCCCCGATCGAACGAAACCCTATCTCTTTTCTCCTCCCTCCCCCATCCCCTTCTCCCCTTTCCTCCTTCCGTTTACTCGTCCCGAGAGAGGGCCCTTCCTTCTCTCTACTCCCTCCACCAACCCTCCCCAATCCTTCAGACCGTATTTTGTTACGTCGCACTTGACCCCTCGCTGGAATGTTATCGTAAAAAAAAGAAGCAGCTGAGGGAAAAATGTGTATAAAACTTAGCGTAGTCCTCTTGTCTCTTCTCCAAATTCCGTCATCGAATCTTTTTTTCGGCGTCTTAAGCGCTTTCCAGAATGTGCGGGCGTTGTTAATGAAACCTTGAGAGGTTTTTTTGAGGCACTCGAACTCCTTCGAAAGTTGGGAGTCGATCTCGATTCTCTTGAGAGGGACGGGGCGGAAAGATTCTTCTTGTTCCTTTTTCTACCGAACAATGCCCCGTCAGCAAAGGACACATGCTCCATGTCGGTTGTATAGCGGGGAAGTTGACGTCTTTTGAACTATTTCAGGCCAAGGTTGGTCCCTACTATCCTCCCTCCGTATCTGTAAACGTGAGCATGTGGATCCAAGGTTCACTTAAGTCACGTACGCCGACTACTATATGGCGGCGCGGCTTATTTCCGTTCCGCATGGCGGAATTTGTGGAATCTCCACGCATCTGTCTCGGGCGATACCTTTGTGGGCAAAACGACATTTATAAGGTGGCGCCGGTGCCGGTTATAGAAATCAAAAAAGGTTGGAATTCCGGAAGTTGTCGAATTTTATCCACCATCTGCCACCGATTTTCTGATCAGTTCTTGCTCGGGACGTGGTTTTTTAGTTGATCCAGAAATAAATTCTTAATCGCATCCTTGAGTCAAGTTATCTCGCGAATCGTTTCCTTCGCAAGAATGCTATTGCCTTTTCCGAGATAGCGAGATTAGGATGGATTATCTTCTCACTCCAATACGTGGGATTTGAAATCCCCGTGCTGAAATCTCATTAGTTGCTTCCTCCCATTGCATCGTAACGCCCAAGGTTTTAGGCGTTCTCGGCTCGAGCTCGGAAGATAATGATACCGCGGTCGATCACCCTTCACTTAAGCGGATAACTTAAACAAAATTGTCCTTCCCTCTCGACTTGGTGCTCCAATATGGGAAGGTGATTTACAAAATTAAAACGCTTAAAAGGGCCGAAATCCGAGGTGGACCCGCTCGAAATCACTTGGATCGCCCTTACTCTCTCTCCCCCCCTGAACAACAAAGAATTCTCTTTCTAATCATCTTCTTCATCTCCTGGAATGTCTATTTCCCTCCTCCCCCCCCACCAAGGTTTCTGTGGAATGCTCCCCTTCCCCCCACCCTCCTCACCCTGGTTTTCTCTCTCCTTCCCTAAACACCCCCCCTCTATGTCGACCAATTCTTTCCCGGGAGGGAGGATAGCCGAAGAATGCCTCGGTTTTACCCCCTCCCGCCCCCCCCCCACCCTCGCTCCTCCCATCTGCCTCTCCTCTCTCTCCCACTCCCGGCCTCTGAGACCCACACCACTGCCCCTCCTGGAATCCCTAAGGTCGAGCACAAGGACCTCCAAGGTCGGCTACGTGGAAGGCGAATTATGACGGATTCCACTGGCGGCGTCGGCTTGGGGTTTTTCTTTACTACGATGACGTAGAATGTAGAAGAGGGCGCCCTTGTTTTGTGCGGCACTGGCGTTATTTTTTGCCGTTTCTATCTAGACTTAGATCATCGATAGATTATTGCATAATACACGTGTGGAAGTTATTACTACGGCGATGGCAACGCCGTGTTTACTCGTCGGAATTGATGCGTATCATATCGTGGGCACATGTAGGAATGCGTCTGGTGTATGATGAAATACAGGGCTGCCGTCCCTACAATTTTGTGTATTTTCTGCATTAAATTATGGAGTTAAGGGATGAACTAAGTTCCTCTTTATGAAATGCCGTTATTTTTAAGGCATTGTACTTCCTTTAATTGATGTGTATTACATCGTCGGCACATGCTGGAATGCATTTGTGCATGATAGACCATAGGACAGTCATCTGTACAATGCTGGGAATTTACTCAGTAAGAAATGGGATTGAAGAATGAATTGCGTTTTTTGTTGTGCTGTCCCGTTATTTTGAAGGCTCAGTATTTTTTAGGCTTATTTATGCATAAAAGTAAATCGATAGAAATGAATGCTCAATGTTGAGAAATAAATACTTTTCAAACTGTAGTGCTATATTGTTGTTTATTTAATTTTAATAATTAAAAATGTTATTATAACTGAAAAGTGGGGCTGCATAGATTTAAGTGATAGAATCTCTTTGTATTTATCAGATTATTTTAATATTTTGAAGATGATTCCATATTATATATCTAAATTTCTTTTGTTTTATTTCAGGCAAAGAAAGAAATGTACGACATAAAGCAGCAGAGGTTATACCTTGCCCAGGCTGAATACAATCATCTGAATAATGCTCTTAGCACACTCAACACATCTCGTACAAGTTGTAAGTTGATTCTTACCTTTTATAATTGTTCATATGGATAAATTACCCTACTCTCTGCTATTTCTTGGGTTAAGATGCTCAAACTTTATGACCAATTTCATTAGAGGCCTGTAACAAATAGAAGATTGTTATTTATGATATTTGATCAGTCAGTCAGTATATTAGAGACTTCCTTAACATTTCTAAGCGGAGATTTTTCAGTGTTTACTGTTCATTTTCTGTGAATCCTATAATTCATTACTTAGTTTTTGTCCAGAGAAAATCCTATGGGTTGTATGGAGTAATGCCTGTCGTTAACTTGATCCTTGTGACTTTCTTTGCAGTATGTTCTAGTTCTTCAAGCAATATGAGCACCAAGTATGATCCCGATCTCCTGAGGTCAGATGTTGCTCATGCTCGAAGTCGGGTATCTCGGCTGAAGAGAGAATTGGAACAAATACGTACTGAGGTGACTTACACTCAGAAAGGAGTTGAAACTCTGGCATTGTAAGTTTAAGCTTAATTTCATACTTTAAAAATACATTTCAAGAGTACCTTTATCCTTAATCGTGTGTTCTGATTCCTTAATAATAAGTGTTGATTAATTGGCCCTTTTATTGAAAATCTTGTCTTCTGCTTTAGTCTTATAGAATTGAATGATTGTGCGATTTTTGAATAGTTGAATGATATTTGTGAATATTTTAAAAATTCATTATCATGAAAAGTTTTATGGCGATGTTTCAACTCTCTCATTCCCTGTCTTTACAGAGTGGAAGCCAAACTTGGCCGCCAAGAAGGTGGTGGAGGAGGTGGTGTATACAATGTTAGTGAAGCGCAGGCCATAATGACAGAGCTACGAAACATCCAGAAATCCCTGTCTTCTGGAGAAAGGGAGAAGGCCGAATTGATGCAGTCTCTTGCCAAATTGAAGGATGATTTGACGCGATTGCAGCTCACAACTGTGACTCCATCATCTGCGGCTGCTGCCCTAGCCTCGGACAATTCATCTCCAGATGTTTCAACCCTCTCACTTCCCCACGAAAAGCTATCAACAGCCTCACAAACAGACCTCTCAGGCGAAGTAATTCCTATTTGTTTATTTCTTCTCACATATTAATTTATTTTTAACCGCTCTGTGTCAGAGAGCTCATTCATTTTGTCTACCTTTTCAAAGCATCTTCTCAGTACTTTGTATTTTATTTACTTTTAGCGGAGGTGTTAGAGTCCTTTATAATGAGCTATGGATTCCCATGCGTATGAAAGCTTGATGCAAGTATAAGTGAAATTGCAATGTCATGCTCAATATTTCCTCTCACTAGATGCCATCTATCTGATAATCATCAATAGTGACATAGTTGACGTGATGTATGATGTTATTGTTTTTGAGTGACTAACATATCCCTTGTGTCATTCTTAAAGTTACCTTTGGTGAATACCTGAAAATTACATCACATTGTCTTTAAATTAATTGGAGGAATGTGAGCAGTGATTCAAGTATCACCTTAATGAACTTTTAAACCTTCCTGAATGCTTTTATTCTTCATATAATCTTTTCATCTTTCCTGGGATAATAGGTTTGCTGATGATCATGTATGTAGCATGTAGTTTTTGAGATTTTGTTCATATTGTAAACATGAGGAAGGAATACATAGCATTGTGCTAGGCTAATGAATGCCTTTCGATTCCCTATCTCAGAACTATTTTAACAGTCTCATGCTGCTAAGGAATAAATGTTCTTCATTATTGAGAAGGACTATTATTATTAATATAATTATCATTAAAATGTAAGACTGTGTGTGACAATAACAGTAATACATTATCCAAATCGTGGATACTAATGTTGTGATACTCTTTTTCTTCTAGCTGGTACCCATTGGAACACGATTAGCAGAGATGGCTAGAATGCGATTGCAGTATGACGAGGCGAGGAAAAGTATTCAACAAATTCAAAGTCAGCTTGCTGATTTGGAAGAAAAGATGACACCTGGTCAAGCAGAGTCAGACAAAGATAGGCATGTTTCAAATGCTTCATAAAGATAAACTGATTATATTCATATGGGAAGCATTTCCTCATATTTTGATATTATTCTGTCTCAACGGAGCATTCTTTTCATTTTGTTTGCAGGTTGCTTCTTTTTCAAGAGAAGGAACAGCTTCTTAGGGAACTTCGAAGTATTGCTCCAAGATCACGTTCACAAAGGGAAATGGAAGGAGTTCAAGATGAAATTAGGAGGTTAGAACAAGATCTAAATGCTGCCCTGGAAATGTCTAACCGAGCAATTGCTGACAGGTGTGTTTCTCGATTCTCTCTCGACTTTATTACTTTGTACTTACTGCTGATATCTCAGAACTATTTTTACTTGATTATACAATTGGTGTAATTCTCATTTAGGAATGGATTTTGTACTTGTTATTGAAGATGACCCATAACACATTTCAGTTCCTTCCTATTTCATGTTATTTCAATTCAAAAGTGTAATTCACAAAACGTATTTGTTGTCATTTTAGTGATGTGCAAAAGTATAATGCAATGGAATATTTTTGCTTGTATTTTGTTTTGCTGCTTACTGTGTATCTCATAATTTTTTGTCTTTTGAAAGAATTATTTCAATCTTTTGTATATTCTTTCACAGGCTACGTCTCCACGAAGAGAAGCAGGCTCTGCTCCAGCAGTTAACCGGTGCCCTGCGCTCAATGACAACCTTGGAGACAAGGCTGCGTACCCTATCAGCCAGTACACTCAGCACTGCTTCTAGCAGCTGTTCCAGTCTTGGCTCCAGTTCCTCTCCAGGCAGCAGTCGGGCGTCAAGTAGTCAAGCGAGCAGCAAAGGCTCATTGAGTGGTGCTTCGTCCAACACATGCCTTTCCTTCACGGACATTTATGGCGGTCCCCAGTGGATGTACACCCCGTTGACCCACACCCCATTGACCCACGGCCCCACGCGGATCCCCCTCCTCAACGCACCCACGGCGCATCCAACCTCTCCCTGCTCTGCCTCGTCTGCCTACTCGTCTTCTTCCTCTTCGACTGCCCTCGCCCAGACCAACCCTGCACCTGCCACTCCACTCCTCGGAAACTCCATGGCCACCCTCGACCCAGCGGAAGGAGAAATTCCACCTGCTGTCGACATGGCTGACCTTCACAGGAGGTTCGAAAGACTTCTTAGGGCATCAAAAGATACCATACCTGTTTCTCTTCCCACCAGGGACTCACTTCTTCCCTCAATCCCACGAACGTTAATGCCTACCCAGTCACCAGTGGCTCCTTTCCCAAGAACTGTTTCCCTCCCATCGGACACTGGTCACCCCCCTCCGTATGAGCAAGCGTACTCATCTTCGGCCGAGAGGCAGAGGCGAAGTGGACTCACAGACTCGACCCAAAGTTTGGGTCGGTCCGTATCTGCGGTAACGCCCCCGGACATGGTGGTGGCTTCCTCGATCGGATCCACGCCCCCATCCCCTCCCTCTGTTGCCCCGCCATTGTCCCCCATCTCGGAGAGTGTTTCGGCAGCTGTGAGTGATGAGTCTGTGGCTGGTGACAGTGGCGTGTTTGAAGCTGGTGGTGCAAAGGGACGTTGTGTGAGGGGCAGCAGTGCAGAAGCACTCAGCCAAATGAGTCTGGAAACGGCCCAAGTCCAGATCAAGCTCAGGTGAGTCAATATCTGTATTTTTGTTACCCTTCATGTGTTTATTTCTCCTAATTTTGGGATGATATTCACATTTCACTTGTGCCCCTTAATGTTGGGATGGTAGGCCACCCACCATGCTCGTACTTCCATTTCTCTTGCTTTGAATTGTTGGTATTTGTTGTGTATTTCTGCACAGATCATGAGTAATCATTTTGTAGCCCTTATAGATTATTCTAGTGGCTCCACTGTGTGATATGTGGCACAAATATTCATACTATACTGGGGGAATGCCCATTTCATTCTGATGGATGTCTTTGAAATTATTTAGTGCCTGTATAAAGCACTCTTTTTCTCATGCTTGTATTTATGATGCATTCAAAACTAATGTAATACACATATATATAGGAAATTAGATGGTGATTTATATTAGATAAGATAATAATGTGCTAAATTATTCTCTCCATTCTATTTATGGCTGTGTGGCCTGGCCATAATTGTCCTTTCTTTAATTTGTTCTGTGATTGGTGAAAACCTAAAAAAGGTGGTGGCATATATTTATGGTTCACATTGTTGAAATTCCTGATTTTTCACTGGCTCATCGAGGCTCTGACTAGATTTTCGATTGGTTTCCATTCCATTCAACAAAATGGAAGGATCATTGATTTAATGATTGTGTTCCAATTTCATTTCATTTTTCTCATCACACATCTGTGATACCTTAAGCAATGCATTCTGTTTAGTATTAGTTCTGTTTTGGAGTTTATAATCTATTTCTTCAAAATTTATGTGACGGATCTCTTTTATACTTTTTGGAATCAATTTTCTCGATGTTTATTTGAATTATTAATCTCATATTGCATGTGGTTAATTCTTTTTACATGTGTTGTTGTGATTCATAGGCAGGAATTTTGGCTGGCCAGTTATATGTCAGCATGCTCATTTAATATCATCTCTCACTGTGGAATTTGCATGATCGTTAAAAAACATCTGTGAGTGCAAATGATTATATCACCACTGCATATGTTATATTTTTAGGTAATGAATTAATCAATATATTTCATGGAATACATAAGAATTCTGTGTGACAAGTTTGAGATAGTCACAGTGAAAACCTGTAATATCTTCATTCTTTTGGTGGTGGAAGAAATGGGTGTTTATTAGACCCAATTTCCAAAAGACAGTGTAGAAGTTAATATTAACGGATATTATGAATACATACATGTAATAAAGCTGATGTTGTAGGGGACAATGGGACTCGAATTATGAAAGACATAAAGATTAATGATCTTCTCCTTATGAGATAGCAATTCCCTCTCACAGTCATAGAGTAAACACCGATTCCTTATCATCAGAGTATTCTGTAATGAATTTCAAACTCCAGGTTTTTACTTAATGATATCACCATTCATGACACCAGTCATTAATTATGATTTTCGTATATTTCCTAGATTATCCATTCTGGCTTATATATGTAATTAAAAATACTTTTTTGCTAATGCAAGCGATGACATAGTTGGTGTAAGTCGTAGAATCTAGTTTTGCTATCATTTAATGCTAGGGAAATTACCTGTAAATATTTAGGTGTTTTTAAATTCAAGGTAATGTAAGTCTTCATTGTTATTCTCATAAAATTAGCTTTTATTTTCCTTCCTTCCTGTAACATTTAATGATAAATAAAGTCTCTTTTGTAATAGCTGCATTTAGTTTTGCCTTTGTTTTATGATAGTCAAAATGTTGTATTCAGGTGTATTCAGGAACGTAATGGTGATGAAAAACATTAGTTTTTTGAGACTTCCTTTTCGTAAGCACTGGCAGAATATTTTAAATCTGAATCATATAAAAATGTTGATTTTACTGAATCAGTGTTATGCTTGATCTGTACATCATAGTTTCAAAATATAAATTCAGTTGTAATACTAAATTATACTCATAGCTATCTCTTCAATGTATAATAGATCACTTGGTATGGAGATAACTTTGTGGTCAAAAGGTGTATTTGCCTTATGCTGAGCCATGGGAGTTATGATGTTCCTTCAACACTGAAGGCAATTTTTCCAACTGGTTTTTGCATTCATTTGCATCATCCCATGAAAGACATTTGGCTCTGTTAGAACTTTTATATCTGAACCAAAGCTGTGTATACTAAAAGTAATTTAAAAGTATTCTACATATCTGAAATCATCTGAAGCTGCCTATATTAAATTAAGTTACTCTCTAGTGAGCTCACTTTTTAATTGCCTGCCTTTGCATATTCTTATAGATCTAATTTTAATGATTTTGTTTGAAAATCTTGACCAGAGTTATTTTTTATTGTAACTTCCTTGACATTTCTACATGAGTGTAGCCATGTGAATTATTATTTCCATTCCTAAGGTCATTCATGTTCTTACTATGGGCTGTATTAATTCCTGCAACTATCATGAAGAACATTTTCTCTCATACTAAGGTTGTTTGTCATACATGTTTCTGGTCAAGATTCTCTTGCAAAATTGATCATATTATAAGCCGAAAGTTTTCAGTTCATTGTTTTTATTCAGATGATGTAAACAGAAATTACCTGCATTTAACAATTAATGGATAATCTTAAGGTCTTGTTTAAGCCTGTTAGATCTGAATGTGGAAGTGACATTATTTTGGAAATTTCCTTTAGGTATGCCCTAAGTGAGAGTCTACTTCACGTGGGAATCGAAAGAGCTAGGAATTTAACTGCACTATTCATCCCTGAGAACTGTAAAGTGTGAGTATTGAACCATAATTGAAGAATTTCTCCGAATTTCATTAGATATAACTAATTTGATATTTAGTGTATTGAAAATGTGTGGTTATTCTAATATGTATTATTGAATTCATTCATCTTAATTTTGTTGGATAATACCTCTGAATACTTCTGCAGTAACATACAGTAATAAATGGCAAATTCTATCTTTCAATGTTTGATAACTAGGCGGCTATAGTTTTCCAATGGATGTTGCAATGCATTGAAGTATATCTTTTCAAAACTAAATATCTGAAGTATTATATGTTGTTCATTTTTTTAAATTAATGGAATTTTCTCTGTTTAAAGACAATTTATGACATAATTAGCTTTGTATCCTTGTCTAAGTTGGTATAACCTGATGAAGCATCAACGTGCTTTAACAATGAACTTGTTCTCCTTGCAGTTGCATCCGGGCAGCTTTACTCCCTGGATCATCTTGCGGAGCAGGCGGAGAAGCTCTTATCTGTTGTACAAAAGCAGTGGATGACCTCAATAGGCCAACTTTTGGAGAGAACTTTCCAATGCCAGTAGCACTGCCACAGCTCTACACAAAGACTCTACAGGTTTGTAACTTTTTAACATTGCTTGCTGATTTTGGAAGTCCTTAGAGATTCAGCATTCGGAGCCCAAATACAATTCGCTGTAATTTAAGATAGAAGTTAAAGATATACTATACCTTGTGCTGAGATGAATAACTGTAAGCTCTTCATATACTTAGAGAAATGCCGCCAGTGATACTAAATTCATGCCCCAGTGATACTAAATTGTTCCATGAAAGTTGTTGAATTGTGTATGCTGTTAAATCATCAAAAAAGTGCATGAAGTTCGATTGAGCAAAACTATGGTTGTTTAAAGTCTATCCATAATAATAGAGCTGTTGAAGTGCATATATTGAATTGGCTCTGAAAGAATTAAAAGGTATTCCATTATTTCACAATCATATAGTTTATACAAAGGCCACCATCATGGATTCTTCATTCATTCATGGGTCACATGATCCCCCAAATGGCATTAGAAGTGTTTACTGATAGGCTGCATTAACAGCTGTCAGCTGAGCTATTGTCTTGTACAGACTAAAGGGTGTATTGCCATGCAAGGCTAAAAACATAATTTTCCCTGATGACTAAATGTCTTGGCTTGGTCCATGCAGAATTCACATTTGAATATTACTTTATACCAAGTCGCTTATTCCTCAGATCAGTTTTCTTCTTTAAATAAATAATTGTTAAATGTATGCAAATACTAATTTATGGGTTTATGTAAATGGTTTGCATACTGTGGGGAGTTACAAATTGTGAAGAGGTGATAATTCTTATTGGTACTTCATTTATTTTTCTTATCTAATATTTAATCACAATATTTTTTCAAGTACTCATGTTTGAAATTTTCATAGGTCAATGTATGGAGTGTCAAGGTGATGACAAATCAAGAGTTGGTGAATCCAAGTGATGGCAAGGATTTTATGACTGAAGATGAGGAAGATTGCTTGGTATGTTGACACCTCTTAAGCCAATGTTTTTAAGATTTAAGTGATAAGTAAGCTTTTTTGTCATTAATCCCAATTCTGTTGCTACAACCAACATTAATAATTGTACAGAACTTCATTGCTGAACTCTTGGATTGTTCAGTAACTGCTTTAGCTGTATTCCTTAATTAAATTGCAGCCTTAAAAAATCATTTTTTCCTCAGAGTTGATATTTTTGTTCTCCAGTGTTCACTTAGTTTTAATGTTGACCACAATATCAATTTTAAGGGATCAGAATTTATCCCCTTCTTGTCTCTATTTTACGATAGGGTCTTCATTTTTCTTGTCTTATTGTGGCCATAACTTGCCATTACCTGGCTAGCAGTAAGCTGTCATGGAAATGGAAAAATTACCTTTGAACATTAATTATTCTAGGTTTGTGTTTTGTATAGCAGAACAAGTGTATACGCCTATTGTCAGCTGAACTTAAATGCTTACATATTTTATATGTTGTTTTTATGCAGAAAGTATTGTGTGAAGTTGTGTGAAAGAGGTTTAGTTATTGCTTTAATCTAAATCAAAGCTGAATGATTTGTTCAGTGAAGTGTACCCATTAATTATCTCCCTCTTCATTTATCTCTTGTCGTGCTAAGTTACGAGGATTTATTCATGGCAAGTATTTAGATATCTTCTATGATTGTGTTGGTTTGATTAAGGATGGATATTTGATTAGGAATGAGTAATGCACGAATTCTAAAATAAATATTTTACTGTATTTCTCTGAGTATAAGTTGAAATATGAGAAGTCTTGTAAGTTGAAATGGAAAAAAATGTGATTCATCAACTGAATTTTCCTGGAAGTAGTGAACCACTAAAGGCACTAGCATTGCTATTCTGGTATACCTATTATACATATACATTGTTAATTTGCCTTTTGGAACTGTCCCATACATGTAATCACATGTCCCGGGATTAATTAATAAATAAATAAATAACATAACACAGTCACAGTCATGTATGTTGAAAGTGAGCAAAACAAAAATAGGAAAGAATGAAAGTTTAAATTGCTCTAAAATTCATCATAATGTCCTGTTATCTGCTGCATAGTAGTTTATACCATGCCCCTCGATGTGATTTCATGTGTATTCACTTGTTGAGGTAGTGAGGTGATAGTAATAATAATGTAGTTAATTGGTCCGAGGGCTATGTTGTTACATATATAAGACCCATCAGAAAAGTACAGAAAATGACAATAGAGACAAAACATGACAATAGAGTATACAGATTTGAGTAATATTCTTGATATGTTGTAGCATCATCTTCTCTGCCATGTATAGCTTTTGCTATCACACCCGTAGTGTTAGCAGAATGACAGTTAGTTTGTAGTGCTGGAGGTAGAAGGATAAATTGGTATGAGTGGTCATGTTATATTTACTTGTGACATCAGATAGTGCTGTGAAGTAAAATATTAACCTCAAAGTTCCAAAGCGTGCTTTTGAATACTATCATACGTGATTCTTTATAAGTTCTTGTAATATGGGCTCTGATTAGTTGTCTGTGTTTGATATTTAAAATGTCCACTATGTGAGGTTGTTGGAGTAGTTAGTGATGAAGGGTGAATGTTTTTCAGAAGAGGAAGGCATTTCAATTTTGCACCTCTCAGAAAGAATAATTCAAAGGCATTAAATGGTATTTAATTTGCTAGTTTTGAGCCAAAACTCAATTGGGGACTGTGGTGTCATGAATTAAGGAGCACAGAAGTGAGGTGATTCAAGATTTCATGATGAGTATTTGGAAAATTTCATATATATTGATTATGACAGCTTTTAAAAAATTATATGACCAACCAACTAATATACCTTGAGATTCATAGACCAGGCATTACCTGAAGGAAATCTGTAGTTTGGGTTCTTAAGTGTTGTAAACTAGAGGTACTAAGTAGCTTGTCTGCTTGGCATTCTTGGGCCCCTGTTCGACATGTAGACAATGAATTAAATACCTTACTGAGTGAATATTCTTCATGGCCTATATTTATAGGAGAGGAAGTTATTTTTTATGCTGGCCATGTGCATAATTATTCTCCCCAAAGAAGTGACTATTTTAGTGGTTTGATGGTAGCTGTACTGGATGAATTCAGAGGTAGGTTTTCATTTGTCATAAAAAATCTCAGTTTATACTCGGAGTACATACAGTAAATTCGTAGTCCAGCTATTAAAGTCTTTATGATTGTATTTAAGGTAAAATATGAACTAGACATGAAATCTTTTGCTCTATGAATGTATTAAAGTTCATGTTCAGTCATAGACTTCCACCTTGCTCTTAGAATCTGTTAACTACAGTTTTGTTCCTACAGTCATCTTAAGGTCACAGTGATCTTAGAGCTGTAGATAACCATGGGGACTAGAGCAAAACTGTTGCCTACAATACAACAACAAAAGACACTGTGGTTGCCTGAAAGTGCAAACATTATATTTTCTAGTAACATGGTATTTGAATTTCTTAGTTGGTTTGTTCATGTCCTGACGTGATTGCATCTAAAAGATAAGAATTATCTGCCTGCCATTTGAAACTACTTATTATTAATCCTTTAAATCTCTTTGTAATGCTTTAGTTTTGAATTATGGAGTGTTGGTGCTTTCTTACGGTGAAAAATTCTACTTTGTTTTAATAGTGCATCAGAGCATGGCATGTTTTCAAGAATACATCATGATTGAACTACTATCTGTCAGTTTATTTTCATATGTGTTAATTCAAATGAAAATGTCTTTTGGTGAGAATTATGCTACCTGAATTTTCAGGAAAAAATCTTGATATTTATTCTGAAAATTTGTTGTATATTAGCTGTTGCTTTAAGGTTAAAGGTGCTTTGTGATGTGGGTTGAGAGCAATTGAAGAAAAGGTGACTTGTTAATAAGTACCTATATGAAACAATTAAAAAACTTAGAATGGCATGTTAACTCATGAAATACAGTGATTTATGTGTAAGCCTTGGCATATTTTATAGTGATACCACTTGTTTAAGCTGCCCTACCTTATAATGAGGTGAACACCCATTCCCTATTAGTCTGATAGCTGTAGCTGAATATCCTCTCCTACTCTAATTTTTTTCATTTCTTTACTGTACTTATTGGATCTGGCACCTTGCTCTATGTCATCTGGTGGCTTGCAGGGAATATTTGTAGTTTGTGTCCTGATAGTTATTTTGTTGTTTACAAATACTCAGTCGTATGTTTCATTTCTTGGTGTCATAACTTACCATATTTCAATTGCAGGGGTGTGCTCAAGTCAGCCTAGCTGACTTCAATCCCGAAGCAGCTCCTACCACCAAGTGGTACAATATCCTCAGCTTCAGGTTTATGCAAGTTGAGAAGGCAACTGTTGCAGCTTCTCCGACCTCAGTAGCTCAAACTCATGTTGTCCAAACATCATGTGCTGGTCAAAGTGCTGACAGTGGTGCAGGTGGTAATGTTGGTGCGTCTATTAGTGGTGTGCATGGGGGATTGGTTACCAAGGAGGAGAGTAGTGATGAATCCACCATCATATCCTCACAGACATCTACACTGACAAGGAATCAAGGTAAATACCCTGATGATATGATTTTATTGTATTAATGTTATGTGATTCATTATTGCAAGCTGAATATTAGTTGGGTCCTTTTGTTTTAATCCCATTGCCAGTCACTTAGTGGTCTTTACAAATCCAATGTTTAATTGCTACAAGGATTGCATTGGAAGAACTTCATTGTGAGAATTGCCTCCATCTTGTTAATTTCATGTAAAGTCCTCCAAGTTATGAACTCATACCCTAATTTTTTCTTGTATTGGGAGTGAAGTACTGATCTCAATATCAAATTGAATTGTTCAATTCAAAATTGCTGCTTTACCCCTATCAATCACAAGTCAGCCCTATCTGCCATAGGTGATATGAATGTGTAGATGCCTTATTGGTCCTGGTGAAAAAATGCCTGACTCTATGCCTTCTTGAGTCTAAAATTTTCTTGTTTAGATTCACTCAGGAAATATAAAATTGGCTACTAGCAATAGAGTAATTTTAGTTTTTTTGATTGAATATTTTTAGTTTAAAATTTAAGTTCTTTCTTCAACTCATGTACTTATGTGGGAATGTTTTGTCGCATTCAGGTGCTGAAGGCCTTCAGTCCTCTGTGAGTGTGCAGGCAGATGCATTGGGCAGTGGTGATGAGGAGGATGAAGATGAGGAAGAGGAAGATGATGATGACGATGAAGAGGAGGAAGATGATGTGGTGGAGGAGGATGAAGAAGAGGAAGAGGAGGAGGAATTGAGTCAGGACGAGGAGGAGATGATGGAGGGAACATTGGAGAGATTGGTAAGTGTGCCATGAAATGTTTTTCCCAGAAAGTTCATATTCCATGGTATGAAAGCAATCTGTTAATCCAGAAAATTCTACAAAAAAATATGGATAACATAATACTAGTATGTGAAAATTTGCTCAGACAAAGTCATACAACTCGACCACATTTCAGCTAATCTAATTTCTTAGCAGCTATGACTAGATGTGTTCCAGGGTAACATGTATAGATGGCTCTTAATTTTGTTATCATTATTTGTTTTCCTTTCTTTATCTTTTTATTATACAGTATTGATTTTGCTGTATTTAATGTAGAATTTTGAATTAATCATCAAGTAAGGGAAGTAACAGGAAAAGTAATTTGATGGTAGCAATCTCTCTGATTTCTCAAGGTTTGTCTTTTCCAATAGTTTTTGTGCAATGTTTTCCTACCATGGAAACAAGCTCTACGATTAGCCAGTTGTGGCTGTAGGGATGTTTATATCTTTCCTTTCATGCAGCTCTCTAAAACCTGTAATATCCAGATACATCTTAAAGATTACTCAATTTTGGCTGTGAAAATATGCTTTATCACTTGTCTTTTCTGCTCTGGTTTAAGTGAATGTTGCTCTTTAGAATCCAATATGGGAGCAGTCACATGTATGATTAAACACTCTCCTCCCATCAAACCATGCAGGCATAATTCCCATTGATTGTAAATGTTACATGTGTTGAAATGAAATTATGTATTTTGTTGATAGTTGTTATTTGTGCTCTAATGTTTAATGGCAATTTCAACTACTCTTTGCAGGAGGAGGGTGAGGAAGACATTGAAGAGGAGGAAGAGGAAGAGTGTATCGAGATGGCTGACAAGGAGACAAACACAGAATGTGTGTTCATACCTGAGAAGGGTCGAGCCAACCGAAGGAAGGGTGACAGTTCACGAGGCATTGGCGATAGTAGAGGAGGATCAAGCATAGTCATCAAGCGATCTCAGACGTTCTCTCCCAGTGCTGCAGTGAACAAGAGCCAGTACATCTGTCGGGTATGTGTTGTGAGTCATTCGAGTTATTATTGAGGGGTAGGTCTGTCGGGATCTCTTCCTTATTGGTTCACTTTTTATTTGTGTGACTTGTGGAGAGTGATTTGGTGTGACTTGTGGGGAAAGGAGTGGCTTGAGATTTTTATCTCCAGCATCATTTTACGAAAGCCTTCTCTATAATTGGTAGTTTCAAGCATAACTTGGTGGAATTTGTTAATGTATTTGTCTACGTATCTTTATTTGGAAAGTCCCGGGTTTCGATGGTCATTGAAACGTCATCTTCAGGTTGGGAACGTCATCTTCAGGGTGTCTTCTTCACCTGAAGATGACGTTGAACATCGAAACCTGGGTCACTCCAAATAAAGATATTCGGAATCACAAAGTTGCGAGTTATCATTATAAAAAGTGTTCTCTCTGGAAAAGTTATATTTGGATATGTAGTTGGGTACATGAAATTAAATTTCAGCTCCAATTTTCATTATTTTATTTAGAAATCGTTCTTTGCTCCAAAACCAAGAGAGAATATTCTTGATACCTTATCTTTCATCATTCGAGTACTTCCAGTCTCCTTTCTCTGAGGGATCTACTGCCAATAGGTCAAGCAGTCTCCCATGATAGCTATACTGTCTTAGCATTCTACTAAGTTATGATCAATTACGTTGATGAAGGTGGTATTGGATTTAAGATCTTTACTTTGCCAGGCCAATAAGCAGATTATAACACTACACAGGCTTTATTATTTCCAAAGCAATTGTTGCCATTTTAAATAAAATAATAATCCTTGCCAGTTGTGCTTCTCAGAAACCTTTGTGAGAGAAATTTACACCAACCATAAGGGTGCTAATTTGTAGTCATTATAAATTATGCAAAAACTGTAAAAGGAATCAGTAAGCCTATGGAGAAGGGTGTTCTGGTCATGGGCTCTGCCAGACAAAGGTCCATGGTTTGATTCCTAATCCTTGTGGATTTTTTCCCTCAGCAATTTGATTTATTTTAGTGCCGTGTTTATAATAAAGAGAAAATATGTATGGGATTGATAATTTTGTGTTTTTTTTACTATGCTACAAAGATTTTTTTGAAATGTCATTTTAAAACATCTGAATTTACTCGTGGATATCCTTCTTCTTCTTTAGAGTGAAACCTAACGTTCTAATGTTTATTGTCTACTCTCACTTTTATTTTTTAAATACCTATGGGAAATGTTAATGCTGCTGTTAGAACCTATCCCTCTGGTGTATCTCAAATCAATGTGTTGTAATTGCTCTTTACAGCTCAATCGCAGTGATAGTGACAGCTCAATGCCTCTCTACCACCGACGCCCAGCCGCATTGAGTGAACTTGGCATCAGTGGCCTTGGACCAAGTGGCCCATTCCAGCGGAACTCCGTGGAGAGGAGATCCCTTCGTTGGAAGAAACTGCCACCTGGAGGGAGTTCATCTCGTCATTCTCGCAGTCACTCATTCAACGGTGCCTATGGAAGTGTGCCATCTGGTATGATGGGAGTTGGAACGGCCAGGACATCATTAGATCTGGAACTTGACCTCCAGGTGTGTATCTAAATGGACTAAGTTCCCATTAGCTATGTAGAGGTAAATCTTCCTCTGCAGTACCAAGGTATTACTTGTAGAGGCATCACTTCTACTGTGGTACATCTTGCTCCAACATCTTCTGTCTATACTCAATTGTTATAAATTCAATCAATGACCTTAAGTATTGTATTATTACATTTTGATGTTACCATCCTTGTAGAATTATGATATTCTACTAGTTTATCAAAAATTGTCTCTGAGGGCATTAGGGAATCATATATATTCTCTGGTGTTTGATCACCTGAACTTAATCATTTTCTCTTCTTTAATTATTCACTGTGCCAGTGATTAAGGTAAATAATATTTAACATGAAGAAGGTTATGTTGCTTGAAAGACAAGAGAATTCATTTGATCTGTCATTATATGAAATATTTGGTTGGGAAAGTCACTATCCTTTCTTAATGAACTCTTGTAAGTATTGATTTTTAAAAATTATTTTGAACTGGCATCATCAAAAAAGAAGTTCCCCTTCATATTGCTATGCTTAGACCTATTGCATAATGTAACAATGTTTTTGGTAATATTTCATGAAGATGGCATGTATCAAATTTGAATGAATACTTCTTGTTGGGAGTTTTATTATAGGCATTTTATTGAATACGTTTTAAAGGAATACTGCCAATTCAATTGGGTATTGTTCAGAGGATTTCATGGTCACTAGTTAGCATCTAAAAAGTCTTCCTAAGTAGCTGCAATGTTTTTATTTCATTGTTTGTCTGTTGAATATGAAATCCGCTTAAATGAAAATCAAAATTAACCCATTCTCTGTTAAAACTTGCATTTGGAATTTTCTTTTTAATTTGCTTCAAGTTGTGGTACAAGAGATCTTGTGCAAAAGTAAGAAGTAAAATTGTCCTGTGATTGATATTATGGGGGCACCATTCATTGTATTTTTTATGTTTTGCTACTGATCATGCACAGGAAAACATAGGCCCAGTTCCAGGTGAAACTGGTGTGTAGATCAGACACTATATCTTCTATGTATGAGTTCTGCTATTGTTTATGACTCACTCTGACATTGTTAGTTTCGTTTTTATGTGGAATGATATTTTCCATGAAGTTGAGCTTATTTGTCATGTACTCCTGGTATGGGGTTAGCAGGATTTGAAATGTTCATATCAGTGTATGTCAAATCTCTTTTTGCCTTATGAGTAATTGATCGTTGGGAATTTCTGGTGTGGTAGAAGATAATGGGTGAAAAGTGGAGAGCCCTTCCTCGCCATGCATGAAGAGGAAATATCTTTAACTGTGATTGGTTATTTATTTCAGGCTCAGCAAGTGAAGCTCCACCAACAGCAGGAGGATCTGAGGAGGTTGAGAGAATTGAAGAGGAGATTGGAGGAGGCTAGGGAGAAGGGTGGAGACCCAGATCTCACTGCATGGGTGCTTGAAGATCAGCATTTTCACAATCTAATGATTCAGGTTGGTGTGTTGTCTCTCTTATCATGTCTTGTTGGAGTATGATTGAACAGTGCTTTTTATTTTACTGTGGTGTCAGGAAATGTTTATGACTTTCCTTTGAGCTTTTTAGAGTCTTAATATTGTTTAGGCCCATTTTATTCTATTGTTTTCAATTCTAAACTAACAGGATGAGATTTATGATTATTTCAATAAATGATCTACTCTTTATCTTGAGTGGGGATTACTTTCAGTTCTCTTTGCTCTTCAAATTTGAAAAAAAGATGAAAAGAGTAGAATTCATCCCTATTTTTGTTGATAAAACTGATAAAATTGTTATTATGTGAATAGAGATTTTTATTCAGGGGCTGTAATTGCCTACTTACTAAATGGAAATTACAACTAAGTCTGCCTTATGTAGTGATCACTGAATTATTTGGCTTGTATATAAGGCATTTGGTAACAAAGTGATTATTTGCATTGCAGGCGGAGATTAAAAAGAAGGGAAAGAATCATGATGAACAAAGGGTGGAAAAGATGCTCAAGAAAACATCTAAGGAAATGTACAAACTACGCAAGAGCAAAGCTGGAAAAGGGAAACCAGATGTCATATCATTCAAGTAAGTCTACTGGAAATGATTTTATACACATTATGAGAATGTTTATGTATATGTATAGTTACATCCCTACCTATGGGACATCAGATCCTAGCTAGCAGATGCTAGCCAAATCTGGCCTACATTGATGTGAATTTGGTGGTAGACTTTTTTTAGCTGCAAATCCCATAGTGCACTGTCAAACCCAAGACATTTATTATCAGACTGACACCCCTTCTGGTAACGTAGCCTCAGTTTGAGCTGCAGTGCTGGGCTGAGCTGCAAGGGCAGTGTATCAAATGCTACACTTCTTTTGGGAAGTTGGTAATATATAACCATTTAGCATATTTGGACACTATTTAAAAATTAAATTTGGGAGAAAAAATAAATTTTAATATTTATAAATTAAAATGTAGAATTTCAAATTAGTTTTTTTTTTGCTTTTTTAGAAATGCAGTGTTGTTATGATTCTATCAAAATCTATTTCATTTGTTTAAAGAAAGTTTCCTTAACTGTTAAATGAATACTGTGTGTTGTAAACTAAGTACAAGGTTAGAATGCTATGTTATAAGCTTATTTCATGTGTGAAGAACTTAAGATTAGCGTATAGTGCAGTTTTTGCTTCAAGTAGAGATAACATTATATTGTTGATTAATCCCCTTGAAGTTATCTACTAGATTTTAATAGCTCTTAATAAATTTGGTGAGGGCACAAGACTAATGTAAAGTGTATCCACAGTAGACGTACGACTCACAGAAAGCATATCCACAGTTGACTAATAGTTTTTAAGTGAAATTTCACAAGATATTTCAGTGTGACATGTTAATTATATGTCAGACTACAGTAAGAAACACTTAGGCGGTTTTGGATAGAAGTGAGGTAAAGGCATACATCACAGTGTGAATAGAATCTGTAGCTTATGGTTTTTTCAGTGAAATTTCACTCAAACAATATTTTAATGTGAGGTGATTATTATATGACATAAGCTGGTAGTACACCCAAGGGATGTTGACAAAAGAAAATATGCATAACTGTCTCTTTTTCTCCAAACAGAGAGAAGATGGCATTCTTCACGAGGGTGAACCTCAATGTGCCCGTTCCCCCGGAGGGGATGAGTGGGGGGGAGGAAGTGGAGGATGATTGTGGGTGCTCTCAGTCCAGCACGCTCAAGCGTAGTAGTACCCCAAGGACATCTGGTGAGGGTGAAGTGCACCGGGAGGGGAGTGACGGTGATGGGGAGAGTGATGGGAGGGCATTTGCAGACTTGGTTGGCACTAAAAGGTGGAGCGCCCAGGCACAAGTGGACGGCACGCTAGGAGGTGATGGCCCCTCTCAGGAGAGGCAGAGTGAGTGTGCAACCTATGTAGAAGAATTTAGTGAATTGTTGGTCATCGAGAAGGATTCCAACACCTCTGGGAAGGACGGTAGCCGGGAAGAAGTCCAGAGGTTTGACTATGTGGTCGACCGAGTGTTAGGTGTGGAGGTGTGAAAGGGATGCATCAGAATGCGTTGTGAAATGGTTTTCTGGTTCTTCTCTTTGCCTGGGGAGGTTTGAACACCTGCAAGTTAAACTTGTAGGGTGTTGAGCTCTGGCTCCTTCCAGAGGCTTCCCCTACATCCCCCACCTACCTCAACTTTGTATTTTGAACACCACACCCTGGAACGAGCAAGGTTGCGGGGGCGTCCAAGCCAATGAAGGCTTAACGTATTGAGTGGGGTGCAAAGCTAAATGATGTGCATGAAATCTGGATGTCATGCTGGTAGTCGATTGTATACTCAGCCCTAACTGCTAGGGCTTCAGGGTAGTGATCGGTAGCACAACCCATTCTTTGTTCTGGAGGCTGATTAGATATATTCTCAGCACACATTCCTCCCTCAAAGCATCATTGTGGCTGCCGTCTTTATAAGTGAGTTGTATTTTCTGCAGTAAGATAACTGCCTTATTAAAGTAAAAAGAGTTCAATGCTAATTGCTAGGAATTGAGGAACATTCGGTTATTGGCGGTCTTAATAAATTACACTAAGCATCTTATTTTT
This sequence comes from Ceriagrion tenellum, assembly GCA_963169105.1. Classification (NCBI taxonomy): domain Eukaryota; kingdom Metazoa; phylum Arthropoda; class Insecta; order Odonata; family Coenagrionidae; genus Ceriagrion; species Ceriagrion tenellum. The sequence continues at coordinate 27,899,306 of OY720640.1, forward strand.
TGATGAAAATTTAGCAGCTGGTCTGCTCTTGTCACATAAGTGAAATGGCAGAGGCGATATGCGGTGATGGTATTGGGAAAAAGTTTCCTTGGAATATTGGTTTGAAACACTATTTTGCAGTGTTTGTGGCCATTCTCAAGTATTATTGTGTGAAAGTGATAGGGGAAAGATAGTTGTTATTTTGGGAGATAATTGGTAACTTTCCCTGAGAATTTTGACAGAGTTCACAGAATGGCTTCAATGTTTGGGAAACTAGTGAGAAATTTTTTTTTCAATGTTTATTTTGTAAATACTGAACAGATATATTTTTAGCATGTCTGAGTGCTCCAGAGAAAAATGTTGGTGTGATTTGTATAAATTCTGATGAGGGTCAATGTTCTGTTCATAGTTTGGTGCATGAAGATCTGATAATCAAACCATGTGATATAAAATCCAGATCTTATATGGAGGAGGTGTGGTAGTACAGATTATTTGTTCATCTGCCAAAACTCCTCTCCAAAGTATTTATAAACCTTGTTGAATTGGAGGGAGGTTATGTTGCTCAATCTATATTGATATCTGTTATATACTTATACGTCTATAAATATCTATATATTATAATTATTCAAAGCCCAGTCCACCTTATGAGAAGCCAAATCTCTGTTATTTTTTAATGCTGGATACTCATGAGGAATTTTTGAGGGAAGCTGTTGCTGTTTTAATACTTAATAGGTAATTTGTTCGTATAGAGTACAAGGTTTATTACAGCTACTAAACTTGTTACCATAGCACTGTCTTTGAACTCATTTAATCGATTACTTTTTCATGCATCTTTCCTATCAGTGTAGCTATCACTCATTATTCATCATTTGCCAATAATATCATTATCATATTTCCATTCAACTTTTGTATTTATTTAAATGAACTAACAGAACTGGTTCCAATCTCTTCTTTTTGTTGTACTATGTACCTTTTGAAGGCGCTTTATGCAAGAGTTTTTCATAAAATTTTACACATTTAACAATTAAAAACAATGTCACTCAGTTGCTGTTTTGTGTGCCTATGAAGGAGAATTGTAATATGACCCATTTTCTACAATGTTCATGAATTTTGTTGAAGACTGTTTGTTTTCACTTGTAAAATATGTACAGTTATTGTGTGTAGAACTTGTATCCTTTTGTACTTGTATATTAATACGCTAGCATCAAAAACTTACATTTTTGTATGATCTACAAGTGTACTTGAAGCTTCCCAAGTTCAAACTCAGTTGTAATTATTGGTAAATAGCTGCTAAAATAAATGTTATTTATGGAGAAATCTAAATTTTTCATTGTGGTAATAGATTACTCACTCCTCTAATCACAGTTGTACTAATTAGGATGGAATCTCCACTGATGCATTATCTTGTGATCACCATAGTTTGGTAGACTAGCCAGGAAACCCTCTGTTCTGAATTGAATCAAACCTCTTATTTCTCTAAATGAATCTGTCAGGACCTGAAACACTATGTTTTATGACTTTCCAAAATTCCTCTTCTAGAATACCCAAGCCCATCATTGGAACACACGATATATTCTAGTTCATTTCCTAAATGACAATGTTGGTGAATTTGCCACCACACTGCCAGTCCTTGTTTGATGTGGTGACAGGAAATAGTTGGTGTTAGGATGAAACAGGAGAGAAAATATTTTTAAATGTTCACTGCATATCTTTTCTTTCCTCACCTGGAAAAATGCTGAATTGGTACATTTTATTATCATAAAGAATGAAAGTAATGTAAGTTTCCACTTAGATAAATTTTACTCAACCTATATTTCAATCTACTACATTACAAAACTACTACATACAATGTACTAAATCAGGCAATGATGATGTAGTAAATGGAAACCTAGGTCGAGTATAATTTATCTAAGTGGAAACTTGCATTACTTTCATTCTTTATGATGGAATCCTTCCACCACATCAAGCCTGAAACTTCTCTTTTTATGGTATATTTTAGTTGTAACCAATGGGAGAACAAAACCGCTGTGATATTTGGAACAGGCAATATTTAGCTATGTCTTAACCATTTCAGATACAATTTCTTTCGAGTGCCTTGCTTGTAGCAGATAGTATAACCAACTTAGAAAACATATCATTTAGAGTAAATTTTCATTGATCCTACAATATGTTGTCCTAGGAAAAATGTGTCTCAGGGTTCTAATTCTGTGAATGGTAGCTTCCCAATGGGTTTCTAGGAAGCATAGATTTCAGCATTTGAATATCACATTACTTAATTATATTCTTGTCAAAGGGCTTCTGTGATTTTGGCAGTTCATTCATTTTATACAATTTATAGCTCGTCATTGTTTATCATAATGACAGTGGCTGCTAAACATTAGAATTCATAACATTAATATACTGTCAGAACTCCAAAAGTCTTCAGCCAGGAGACAATATCTATGTACATATACTGGTGCTTGATTCATTTTCATCTCTTAAAAAGAAATCCTGCCATTTCCCACATGACAATGTTTGGCCGTACTTAGTAGCTACTCTCTAGTAGACATGCTGATTGCTTACCTAGCTGATGGAGAGGTAGGGTATCATGCTGGTGGTTGTTAGTTGAGCCACGGGCCAGTTAGTATGTCGCTGTTACCTGTTAATTTATTGTTGTGTGTGAGGGTGGGAAAGAGGCTCAGAGTATTCCTCCACACCATGCAGGAGGCACTGCTATACTTGGAGAGGAAGTTGTCCCAACAGAGAAGGGATTTAAGCATGAGCGGTACTTCATCAATTGCTCATCATGCCTGTCAGTGGACACTGAAATCGCCCATGTTTTAAGTATCATGGTATGTAATTGAGAGACTCGTTTCTTCCCCATTGGAGTCTTGAAGGAGAGTGTAAGATCTGAGGGTGTTGTCCACAGTCATCCTCGGGTTGAATTGTCTGACCAGAAACATGTCACAGATTCATTCTCTTATTTGAATGAAGTTAACTGTGATTGGTCAGCACTTTTCCACTCTTTTCTCAGTCATCTCAGGGCTGGTTTCCACTCATTACTGAACTGGAAACCTTTGTCTTGGTTCATGTGGTTTTTCTCCATCCTAATTTCCATGGTCTCTCTCACAATACAGTCCCAATGGACTATGTGACAGAGAATTTTGATTAGGGTGAAGTCAATCCTGTGGCCTTTGTAAAGGCTGTGTTCTGCCATCGCAGATTCAGGGTGGAAGAGCCATAAACACCTCTCATGCTCGTTTAGATGTTTTTCTGTATTGCACCCTGTTTCACCAAATTATACTTTTTGACATTCACTGGAAATGCCCTGTAAATGCCAAATTTTTTCAGTCTCTAGTAGGCATTTGTGATTTCCAGGATGTTTTTAAGCTCCCCCATTGGTTTGTGTGGAGTTTTGACATTTTTTCTGGGCGATATTCTTGAGATTTGGACCGAAATTGTGGGGATGAAGGGAAGGGAGGCACTACCCTTTGGTTTATTCTCCTCTGCAGTATCTATTTCCCTCTATCGAGGGTATCATTTTGTGGCCAAATGGATCTCCCAATCTTAATACCCATTCTTGAAAATGGTTGTCTTCAGAGTCTATATTAAAACAATCCTTATACTTTTCCACTAATATTTAATAATGTACTATGCATTTTTCAGCTTGCTGCATCCTCAGGTACGATTGTTTACATTACCCGAGGATGCAGCAGGCTGCGAAACACGTAGTATACAGTAATAAATATTAGTGTAAAAGTACAAGGATTGTTTTAATATGGATTCAAGTATAAAATACTTCCACAATAGTATACAGTATTAAATATTAGTGTAAAAGTACAAGGATTGTTTTAATATTATTTCAAGTATAAAATACTTCCACAAAGTGACGCCTGAGGGTGTAAAGTTTATTTTGTCTTCAGAGGTTTCATTTTTGCCTTCATGGTTTTCTTTATCTGAAACTGGCTTGGCCCTGTGAAGAACCTTGGTCGTCATCACATGTTACTGTGTGGGATGGTAGTTGCTTCTCCCATTGAGGTCCTAGTTGGTGTGTGAAAGTTTTTGGTAAATGCTGTGTCCCTGGCTTCAAGCAATTTTTTTTTCTAGATGAATTCTCAATTTAACTCAGCCAAACAGCTCAATTTTGCTTCACCGGAAATTCACTGGGAATGATGAATCTTTTCATGAAGGTCTTAAAGAGGTGCACATTGGAAACAACCCCTCTAAGCCCTGAACAATTCATCAGGGGTATAGACAAAACTTTCATGGTGTAGCCACATGGACCTGAAATTCTAACCAAAGTCCCCATTCTTAAGAACTGCCTTCATTGTCAGATCCAGATCACCATGAAAAAAAAGCCAATAACTGTTAATATTTTCTCAATATTCCCCTCAACTGCTGATCACGACAAGACAAACAGGAAAGCTCTTGTTTAGAAAATTTCCTTCTACAGAATACAGAGGGCTCAAATGGAATATGCATCATTAGGGAAGGGAAGTGTGTTTGTAATGATTGTCTCTCTATCATAATCGTGAGACATCTCTTATTTGACATCGATAGATATTGCTTTGCACATAAGAGATAAATTTCCATGGAGACATGCCAATATGGTTTTTACTTACAGCTTTTTTCTGTTCTAATATTTTAAGGAAATGGGCCTTTTAACATATTTTGATTTTCAAGATGTGCCTAGCTGAAGTGTGATATGATTCACTAACTTAAATTTATCTCAGTTTTATTGACAGTATATAAGATTGATGGATCTGTATATGGTGTTATCTGGCTGCTGGCCAATGCAACCTAATACTGTTAGATATTATCCTAACTCCAATTGATTTTGCAGTTATGAGTGCATTCACAATTGGTGTTCTATCCATAGTTTCCATATTGGCAATTGGAATAATCAGAGTAGGCATATATTTGAATTTAAATTTTATTAAAACGTTTTAACTATTAACAATTATGCATGTAAACAAATCTTTATAAAAACATTGGATGATATTTCACTTTTACCATTTTGTGGGGTACAATTTAGACTAGTTGAAACTTGCCTGTTCATGGTATATTTCGTTCAGATCATGATCCATTGAGAGCAGAATTTGATTGATGTGTCTTCTTACTGTTACTCATGTAAATGTAACTCACATAACTAGTTAAAGCTACCAATTATGAGCAATAGGAGTCTTATGAAAGATTTCTATATGATCAATTAAAATGTTTAAAAACAACTACACAGTTGATTCAATTTAAATAATAATTTAATACATTTTCTTGAAAATCAAAAATATTGTCATTGCATGGAAATGAACAGTAAAACACCATTTGCTTCATGAGATCATGCTTTGTTCCTCTAAGGCATAGTACTCCAGAACCAAAATGATTGACAAATGGAGTGCATTAAATTAGTAAAACTGTTCCTGGCAAATTTTCCTGGTTGGTGGGGGCATTCCTTGTTTTAAGTTGGCCCCAGATTGAAGGGAGACGGATTGGTGCATCATCCCTCAGAAGAGGTTAAGATTCAATATTTTTGCAACATGAGGGAAGGGATTGTTTGCCAATAGGATGTCACAGCACACAGAAGTTTATCAATGATGCATAACTCTCACTTATCGAGAAGATTACCCTGAGCACAGCAGAAAAGTCACCTGCAATGAAAATAAATTTTTTGAAGCATTGGATAGGATTTGAACATCAACTTTTGCATTAAATAAACTTTTTTAGTTTACAGACAATAGCAATGTGTATCACTGTTGGTAATTAGAGACGAAATTGAGCAATTCCTGGTACCTGGTGTTAAATTCATACATGCTCAGTTCACCTAATTTAACTTTTCACACGGATCCAGCATTGATAATATGAAGTGGTATGACATTTTCTGTTAGATACTATTTGAAATTTTAGAAATGGGATCAACATGAGGTTTAAGTAAATTCATGGAATGGCTCAATGCATTCAACTGGGCTCACAGTTTTCTGAAATGTCTGAAAGATGGCATTAGGGTGAAAAGTATGATTCTCTCGGAAGTGGCAGTTCATCAATGACAAATTTTATATTTATCTGGTGTGGGCAAGTCACTTTTTGTCACAAAGCTAATGTCACGCATATTTTTCCTTTTTGTCACATTTGGCATATCTCATATTTGAATTCAAGAACCGTTACACCCACCAGTAATTCTGACCAGTCACAAACCGAATTACTCCAAAGTGATCCGCAGTAGGCTTAATATGTAAAGTCAGCCTTAGAAAATCTAGCATATTTATATGTAAATCATCCTAATCTTCCTGCGAGGGCCATGTTGGCACTTATAAATAAAGAAAACTTACAGGAATGGGAATATGAAAAAAATCATCATCAGCAGGTCGATTTTCTTTAACATCTTCGTTAGGAGCTCTTTACATGAAAGTAACCTTTTCAGATGCATGGAGCCAAGTTCTGCCTAATGGACACTGACAGGACTGAAGGCCTGAATATAGCTCTACTGGGTGTACCATTTGTAGATCTTATATTGGGGAAATAAAAAAATGTCTTTCATTCCTCTATCCTATTACAGAAAATATATTTGTTAGCTGATGTATATACATAGGAGGCTACTCAGGATAGGGTGAGCTCATCTGATATTAATCCTGATCATCGATGACAAGGATGCCAAAAGCAGATCTATGTGGAACAGAGATTGGCATTCATTTGAGAAAAGAAATGATACAAAAATCAAAACATCCCTACTTTTGTATCTGAAGAATTGAACAGGGGGTATCTTATCTCTAGAAATTCAAGATCTCAGGATTTTATTAGACAATGCAATGGTTCGATATTTCATTCCATGCTATTGCCTTTATGCATCTTATTCTACTGCAAGGAAACTTAGTGGATGGCAATATTTATTTAATAGTATTCATGAAATTCAAACGAGGCAAACAGTGGACGAAATGAATTGAGATGAGAATTATTAATCGGTAAGAATGGAATTATTTTATTTTATTATACCTTCATGTTTTTACTGGTGATCGATCTGATGCTAGTGGAAAAATTCGATGAACAGTTTTGTAATTAAACCTTCCGATATCTTTTCTTCCAGGGTCACCAAAACTTGCTCTTCTTCTGGTGATAGGGATTTCCAAACAGCTGCAAAATAGAAAAATCCTGTTACTCATCTCTCATAGTTTCTACATGTACTTACAAATTTGAACATTTTTCGCATTTTTAGATTAGCTGAAGACTGCAATAGAAGTGGACTTTAACTGGTGAAAATCTGAGGTAGGCTAAACATTAAGTACAGATGTAAGGGAATGACCCAGTTCTATAAACAGCGAAATGATAGTTATTGGCTCACAGGTTTTAGTGGATTGATATCTCCAAGAATTTATAACCATGTTGTTGTAGTTATTGTACATAATCTGCATTTGGCTTCTGAGATCATATTGAGAGTTTCATTCAGGCAGAAATTGTAATATTTTATCCTTAAGGTTCTTAACCCTTTTTCTTTCAATGGATAACATAGATATTCTGATTTAGGTTGGCATTTCTTTTTCCATTTAGTACACAATGTACTCTACAAATTATATGGATTTCATATGGATCAATTTACTCACCGGCAAGTCTTTTCATCGTGATAAAATCCAGTGCTGCATTCCTTAACTTCACGGCACTTACAAGTGCACTCCCTAGTATCCCATATCTTCAATTCACTCTCATCATTGCATTTTTCCTCGTCATCAAAATTGACACAAACACATCTGCATTCACGGTCACGGTATTCTTGAAATATATTGCAGTCCTAGAAACATGAAAAAGTTTAGTTTGCTTGACCATTGTTACCACCAAAAGTTAGGAAATTAGGTAGAAAGGGATTTTATTTCATTTTGATTACCATAAAAGAAATTAATTGACATTTATTTTTTCCTTTTTTCTATACATGCACTATAGTTGATTATGGAATAATGGTTGAGCAAAGCAGCCTAATGAGGCATGATTTTTGAGTGTGCTCTTTCATCTCCCTCATTGACTAAAAATTCTCAGGCATCACACTAATGGTTGAGAATAAAAGAATATGTATTTTATATTTAGCTTACCTCTCTTTTAACTATGCAGTTACATTTGCATTTCAGATGCTGCTCAATTGGGACAATCTCCTTTCCGATGTACTTGAGATTACTCATGCCACCATACTGTGTGACTACGACCTGTGAAAACATTATTTAACCCACAATTAGATCCAGACATTCAAATAAAATGTGAGCTACTGCCTACAACAATGAATTTGATATTTAGGCCTCAAGTAGGTAATGATGCTTTAAAAGTCGCTTACTATTGAAAATACACCTTTGATCCCTGCAGAGAATCTTAGCTTCCTGCAAAGAATCCAAGTTCCCTGAAGGGAATCTCCATAAAATGTGCATCTTTAGGCCTTTAAAAATCAAAATAAAGTAATTTGATTTGATGCATACCTAGTTAGCTTAGGTTTTTTCCGAGTTTTTATTTATTTAAGAGTAGATACACAAAAGAGAAAGCATTAATTTTCTAAATGGAAACTTTTGAAGATATTCTTTGACCACGTCTGTCTAGAAGATGATTCTAACACCATTCTACTGATGCTTTACTCTACTTACACATTATTTTGTGCTCAAACAACCAACATATGAGGAACATAGTTATTGCAAACTATTTTATGAAATTATACAATATGTATACTGATGAGGTTAGCCCTTAGCATGAGAGGTCTTCAAACAATATGCAAATTCATGAAATTCCCAGCTCAATTCAGAATTATGGCTTTGAGGCTACTAAGTTCATGTTCCCCATTAAGAAAATTTTAGGAGCCATTTCCATGTAAATAAATTCTTCAAGAGGAGACAAGGTTTGCTCTAAGTCAAATTTTGGACTGTTTGTAGTTTAGAAATGTGCAAACCTCACACAAAGTTGGATAAGTTGCACTTATTCATTATTGACTATGTGGAAGTTTTGCTGAAGTATTTTCACCTTCAATCCTGATGGGAAGTTTTTCAAAAAATAATGAAATGTTCTTTCGTGCAATAAACAGAAATTTTGAATAATCCATCATTTTCGCATTCGTTTGGAAAACCATTTTGCATGGTGCTCCAGAGCTGTATTACCTGAAAATTTATTATTTCTGTCACGGTTGGTTGGCAACTAAGTAAATCATGAGAACAGCATCCACCACAGCGCTCAACTCTTGTGCATGTTGGATAGTAAAAAAATGTTGGGTCACTACTTGACTCTGGAGTCAGAGACACAGTGTGCATCTCGGGAGAGCATCCTGCTGGCTTTGGATTCGTGACTGCTTCTGCAATTGAATTACACAGTTAGATGTCATTTAGAGGAAATAAATTTTTTTCTAGTTCAAGTATTTATCAGTAACTGTAGTATAACTGTAGTTTAAGTTTATAGTTAAACTATAGTTTAGATTTTCCAAAAAATGTGGGCTAAAATGACATCAGGTATGAAAAAATCAGATATTTATTGCCAATCTAAAAACTGGTGCAAAACATGAATTATTCTCCATCTGCAGATAATAATATTACTCTCTGAGTTTATTCATCGACAGAGTGATAATAGAATATTATGAGAAAGACAATTAATTGAATTAAATGTTTTCAGTACAGTGAAAATATGCCAAAGCAGAAAAGTTTACAGAATAGAATCCCTTTCCAAAATTATATACTTACTTCTTTCCACCTCTCCAAATCTATCTGAAATAAAAGAAAAAATTATAAATTAGATACTATTATCAGATGATATAATTACAAAAATTGTAATCATGTTATGTATTCATAAATATTGGTGCATGTGAGTATCTAGTGCTGACATTTGAAGGAATCAAAATTATACTTGGGCTATAGTCTAATAACCATGCATGCATGAAGCTTGTGAGCAGGATTCAATTTCCCCATTATCTTTATAGGCTCGTATCTCCAAAAGTTCATATTTCAATTTATCTCATGGAAAATCAATCATTTCCCAGGCTCAGAAAAATTCAACTCTTCAATTGGCCCTCAAATATAAGTGACGCCTTGCACTCCCACCTCTATTGTCGGGTGGAAATATATTGTTCTTGGCCCTTAGGAGACCATATGTTTTTATGGTGACAGTTAAATTTTTTCAATGATGGGCTCGACTATATTCTGTAGTATGGATCTGGTATCTTCTTTTATGATGAGAATGAAATGTGCATGCAAATAATAGAACATGATATTTCCATGGTGAAAAGTGGTGTATAAAAATTGAAGTCTTCGTCATTCCATCCATCTATCAACGCAACCCAACTAAACAAAAAATTGTTTAAGGTTAGATAACATATTTAATTTGCCCATGTAAAAATTTTCATGTAGAACATATCTTATTTTGAGCTCGAAAAATTCCATCAATTCCAATTGATTTCTGCGGCGAAGTTGTGCAGCATATTTCCTATTTTACAAAAAGCGCTCATCTTGGCGCATGCGCACTCTGAATAGGGAAAACTGGATAAACAAAGGAGTGAGAGAGGCGCAAGTTCAAGAGAGAGCGGGAGAGGCGCAAGTTCAGGTAATTATAACGTTACCTTCGATCACTGGGCGATATTTTCTTTAAAATATCGTCTTTATTTGTCATGCATTACTAGATGCCACAAAAAGTCCATCAGTTCTTAAGTAATGAAAACTAGCCGCTATGGGATATTATTCACTTACTTCCGATAGGAACGTCAGCTTCCAGTCCATGAACAGCAGGGCTCACCTTGACGAATTCTCGCAAGAACTCCGAGATGTTTTGGACTTCATTCAGCCTCATGGCAAAATCCAGAGGAATCTACAATCAGGTAAAGCAATGGAAATAAGTTTAATTCGATTGTCATTTAGATGCCCGGCAATGCATTCTTGTGTCACGTATTTGTAGCACTGTATTAAATACGGCTATTGATGGATGGTAATTTACTAATTGGGTCGAATAAATCGCCGTAGCTGGTCGTTTGGTGTTCTGGTGAGAGGCTAGACAAATATTATTTTACCTTTTATATTAGTCTACCCGTGCAACGAGTAACCAGTCGAATTATAAATGGACGTGGCTTACGAGAGAAAGTTTCGTGAATCCAATTTGAACGATGATTTCAGGTGTATTTTGGCAATATAGGTACTCTTAGGATTTTGTATCGCTATATGACCTGCTAAATAGCTACCGGGACCGGGTATGTCTCAGAACATGCAGATTCCATATTGCTCTTTAACAGTGGCATAAGAACCGAGCATTTTCTTCTTGACAGTCAACCGCATAGCCACAGTGAGGCTGCCTCCCGCGGGAGTCTAGTGAGATTTTTGCTTCGGTTCTTTTCTGTTCTACTGAGGCAAGGGTTCGATTCGAGCTGAGCCGTCAGGTAAAGCGAAATAACTTCACTTTTCCTTATCGTGATTTAGTTGTTTGGGTGGTTTACCGGTTGAGGTAGGATGAAGAGAAACAGAGTGCAGTAATTGGTCCAAACCCATATCTTCTTACACGATTTATTTCTTCATCTCAACAAGCACCCTATTTCTCTTCATGTCCTCTACAAATCCTAATCTATTTCTTCCCCATCCCCGCTTATCCAACATCCTCCCTTCACCCTCGGACTTGGAAATTCCTTCGCCCCACATTACCTGTTCTCGCCACACCAAGCACTTCATTGTTCGTTTTCCTTTGGATCCTCCGCACCTACCCTTCGACCTTCAAGGCTCGGGTGGCCCTTCCAGGAACAATTATTATTGCTCCCTCCAGTCCAGCTCTGAATGGTCATTGGGTGGAGTATGCCCTTTCTCCGCGACAAGTTTGTTTTCCAAGGGAAAGGCATGATGAAATAGAAGACTTAATAATATTATTATGTATTATAAATTAGAATTAACTCATCTTAATGCGCAGATAAGTAAAAAATTAGGAAATATTCAAGAAATCACAACAGAGCAACTGTGTTACTGCCTATTTGTCGAAGGAAGAGATTTTCTACCGTAGAAATATTATAAAAATAAGGCTCGTCTAGTGATAAATTTTCCTATCGAGCAAAAAAGCTGTAGATGCAATGATCTCTAGCCTTGCAAGTGAAAAATGAGAAATCGCAGTAGAAAAAAATGCGCTGGCTGTTGTGAAAGAACGAATAATGAACCATTACATTTATTGAGAAGGAATACAATAATAATCGAGTTTTGGAAGTGAAAATACAAGAGCACGAGACTAAAACGATCTGTATTATCCTCCGCCGTTAGTATTAACTTTATGAGTTTTCGCCATGACAGCAATTGATTCCAAATGGTACCGTTGGGGTATGATTCGTTAAATTGCGGGATAAGTTCTCGTGTTACCCGCCGTGTCAAAGATCACCAACCCGATCCCATGATGATTTAAATATTATCCATGGTTGAAAACCTTTTTTCAGATTATGTAATCGAGAAGGAGACAATTTGCGGAAGGTCTAAGAAGGTGTATTTTATTTAAATTGAAAAAAGGAAACTCTCCAGTATATCGATAATATGAGCTTAGTGGTATGTATTTATGTTGAGCTGCTGCGTTCTACACACGTAAGCAATATTTTCGAAGATAATTTGGAGCAAAAAACATTCCTCGCGTAACATAATCGTTGGGAAAGATGAGTTATTTGGTATTTTTTGTCAACTGGTACACTACCCCTAACTTGCTGGTTACGCGGTATTTTAGAACTGGAAATTAAAGTCGCACATTTGTGATTTCGGGTGACTTCGTTAAGTTATCCGTGGGAAGTTCCGGTGTTCTCAAAATCGGAAATTTAAAGCTTAGAGAACTACACAATTTACGGTCCTTTGCTTACGAGTGTTCCCCGAGTATAGCGGTATTTTTATACTTCATCATGTGATACGTTGAGGAAAATTCTCCGAAATACCAGATGCTAATTTTTCTTCGGATTGCGCACAAGTGACGTTAATTCTACTCGAATTGACCGCACATTGGTGACGTAAAAATCCATGACACTCTGCTAGGAATAAAAATGTAAAACGAATTTCCGGTAGGTTTTATTGAAAGTCAGAGAAAGTCCTTCAGATTGTCTCATGTGAAGGGCCTTATTCACCCATATTATTTCTTTCTCATCCCTGCGGACGACCTAAACTTCATCCCGTCCATAAATCCTATTGTCTTTCTTCCCCTTTCCCGTTTGCGGAAGGAATATGACTGCGGGGAATTTCTCCTTTGGAAGCATTTTAGTTTATCATCACTTATAAGTTTGATGTGTGGAAGGTTGACGGAGATAATTCAACTGTTGGTAAATTTAGAATATGTTTCGTTCGTTACTCTTTCTCCCCTTAATCTGCCAAGTTGGGAAGCAACTCATGGAAAACAGATTCTCCAGGTAAAGATAGGTCATTCCTGCTGGTAACAGAATAATGTGTGATAATGAATTTCAACTATAGCTGCTAGAAACAGTGGCTTATGTGCTATGAAACTAATTTATATATTTTCTGAAATATTATCAGATTATTGGAGGTCAAATCATGCAGCACGTCTGAAAATTGTTATTATTACTCACAGCCTCCATGATTGGTGGCTTGGAAACCGATTGGGGTTCATTGAGAGTTAAGATCAAATGGTAGGAAAAATTGTCTTGCACGATCCCCATACTACTCTTTATATAGTACCTTAATTTTTTTTTGCTTTTGAAATTACAATTTATTTGATAGATTCAATACAATTGAAGGGGAACGGCGGAGCTGTTTATCTTGGCGAAACTTATTGCGAGAGATATTTTCATGAATAAGGGAAAAACCTTCCGTCATGGGGCTCGAGAAGGCCAGTAGTACTTCTGAGTAACGCTGCAAATGCCTTCAGCATGCATCAAAAGTAAAATTAAATTTATGGAAGTTGATTCTTTTATGAGTTCACATTTGCTTGCCATTCGAAGGCGGGTGTCGGCGTTTTATTTCCCTATCAGCCATTCGGTATTAATAATTGGCACATCAAGGGACCATAATTAACCTCTTCCGTGAGATATTATTAATTTCATTTCCTTTAATTTCTGTTTTCCGCATTTTTATTTCCCCTTCCACGCTTTCTTTCTCTTTGCATTTGAACCTTTATCTGATTTCCTAACTAGGAATCTTCTCTGCATTTTATTCCGTGCATTCTCCAAATTTCTTACTTTTTTATCTTCTATGCCGCTTTGGTTGCTAATTCACCGAACGTTTCTGTCTCGATTTCCGTCTCGGAATCTGTTCGAAAGCGTTTTAACTGTCAAAACCTCATCTATTTTGGTTCCTTATCATTACCGCTTGGTTTCTTTATTTTCCCGATGGACTTAAACTCCTAGCTAAAACCCTCAGCCTTTTTGCCTTACGTATATTTGGTAGTAACTATTCAAATGCAACTCATCCACGCACATTTAGTTGAACTGTCAGTCAATTACAGGGTGGCGATCGTCAGGGAAAACCTGGCATTGTCAGGGAATTTTGAATTTCTGGAAAAGTCGGGGAATTCTCGTAACAGTCAGGGAGAAACTGGAATGGTAATCATCGTTATTTTTCTACCATTACGTTTATCGGCCAGTCTTTCCCGCCTTTTATTTCACCAACTAAAACTAACGTCCGTCGCTGACGTGCATGGAATAAGCCCCATCAATTCGTGGAGTATTCAGTTGTGAATCTTAGTTATTTACTTGTGAATCAGACGTTAAATGTATCCTTTTTCTATATCCTTATTGCGATATTTGCCTAGTTGTGATAAAATTCATGATCACAATGTATTACTCTCATCACAAGGGATCCGAGGCTGTTCTTCGGAAAATTTTACATCGCGTTTTTTTTGAACTTCCGAAACTCAGGTCGAGAAGTAGCTGGAGCACACTAGCTTATAGTAAATACATGCTTGCAGTTCTGAAAATACGAGACGATGATTAGAAAATTTAAAGCTGCCGTTGAAAATTTAATTCAGCAGAAAAAATATTCCAATAATAGGTGATCTTTTGGCGATCGGTCTGAGAAATTGGTCAATCCATCAGGGAAAAGTCAGGAAAAGGTCAGGGAATTTGAAAATTGGATATCAGTAGCCACCCTGAATTAGCATCTCCTCCAGTGCCTCCAGGAACATCAAGAAGGAATTGATCCAGAAGATAATTTTTTTCTTTTGCTTTCTCTCTTTTTAATCGGAAATAACGTCTGAAGACATACCTAAGTACCCCTAGGTACTCCTAAGTTCTCGTAAAACGTTCTTTTCTATTGAATGGGATGAATTCGTGGGTCGTGGAGCAAGGTTCAGAAAACTAGATGGTAGCTTGTTAAGCCTTTGTCTATACTTTCTATGGTGAAGAAAAATAATCATCTGTTATGATAATCATATGTAATAAACATCTCACAGGATCTTGTCTCTCGCTCTCCACTCTTAGCTGATTTCAGCGTGCACCTGCAACTCTGAATTTTCTCTTTCCTCTTTTCCCGCCTTCTCTGCCATAGTTCCTTCGACCTCCTCCCTCCCCTCTTTAAGCCTAATATTTATTTATTCGTTTGTTTTCCTCGGTCCAACTCACTTTCTCCAAATTCTCTTCTTAAAAGCCTCTGATTTACACACGGTTCATTCTGCTGAGAACTTCTTGTTCCTTTCCTTCACGGTGGTGCGTCGGTACATTTTCCATTTGACATACATAGATACCCTTTCCCTTTCGATGTAGGCAAAGCCAAAGGCTGAAGGTAGTTTGAGTGAAATGTTCATTTTACCTATAAATCAACGAACTTGGTCTCATTTTAAAGAAAAATATCTCATCCTTCCGAAGATACCAAAATGTCAACCACTTTCCCGTTCTACTTTCCGAGTATTTTGACGAAAAATACCAGTCATTTTACATGGGAAATGGTACGTGTATACACTCTAGAGGGACCTAATTTTAAAAAATAAGGAATTTCTAACATCTAGATCTCGTAAAAAAATGAGCAATGTGTGCTTTGTATGTTTTCTCAACTAATTTTGAAAATAAATCATATTATCACCGCAGTGATTTTTTCAGAACTGCAAAAAATCTTCCGTTGTTGGAGTTTTAAATGCACCGTGCGAAGAAAATGAGTCAAGTTACAGTCTTACATAAGGCATTAGGCATTTTTATTTAATTACTAGAATTTCAGTCTTATAAAAGTATATAATTTCACCATTTATAATGCAGTATTTAAATCAAGATTCCCACAGCTACTGAAATAATAACGAGTAATTCGATAAATTATATCTCCTTCATGACTAGGGTACTATCTCGCTCAAACTACCTTAAGATACTGTCGTTAGCCCTACAAAACTGGCTGACATTCAATAATTTCCCCCATGATGCCCTCTTCTTACAAACCACTTTCGCCTCTTATGCACCCATTGGTTTTCACACGCTCTCCTATTTTTAGAGACTCCTATTATTCCTTCTATTTAGAGTCTCTTCTACTTCGCCATTTTAATGTTTTGACTTATCTGAACTTGACCTCTCATCTCATTTTAGTCGTCGTCAAGTCTCAATGTTCCATAAAGTAGACTTCTCGAACTCTACTTTATTAAAAGACTTCTCGAAGAAGGAGGGACTCGTGTCGTATAAGGTACTTTGAGCGAAATAATCCCTTGTCATTAAAGAGACCATATTTGAGTGTTACGCTTTATTTCACCATCTGTGGGACACATGAATTAAATATTGCACTATGAATGGCGCAATAATGTAGTTTTATATGACGGTAATTCTAAGTAATAAAAGAAAAATATCTACATAAGCCTTTAACTTGACTCAATGTTTTCGCGCTGTATGCTTAAAACTCCTTCTAAACGGAAGGTTTTCCTTGATTCCGCAGTAATTACTTTCTTTACGCAGTAATTACTTACGTAAGAGATTCCGCAGTAATTACTTACGTAAGCTTTTAATTTTTCGACGAGGTCTAGGTACTATACCTAATAAATACCTAATTGTAAAAATAATTTCTCTCTGAGTGCATTTACGTTCCATTGCCCATGTAAATGGGCGGGTATTTTAAGGTCAAAAATCTCGGAAAGTAGTATGGTAAGGACTGATATTTTGGAATATTTGGAAGAGTGAGATATTTTTCTTTAAAGTGAGACCGAATTCATTGATTTCTAGGTGAAATGGTATTTCTCTCAAACTACCTAAAACGGCAGTTGGGCTGCACATCTTCCTAATGGATTTCGAAGAATTTCGTTTCCAGGAATTGAAGAGGGATGATAATGACCCGTCCTTCCGGAGGAATGGAAGCCATCATCGAAGATCGAATGGTTTCCAGCGTCAATGAGACTCAGCCTCTTATCCGAGGTATAATGCAGACCAGCGGTTGTCAACCCGGAGTACTTTAACTCGTACCTTTAAGGATTCGCGCTTTATGGTTGAGGAGTAGTCGCGAGAAGCTGAAAATGGAATTCAGTTAGGCAAGCGTGTTCTAATACTGCGAGATGTCCGGATTTTAGCTGGATATTTTCGAAAGACAGGCGATACCAGAGAGTTCTCAAGTGGGAAAAGATTGGGAGCCGCTGATGGACCAGCAGTCCCGATATCCCAACCATGGGATGTAGGCATCCTGGGGGAGGAGTACGATCGTCGTGGGTAAGCGACACGCGAAAAGAGTTAAATTATGGCGAAAGTAGGTTTTGAATAATGGGAAAAATAAAGTACGCTAGTTGATCGCTGAAAAGTACCTCCCGGTGTATCTATCAAGTATTGAGAATACGTGTGTAATGCGCTCAGTATTTTCCAGGGGAAGAATTTCTTAGGTTTGTATCGTGTTCATTGACATCTGGAGTGAAGACATTTTAAATACTCTGTTCTCGTTATTAGAAGCGAATCGGAGTTATATATACGTGCTAAAATCACGACGAAAAAAATAACAATCGAATTCGATGATTTTTGCGTTCGAATCCTTGTGGAGACGAATGATTTTTTCAATGTGAATTTCACATTTTTTAAGTCTCACAGGAGAGGACTCCCGCTCAAGTGCGCTTTATTGAAAATATGGCGATATATTTTATTGTCGTATGAGTTAATTTCAAGTTTATAATAATTAATTAAGAATAAATCAAGGGTAAAAGTTTGCATAGACTTAAACCTTATGGCCATACTTATTAACGCTCTTATTGGAATGGAACACTGTTTGACGTTAAGTGGTGATATTGAGTTGGGCAACCCATTTAAAAATCTAATAACTAAATGACGAACGCATAATATGTCTGTATCACTAAAGTTTAGGGTTTAAATGTTTTTTGAATTATTTTATCACAACGCTGTTTGTTTCCTTTGAAAAGTTATCACATATATTCTCCCCATCAATGTTTTCGTGTTTTTTCAGCATTATAAAAATAATTTCATCTAGCCTATGCATAGTAATAGCATTGATTTTCTTTAGATTAAAATAAAAAAAAATAATACAATGTCAAAGGTACCCCATTGACTAATCAACCCGCACCACCTTGCTGACCAAGAGTCATGGTCTAGACATTTTTATGTGCACAAAGTGCAGTCATTTCACTTGTTACCCCACTCGTGGGAGAATCGGGAACTAAAGGTTATGAATGAGAGAGATTTTCGTTGCCAAGCTGTAAAATTGATGCCACAATGGCATATAGACGTAAAGAAAAAGACGTAATCTGAGACAAAAAAACTCTTTTATATGTTAACTTTGGGTCACTCGGCATGATAGAGGGTTAAAGTCAACATTTCTATATAAGGCGCAATATAAAATTTGTACATTTATCTTTTTTCACTATTAAAAGCAGAAATACAATCTTAAGGTAGTATGAGCGAAATATCGTTTTACTTAGGAATCAATCAATTTGGTCTCATTTTAAATAAAAATACCTCACCCTTATAATGACACCAAAAATTCGTCCCCGTACCACATTACTTTCGGAGTTATTTGCCAAAAAATACCATCCCTTTTATATGGGAAATGGTACGTGTATGCACTCCAGAGAGACATTATTTACCAAATGAGGTATTTCCAACTCTTAGATGTCGTAAAAAAACTAATAGCGTGTAGTTTGAATATTTTCTCAACTATTTTTGATAATTAATCACATTATCACCGCAATAGGTTCTTGGGTATCTCAAAAAACCTTCCGTTTTGAAGGGGTTTCAAACGCACCGCACGAAAAAAATGAGTCAAGTTAAAGACTTATTTAGATATTTTCATTTGATTACTTACTATTTCTGTCATATAAAACTATATAATTGCAACATTAATGATGCAATATTTAATTCATGTGTCCTACATCCGGTGAAATTAAAACGTATAATTCGAATATGGTTTCTATTATGATTAGGGAAGTATCTCGCTCGGACTACCTTAGTATTACCTCGGCAGTAAATTTGGCCATCATAAGACATTTAAGCTATATTTCACTCGTGAGGGAAGTAATTGGTACTTTCAGCAGAACCCATACGAAGCTGTTGGATTAGAACTTCATCCAGCTCATAAACGTCAGGAAAGCTCCCGGTCTCACTTCGATCCGTAATTGAGTGTGAGGGGTAGGGCGTGGGGGCTGGCGGATGTATATGGATGCCCTCCCGCTTAGCTTCCCGTTGTAATGCAGTGGGACTCGTGCCCCACGTCCATTCTTCCGATTACGAGCGCATCCATCTCCTGAATCATCGCTTCCTAGGATGCGAGTGCAAGTTTCCGTTAAAAGAGAGCGGGGGAAGATATATTTTGCCGGAGAAGGGGAAGGAGTCTGAGAGCGATTGGAGCGGGAGGAAGGGCGATGACCCGGTCGGTCGCGTGGAGGCTGTGATATGCCCGCCATGAAAAACCATCTTCCGTTCACCATCGTAGCTTACAGACGTAATTTCGCATCGAACTTTGACAGCCCCCCGGTAAACCTACGGTTGGGCTTGTGCCCTGTTTGAAGCAGATTCATATATATGCTAGTAAACATGCCACCAGTCCAAGAGACCAACCTCACCGCTGTATTGCAAGTTAATGTGCCATATTTCCGCAAGGTTCTTACTTTTGTTGGGATACACGCTGAAAATGAGATAACTTTGACCATTTATCGGTTGCTTGTAACAAAAAAATGACACCGAAATTAATGAAAACATAATATTCCCTGAACTCAGTTGATAAACGGAAAAACGTTCGTCCAATTGTTACAAACTTGCTATGCATTTGGAAAATTACATTTGTATAAACTAAATCTCTATTCAGTTAAAGTGATTAATGGGTGATTCCATGTCAATTCATTCATCTAGGATTGCTTGGATTTTTTTCAATCCAAAATTATTTTAATGGATTTTTATTCCCCTCCTAACAGCATGTATCTTTGATGTTGCATCAATACCGCGTGTCGATTATTTAGGTTTAAAGTGGTTAGCGTATAAAAATCGTCATTGATAACTAAATTTGAGGGAAAAAGGCACATTTTGTTCAGACCAAATGATCAGTTATAGTTGAGCTATTTTATATTGGTTGATGAAGAGTATTTTACTGTTCCCGCCTTTTTTCAGAGAGACCCCTAATTGGTCTACATAACAATTCTTTCTTTCATTTCTACTCGGATTTAGGCTTCAAAAAACGTGAGAGATTGATAAAAATAGTAGTTGTACCTCCAAAAATAATAGATTTAAGAATTTTGGCCTGCTATTTTGACTACCAGTGCTCACCTTAATGTAATTTGCTGCAAAATGATCTAAGTTACCGACGCACCCTAACAGACTTTTACTTCTGTAATTGATCGACTTGTAGATACTGCGATACTTTGTTTAAGGTGTAAACTTTGTATTCACTGCCCTACAATTGCCGTTTTGCGCCGTTGGGTGCGAAATTGTGAATATATATCTTACCGTGCGTTACCGCAATTGACGATGTACTTTGTGTGTCTGATGTGAGTCGAGCATTTGCGGTGGAATACAACTATAGAACAAGTGGAGATAGACGTATGTTTGCTTACCTCGGCGGGCGTGGAGTCTGTCGTAGTCAGTCGGACATCCTCCGTCACCGGCCTTTGCTCGAACGGCCGGGTCAAAGGGAGGGAATCCGGAAAGTAAAGTTTGTCCGGATACGGCCCCCTGGGCAGCCGGACCAAGGGCCGCAATTCCAGATCATCCGTGCTCGCCGACGTCACGAAGATTGCGACGAGCGCCACAATGGTGGTCACTCCTCTTATCATGTCCACGCAGGCAGCAGGTCTCCTGGGATGTTTTCTTCCTGTGGACGGAGCCCGAAAAAGGAAGGAGATAAATCCTCGCTATCAGCATCCTGACCCAGTTAATTTGCATTGCGGGGACGCGAGATTTTCTGAGAACTCATTGGTTGACGCGCGCGTGCTCGGGAAACTCGCCGAGTAAACTTGTTACCATAGGAAATGACGGAAGGTTGTTGTTTATCATTAGGGGTGGATGGACCACGTTTTCCAATTCGATACGTCTACTTAGCATGTCAATTATCTGATATTGCCCGACTCTGATGAGGCTCAAGATCTTTCTTCAATTCTGAGTCTTCGATTCTGGATCTTTCATCAATGTTGAGCATTTTAAGATACTTGCCACATTTTATCCGGTACGTAAATTATGTTCAATGCAATGTGATTTATTTATATGGTGGAGTCATGAATGTTGCAAATATTCTTTCCTCTTGTTTATGATTACAGTGTAAGTATAATACATTCATGATAAAATCACTGCAAGAATCTCATTCTCAAATGATAATTCTATTTCTGAGTTGTAAACCGCGGGAGACAAAACGACGGAATTGTGTGCGCGCAAACTGATGAGCCAATTATGTGCCATCGTTTTTTCCTATAAAACTTCGTGATATCGATATTACAGACCAATATTTACTATAATATCCGAATAATTGATGATGTATCTGGCTTGTCCTCCTATAGTGACGCACCTTGGACTCCCGGGTTGTGTTAAGAATCCATCCCTACAAGCACACTGGACGTAGGAAATTCCGGAATACTCTGATTGATAAACTCATTGTGGCATGTGAGTTTCTTGAGAATGTATACTAGTACCTCACGAATAAAAACATCGAATTTCATATCTAGATCGTGATATTCCGTGTAAACTCCATTCTAGGAAAAAGTTGATCGACATTTGAGGTTACAAGTCGCTGGAAAGGCGTGTGGCAAGGGTTTTTAAATTGCCAACCTTGTCATAAGAGGAGATGAGAAGAGGAGAAAACGTTTGGAAAGGGATTGAGAGAGAGAGAGAGAGATGTGTTTTGGTGTATCTGTGTTTCTATCTGTTTGTGTTCTGATCATGGACGGTGGAGAGGAAAAACAAACTCTTGATCCACATCTGTTCAAGAACATGTCTCTCTTCTCCCTCTTATTTTGTCGATACACTCCAACCTGTGCAGTCTGGGCCCAGGCTTATACGAATTAATATTATATCCTCAAATATCGTATCAATACTTTTAATATTGCCCTGATAATGAGTCGTTTTTTCATCAAGAGTTTTCATCCAAGATTTCAAGAAATACCGAATGGTACGCGGAAAAAATGACATTTTATACCTATCGGTTCTACAATCTAGCTCTCTAATTTTATTGGCGCGATCTAATCTGCCGTAGTACGAGGGGGTTAATAGTATGTTTTTTACGTCGTCGGAGAAATGATTTTCTTGAAATTTAGTTAGAAGGTTAAGCCTATAATTTAATCTACGCTGTGATAGCGATTCCCATCCTAATTCTTCTAACAGTCCAGACACACTAGCCAACTTATCGTAGCATCGTTTCACAAACCTAGCTCCTCACAGATATACTAGAGATGGTGGGTGAGGAGAGGAAACTTCAGAATGAAATTCGAGATCGGCAGAGTAGGTGGCTGGAGGAATAAGGGGAGAGGGATTGCTAAAAAAATGTGATAGATTGAAGGATGTTGCTCAAGCAGGGATGAGAAAGAAAGAGAATATGCTTCATGGACCGGATGAAGAAGGGTAAATCGTATGCTGAGACGAAAAAGGATATAATACTAGAGCGATATAGGCCCATGAAAGTGTAGAAAACCGGGAGGAGATTATATGACATTCGACTAAACCTAATAAACCTGTAGAATACTTTAAAGATCACAGAAAAAAGGAATGATCATGCCACAAAAGGTGAAATTGACGGCAGATGTGGAGGATTAGAAAGAAAAAGACTTCATGGGAAGAAGGAGAAAGTCACGCGTGTGAGATTCTCGAAATAGGGAGACACTCGTCTTAGAAATAAGAGCTTAAAGTATGACGCAAGGTGGAAATGTGAGGGAAAAAAGAATGCGCGCGTGTTTATAGAGCCAACTGAGATAGAAATGGGAGAAAAATAGATCCGTGTTTTTTGTTGTTTGGGAAGGCAAACAAAAACTGTCGTCACATAGCCGTTTTAGATCGGTGGGTAGAATATTAAGGGGATTGGTGGGTGGGGGGGGGGGATTCGGAGAAACGTCGGCTTTAGCCTGCTGTGCATGAAAGGCGCCAAGAGCTCCATAGCTTAACGCCTCATCCAACGGAAAGAACAATTTATATGAAGTAATCTCCAAGTAAATCTTTATATACGAAATACCGTGCAAGCCACCACCAGGGTGTGCGGCACGGGATGATTCCGCACCAGGTATGAAACCCTCATCTCATCCGAACCGCGCACGCTCCCCCTGAATGACAGACTCAGGCCAAAAGCAGTCAGGATAACAGTGCGCGGTCAGACCAGAGTGCCACATGGACGAACATGCTACCATGCAACACACTACTTAAGATACGACTACTGGTTATGATTACTGGGACAATTAGTTCTACAAGGTACTAAATCATGCAAGAGCTATATCATACCGGAAATTGCATGCGAGGTTAGTTACTAATAATGATGTTAGGATATTTAGGACAAGTGCAAAAACTTATTTTACTTAGGGTTAAAGTATCCTAGAACTGATCTATCGCAACTATTATGGTCTCTTATTTTATGTGGAAAAAATGACATTTTAAATCCATCGGTTCTGCGGTCAATTTCCTTGATCTTATGCCTGTAATCGTTTTTACCATAGTAGTTCAGCTCCAGCAAAATATGCTGAACGTCCGGCAAAAAATAGTCTACATAAAACTCTCGTAAAGATTCAATCTATATTTTTCCCTTCGATCGGATAGAGGTTCCCACCCTTATATTCTCGTTGGGATTGAGATTCCGCCAAGAAAAATCCGCCTCCTTTAGGATTTCAACCCGGACTTTCTGGATGGGAGGCCAGCACTCTCGCCACAGAACCTAATCGATCTCCGGCAGAAATTAGTGTTAAAATTTTCTGCACCTGGGGAATGTCAGTTATCATGCTTTTATACAATGTCAATCCTTGAAGTTCACGGATTTAAGTACATTGATTATGAGAACAGTTTTGTTTGTTATATTTCGTGCCGCCATTAACAAATGTCGGTCGTAGGATTTTCCAATTACAGAAGTAGGTAAATGTAGAAAAATGAATTTTATGCTCTTTACGGTATTGCTGGCGTTCATCAGTGTAGTCTCTCTTTAGTTACACTCCCAGTTCTAGTAGGAAAATAAAATTGGCATTGCTGCTGCGTCTAGGGAAATCATTGGTTCCTTTTCTGTATCTGGGAGAAAATTGTTACCATGTTTTTTGATTGTGCCTACCTCTTCAGTGCACGATTCTTAAATGTTAGCGTGAACAGTTATTTGTCCGCATGATTCTTGTTTCGCCTTTAACAGGCGTAATTCACTCCGATGAAAGACGAAGTGAATCTAGGAAAGGGTATTTTGTACACCTAGAGATATTACAGACGTTCATTAGTGTTGTAATTATTTAGTTACACTACCAATATCACAGTGGAAAGTGAAACTGACGTATCTTCGGCTCGTTCGATCGCTGTTTACACCTTTCTCGATTTCCTTTTAATTCGTCGCTCCACTCATCTGGAGGAAACCTGTCCCGTCTTCATTTCGTGTCCGATGTCCGTGATAGTCCTAACCCTGGCGCCCATGTGATGGGGTGAGTCAAGGTGTCTCCGAGCTCCACTGATCGCCGTTGCTTCATCGGTCGAGAGAGATTCTCTCCTTATAATTTGAGCCTTTCTGCTGGACATGATTCCGAGAACGACGGCGTCGAAAAATGGGACAAGAAACGTGAACCGAGCGTCGGAATCTCCGGTTCCTCTCGAACTGCGAGGAATGCAGTATCGTATCGACCGGTACGAGTGTAGACGTACATTCATAGAAAAAGAATTCAGAGAAGAGTATTGACTTTAATTTTTTCAATATTCAATGAAAGCAACTCGTTCAGCTATATATTATCTTTCACTTCTCTTTGTGCCGCCGTCAACTCTCATATGCCAGCTGTAGTTAATTCAACACATTTGTTGTGAATTTGCATTACCAATTCCAAAGACAAAGAAAAGAGCCTCTCGCTATCTTAATCCGTTTACAAAGGAAATGGTTGAAGGCTTTACTTTGTGAGAGTTGTCCATTATAGTCCAAATAAAATGACTTTGTTGACATTGATCTTAATCCAGTTACTTTACCAAAAATTGTTACACCTCTCGTAATTCCATTTGAATCCCTCCCCTCGGTCCTATTTAGAAGTACGCTAGTAAAATAAGTACCTGAAGGCCGAAGAAATAACTTCTTTGGAAAATCACGCCTTCTGGATCTGAGCGTCCACAATTTGTTGCGTAATTCTTCACGGGTAAACTCTCGTTCATGTGCACTCGTAAAATTTTTATTGGTAGAAAATGGTTGCATGACGTACAATATGATTATTACTCATAAATTAGTACTCATTAATTCATGTCATGGCGTCGTTAAATTACACAGCATATATTATATACTATTCTTCTATATTTTCTTTGCTGTACATATTGTCTACTCTAGTTTTATGACATCATTTATCATGTATTACTTGTGAAAATCCTTCAGTGACAAATCAATGATTATTAGCATCGATGATGCCATAATCCTGTATATTAACTGTTACTGTTGCGCCATAATATATTTCGAATCTCGAAGCATCATAATGGCATAGGCGTAGTGCACTCAAACTTTAGCGTAATGCTATAGTATATTGTTGATAAAAGATTGATCTATTCCATAGCAGAGATATTATACTTGCTGATCTGTAGAAAAATGCGAGTTAGAAGTGCTGTAGTGCCACTCAGCATTACTTCTTGCGGCATTCAAGTTTGTAAGTAACCCACGTTTAAAAGCACAACTTTTTTGATACTGGAATTACCCATACAAATTTTGGTACTCTGTGTATAACTGTCCGTCCATCGGATCGGAAGGAGTGCAAATGGAATGGGTTTTTAAATCAGTTGTGAGACCAGCTCTGATCTACGGTTGAGAGATATGTCCCATGAAGAAGAGGCTAGAAAAGAAATTGGACGTAGTGGAAATGAGGATGTTGCGAATGACTAAGGGAAAGATAAGGCGAGACCGTGCGAGGAATGAGTGGTTTAGAGGGCAGGGAGGGGTAGTTGAGGCTTTGAAGAAAGTACAAGGGCGAAGATTACAGTGGTATGGGCATGTGAATAGAAGGGAAGAGGGCATGTCTTGAGGGGAATGATGGATCTGCAGGTGTACGGCAAGCGACCCAGAGGAAGACCTAGGAGGAGATGGATAGATTGTATGGTAGAATGCCTGAGGGAGAGGGAGCTAACACCTGAGGACACGATGGACCGGACGGAATGTGACCCTATTATCTAGCATATCTCCCTTAAATATCCTACTTGCATGTCAATAGTGCATGTTTGGTGATCTTCACCCCCTGCCACACACCCTCGTGGTGGCTCGCAGGGTATCACGTAGATGTAGATGTAGATGAATGGAGGAGAGTGAGGAACAGCGATCCCTAGTCTCTAGGGAAAAAGCTGAAGAGAATGAAGAAATCTTTTCCAGCCACTCGTTTTGAGAGATATGACAGTTTCATTGCACATAGCGTACAACCTCACCATTATGGAAGAGGCTGGCTATCACCGAGTACGCTATAAAAATGACTATAACGAACCCCATTTAAGTCGATTCGACCGATATGTTTATTACGCAATTGAGTCCCTCCTTGGCAGCGATTGGGAGAGCCGAAGTCGGAGGATGCACAAGACTTTTAAACTCGCGAACTCGCGGTGTTGATGCCTTGCACGTGAATGAATCGGACGTGTGTACCTGCTTCGTTACCCCCTTTTCGCATGTTCCGAGAACCGATCGTGAGTCAAAGAAAAGATGGGAGTCGGGAAGGCCGTTTTATTTTCGTAGTTCGAGCGATGTTCCGAGAAGCGTCCTCATTCATTCTCTCTCATAACGGAGTGAGAGATGGCCCAGGTTGAAGAGCCGAGAGGCTATGCGTAATGAAGGCTTCCGTGTGACGACCTCTACCTCTTTCCCAAGGAGAAAAAAAGGGGAATGGGTAGGTGGAGGGGACGGGAAAAAACGTGTGCAGGGGAGAGAGATGTTATACCCAAGGCATTTTCTCTCGATGAATACGAGAGGAAGTGAAAGAAATTGCTTAGGGTGGTCGTGAAGGGGGGGATTCCGGTCGTGAACGGCGCACGTGCTTCTTCGAGGAACGCTGAAGAGTAGATCAAACTCCCTGTGCTTTTCTTTATCTCCATGAGCCCTTCAGCATTCGATTCATTTAGGCTATCGCAATCTCTGGTCGTAAAATGAACCATTGGATGATGTTCTGCGTGAAGTATAAGGATGATTTAAAAGTATGAAATTATGCTAAATAGATAGCTACAAGTTTATTGATCTTGGGCATGCCCTGTAAGACCAAGTGCATTTAGTGAAAACGCTATGCTCATTTTTTACACATTTTTGTACATAAATTAAGTCCAAAATTAGAAGTCAGTATTCATCACTGCCATTTAAAATACATATTTTTGATTTATTGATTACATAGATAATTTTTATTGACTTTAGAGCACATTGTTTCATAATTGTTTTACATTAATAAGTAAAAATTCGGTGTAATAACCGAATAACCAGCAGCAAGTGTTCTGTTATTGCATAAGATATTCGTATAATTTGGTTATAAGGGTTTAACTGTTGAATTTCGTTTCAAGAATATAGCAAGTTCCAAAAAATTCGTTGAGGTTATTTGGAATGATAGATCAAGTTAAGAGTATTTTGAATTTTGCTGGTCGTAAATATTACCGACGTTGCTTACTTTGGTGCCTAACAAAAATATGTTGTTTTTTAGCTGTCACTTCACCTTTTCATGGGGAATTTTTATGGCACATAATTAGTCGTATTTTGAGGATAACGGGACTAGCCAAGGTATTAACTTCACGGACTCACCCACAGTGGACATTACTGCGATATTCCTCAGAGGAAAAAACATTCACCTTTACCAGGACTCGAATATGGATCCCTTGATATCGCGCCGAGTGCTCTAGCCAGTTAAGCTACCAAAGCGTCTTTCTTCCCGTTGAACTTTTTTCAGATTTTTTGGAAAAATATCGGAGGCAAGATTGAGACTTGTGATTTCCTTTGGCCATCTAACTCCTCGTCAACGTATATACATACGATATAAAAAAGGATAATTATTTTGGAAGTGTACAAAACATTTATCAGGGAAACACATCAGGGAAATAACAGGTGTAGCAAACCGTAGATAAGGATTCGTAAAAAGGGTTCTAGGCAAATGCGATGAGAGAGTACGAGAAAGAAGCTATTTTACACTTGTCAGGCCTCATTTAGAATATGCCGCTAGTATATGGGATCCGTACGAGGAAGGTATAATAAAAGAATTAAAGCGCGTGCAAAGGAGATCTGCTAGGTTTGTTAAAGGCCGTTATGATAATTGTATTAGTGTTACGAGGTTAATAGAAGAACTAGGATGGGAATTACTATCAGAACGCAGGTTAAAATTTAAGTTAAACCTTTTAAGTAAATTCGAAACAGAGTTGTTCACAGATGACGTTAGATATATATTGAGAACCTCTGCGTATTATGCTAGGTTTGATCATGTTAACAAGATTAGAGAGATAGATTGTCGTACCGATAGATTTAAAATGTCATTTTTCCCTCGTACTATAAGAGAGAACAATAGGCAGCGTAGCAAAGGGTTAGGTAGGTGAAATATAGTTAGAGTAGTCTGTAGTGCATGACGCATGTTATAACAACCAATAATCCATTTCATATTATGTAGATACTAACCATCTAGCTGCATGTGACCATATTATCTAGCATGTCTCCCTTAAATATCCTAGTTGCATGTCAATAGTGCATGTTTGGTGATCTTCACCCCCTGCCACACACCCTCGTGGTGGCTCGCAGGGTATCACGTAGATGTAGATGTATCGTTACCTGGTACTGTAATCCTGAGTATAACAGTATTTAGACGGCTATATGGATACTCAGTGGTGGGGAGTGCTTATTCTCCCAGCTGAGGGAATTCATTGTTATGCAAATGTATGACACCTTGCACCGATTGTTGCCCAACAGCCATTTGATCTTAAGACTTATGCTTACGGTGCAGATTCATATCTCATTTTTAATAACTCGCTGTTGCGATACTGCTCAACTATTTACTGGGTCTAAGTAAAAACTACTGTCGAGATATCGGATGCATTTTTTTGTCCCTTTGAAAATATAGATCCTCATAGCGTTTTACTAAGTGGCTCAGTACAGGTTTTTCAATAAATGCTTGCTCTATCAGTTAACCTATGATTGTATGGGTAAAGCTTTTTAGCAGCCGCAAGGTCAAATTAATTTTGCTCTATTTACTTTTGTATTATGAGGGTATATTTTCCATTGCCTATCTCACTTAAATATGATGAGTTTATTGTTTCTGGCTCAACTCTGTGAAAATTATGGATCTTTAATTAAATAAACTATGCATGTTGCCTCAAGATTAATATAACATTCGACCTGTTTCCTCACAAACACATAATCATTCGTCTATTCTTATGAAAACAATTGTAGTATATTTATGTAGTTATTCTCCAATTTGTTTTTTTGTTATGTTAGATCCATTCCTTTGGTTGAAGACGATTTGGTTAAGGGGTCGAAGTTGGACACCTTTCCTCATGCAAGGAAAAAGTCTTGGAGATAGTTTAAAATAACTCTGACGTGACTGCACAAGGAACGAAGGTCGACCATCTCCTCAAGGTCATTGGATGCACATTTTTGTTTCATTTTTACTTCCGTTGGCCAGGAGGCAGTATTCGTTTACCCATTGTTGTGAGCCACTCTCAGAAAAAGCTGTTAACTCAGTGAATTTAAATTGAGAAGTGCGTCACTATTTGTGCTTTAGAGCATAGAGTGAACTGTAAGTGAGCTCGGCTGTATTTTCTTTGGAATCATAAAATTACTGTCATTCCGGAACCGTTAAAATTACTGTCAAGGTTTTTCATATTTAAATTATTTTTTCTCATTCCAATTTGTTTATAACATAAAATCTTCGTGATATTATTTGCCCTGTGTATATATGTTATATAGTGCACTAGTTAATTAAAAATGATAGATAAGTGTATTGAATATGCTTTCAGAAGGCTTCGTAAAGCCTCATTTAGAATATGCCGCTAGTATATGGGATCCGTACGAGGAAGGTATGATAAAAGAAATAGAGCGCGTGCAAAGGAGATCTGCTAGGTTTGTTAAAGGACGTTATGATAATTGTATAAGTGT
The DNA here is from genome assembly GCA_963169105.1 of Ceriagrion tenellum. Lineage (NCBI taxonomy): Eukaryota > Metazoa > Arthropoda > Insecta > Odonata > Coenagrionidae > Ceriagrion > Ceriagrion tenellum. The sequence continues at coordinate 27,929,806 of OY720640.1, forward strand.
TACGAGCTTAATAGAAGAACTAGGCTGGGAATTACTATCAGAACGCAGGTTAAAATTTAGGTTAAACCTTTTAAGTAAATTCGAAACAGAGTTGTTCACAGATGACGTTAGATATATATTGAGATCCCCTGCGTATTATGCTAGGTTTGATCATATTAACAAGATTAGAGAGATAGATTGTCGTACCGATAGATTTAAAATGTCATTTTTCCCTCGTACTATAAGAGAGAGCAATAGGCAGCGTAGCAAAGGGGTAGGTAGGTGAAATATAGTTAGAGTAGTCTGTAGTGCATGACGCATGTTATAACAACCAGTAACCCCTTTCTTTATATGTAGATACTAACCATCTAGCTGCATGTGACCCCATTATCTAGCATGCCTTCATTAAATATCCTAGTTGCATGTCAATAGTGCTTGTTTGGTGATCGTCACCCCCTGCCACACACCCTCGTGGTGGCTCGCAGGGTATCACGTAGATGTAGATGTAGATGTAAAGGTGAAAAATATTAACATTCTACGACTAAACCTTAGAAAATGTTACGTCTTGAGAGCCTCGTTTCTTTGCCATGCTCAGAGCACAGATAGTGTTACAAAAACTATTCAACTATTTGAAAAGTGACTGGAGATAGATATGAGTTACGGAAGTGAAAAAAATTGTGTATTGGGTGAATAAGATGAAATTCTGGGATAAATCACTTAAGATTCCTTAAACAATCCCGTAAAGAAGAGAAACTATGTAACCAGTTAAAAGTAGCGGAAATTTTCTCATTATATTTCACTTCCCCTCAATATTTACTACAACATATAATTTCAAAAATGGGCGTTTAGTGTGCCAACGAGTGCGTTGATAGCATATTTTTGTTCCCAGAACCGCTTCTTTCTGCGATGAACCCGGAGTGGCTAGATTTCCTCTGTAAATCTGTCAATGGAGCGACCAGAACTTTGGGGAACGCATAATAATGAGGGATATTTTTGATTACAGTCCATTATTTTCTGTTTTTAGTCAGGCTCAATGCTCTCTCTCCTTTTTCAAGGGGTAGTTTGACTTTCTATCCTTGCTCGCATTTACTCGGAATCTCTCAGTACTTATCACACAGTTGTCTTTGGCTGTTCTCTAACCATGGTTTCGACAATTTAATGTTATCATCATGTCCTTTTTTCATTTCAACGTAAAACTGTCTAAAGAATGGTCGGCATATGAAATTGTTTGAGATTACGAAGAAATTTTTTTTCAATCAGGGAATCGCCTATTTTCACTGAGTGACGCCATTGATTCTTGTTTAAACCTATTGGGTATTTTCTTCCTGGCTTCAATCGGGTATATTACTGGGAGAAAACGTGTCATGATAATGAACTTTGCGTCAAGAATGATAAAACGCTTCTCGTCTTCGATTCCATAGTACTCAAGGACCTCCAAGTGCTTGTCGAATCGACGTCGGACAGACACTGGAAACGAGCTGGAAATTCCCGAAGCAAATCCCTAACCAGTCGATTTTTTTCTCTTCAGCTTCCAGCCTTTTTTATTCTTCTATCGACTTGGTCGCAAACTTAATGCGGACTAGAGCTGAGTCATTCGTGGCTGCGGACCGGCTATGCCGAGTGCTTGCGTCTCCGCCTGAGGCACCTCGCTAATGACACGTGAGAAAACAGCTCTCTGCCGGCTGATGCCTTTGGGGATGAGACGGCGGACGAAAGGAGGACGCAAACGATGCAGATAGGACTGAAATTGCGTGCGTATCCGCGGAAGCGGCGAGCCTATTTATGATCCGTAGTCATAGGCCTTTTAAGGGTTCCGGGATGGGATTTACTGTCGGCGCTGAATTTATGTATGTACACTCGAGTTTGGGAACAAATAAAGAAGTAACGAGGAGGCCTACCGAAAATCTAATCGCATCATAATTTTCCTTATTTAACTCTACGTTATTTAATGGTAAACTTAAATTTTTAAAATGCATTTTAAATGTTTTTACTACGGGTGTAACGTAAAAAGTACCGGTTTTTTGACGGTGTTTTTGTGACGGTGACGGTGACTTTGATAATTCGTAACTGAAACATAAGTACTTTTATGACAACCGTATTTCAGCCAATGGCAGATAAATATGTTTGATATATATGTTGTTAGTTTCCGCGTTGTATCTTAGTAGTAGATTCCTGTAGGTTCGGTAGTAGGCTTCTTCTTTCGTGTTTTCTTTACCGTTATCCAATACGCAAACCACTTTACGATAGAAATGTTTACTGTTACTGTCCTAAGAATGCACACCATCAATTAATAATACTAGATGAATCGATGAAAAAATAGTCCTAAGGTGGGCGTGTCAAAGGCAATCAATTGGATGCCTTGTCTGCTTTTGAATCATTACTCTATATGGTACTTAATCGTGTATCATAAGATTTGAATTACTGTGGCTCTTGACCTCCTAGTACTCTTCCATGTACTTTTTTTTAGTACATCGAAGCTTTCTTACCCTTTGAAAGTATAACTATATTTCGGTCATTTCTTTTAGTCTGGATAAAATCTGTCGTGTTCAAGCGTTTTGGAGAAGTATTCGGAATAAATAATTTGTCTTAGTTTCACTAAGGGGTATTTTTGTAACAGGTTTATTGAAAATTCTTTTCAAGTACGATTTGATTATTATCATTTATACTTATCATCATCTCTTTAGTTTAATATTTTAAACAATTTAGTTATAAAAAGCGCAAAATCTACTTGTTTTTTTCGTCTAACCGCTTTTACTCTTTAGTTTTAACGGTCCGTTTGTTTTGCTTTATATTACGTTTTGTTTGTTTGCCCCTTTTCACCAGAAGTAGCCCTAGCAACTCAGACTCTTATGTTCATGCCTATTTCCTTGAAAATTACAACTAAAGCTGACAGATGTTTTCGTTTTCTACTGAATTCAGTTGGAAAAATATTTGTTTTGCCCATCGTGTTGTATCGAAGCTGGAATATGACCCTATCTCTATATTGCAACCTGGCCCGGCGATCTTGGAAGGAAACAATTCAGGAACCCTAATTGTTTGATCGAAAACACGTGAATACGTCTTGATGGGAATGGAACTGACGAGTGTAAACTCTTTTGAGGTCATTCAGTGCCAAACGCTGCCATGTTAAGTAAACTTTCTTCGTTTGTTTTCATCTCATGGGAACAAAAACCTGTTTGTTTTCCGAACATTTCGGTGTAGACAGTTTTACCCTTTTGGTGATTGAAATGAAGGATTTAGAAAGTCAGCTGGTCAATGAGGAGTGATGCGTGTTCCCTGACGCAAGGCATTATGTGGAATAATACTTGCGACGATATAGTTAGAAAAATCAGGTACTTCTATCTTATTAGACCCCACTTAGAATACTTTTACAGTGTTGGGGATCCTCATTAGGTGGGCTAATAAACTGAGTTAGACCGCGTGCAGAGCGTGTAAGGCTTTGGAGGAGATCAGCAAGATATATGAAGGGCCGTTATGATAGTCTCGTTAGTGTTACTGACCACTTGATCCAACTTGGATGGGAATCGCTTTCAGACCGTCGATTGAAAATTAGACTCAATCTTTTATGTAAATTCAAAACCGAATTATTTTCAGACGAAGCTTTCAATATCTTACGATTTCCACCATACCACGGTATATCAGATCATGAGAGAATAAAATAAGGGAAATAGATTGTCGAGTAGAAAGCTTTAAATTGTGGTTTTTCCCGCGATCGATAAGAGACCATAATGGCTGCATTAAGACTTTGAAGTCGGTTAGTTGACGGGTAGTGTAGCTGATTAATTGATGGGCTCCCTAATGCATGTTTCTAAATCTGCCAAGTAGTGCTAGCACCATGTTTTGCATGTTCCTTGCATGACTCTTATGTCACGTTTAAATAGTTACATTATAGATTACTTTAACAGTTGCTGTAGCATTTGTAGCGTATTGATAGTGTGGTACTTGTTGGTGGAAGTTAATTTCTTCCCTGTAGTTCATGTTGGTGATGGATCACTCCCTGCCAAACACCCTTATGGTGGCTAGCAGGGTAATAAGTAGATGTAGATGTTTCATCGTCGTTAATAGAAATGATTGCCCACCATGAGTGCCTCTGGCATGCTTCGATGCATCGGAAGTGGACCATTCAATAGAATTTTAATGTCTGATTTAATAATGTTAAAATGAGTCCGCTCCTCTCTGTGGGAATCGTCTGTTTCTCTGTAAAACCCGTCAGTATCTTGGAGTGTATCGTGCGGAAAAAAACAGATTGAACAATTCAGTGTTAAACAGAGTTCTATTAACTGAGGGGTACTCTGCTGAAATAATCATCCTCTAACCACTCTACTCTACTTATGGCCAGTTGCAGAAACGACGCATAGAGTTAAGGGACCCATAAGCCATGGCAACCATTCAGTAAGCGTTGCATAAACATTCGATTAATTTGTTGGTTTCATTAATGGTTTCATAACTTATGGAATGGAGTCATGAGCTCTATAAACAGCCAAGATGGTGGAATCACAATGAACCACTTAGAGACTTGATTACTAGATAAAAGACTTGTTTTGAGGCGAATGACCAGTTTTTTTACTCTGATTGAATAATTATCATATGCATTAGCAATTAAACATAGGATAAACCACTGAAAATTTCTCTCAGCGATGGAAGATCAGATCAGACGTTCGAAATAATGAACTATTGGTTGATAAGCTATGAAACTGATAGATGTGTTCCTGCGACCCGAATATTTTTATGAGGTTCTTAACTTCATGGATCTCATAACTATTGATTCCAAAGCTTAACATTCTTGTAACCGACCATTAAAGAATAAAATGAGCCCTGTTCTTCGTCTCCTCCCGCAAAGAGACCATTCAATCGATGTCCGCCGAGACATACGGGAAGCTCGTGGAAACATGCGGCAGCGAGGGAACAGAAGCCCTAAGAATCCCAGAGGCTCAAGTCGAAGACGAACAATGTCCTCGCTAGTCACTTAATAAGAGTCGGAACAAATAAACCTCCCGATTTTTGTATTATTTACTCCTTTGTCTTTGAGGCTAGAGATCAAGCCTAGTAGTACGCCAACGCACGATGCCAGTGTTGTTTACGTTAGTCTTCTTGTTAATGTCATGAGGACGTCAGGCTCGGGTAGCTCATGGTCACGTGTTTTCGATTTGGTTTCGAAAACATATTCTGATCATCACACCCATTCATCTGTGAAGATACGAATTTATTTCCATAGTATTCAAAAATTCGAAATTGGTTCGCTTAATTTTTCTGTTCCGCTTATTTTATTCAGTTTCACTTGTTTTGAGGCGAAGCACGTCAACGTTCGTTGGCCTGTATGTTATTTAAGGGCAGGACTCGCTGCATACTTTTCCATTTTCAAATTATGATCCCCAAATGCATGAATGTTTTGCGATGTACTCGGGTGATAAACGATTTAAGTAAAATAAACCATTTAAAGGCTGTATTTTATTCTATTTGCATGAGCATAATATGTTGTTTTGTCTGATGTGACTATAGCTCAAGAAGGACCAGGACCTGTTTGGCCCACGTTTTGTTGACCTGCTAGGGTGTAATAGGAAAGTCCTAAGCGTTATGCAACTTATACCCGAGTATGAATTCCTTTATTATAGTTCTGCGAAGCAATCGTTGTTGCGGGGCGTAACGCTTTCACCTCGTGTTTAGGCCTTCTACCTTGTACAGGGCTCGGCAATGCACGAATAGATGCGGGAGCAAGTGTTCGCTCATAATGTCTTCGTGTAGGTATATTCAAAATATTATGCGGATTTATGAAAGCTAAATAGGAAAAGTCCTTGTACTGAAACTGGGCTTGCGTTTTCTCAAGTAACAAGTGTATTACGTTCACGTTAGTTTTCTTGTCGGCCAGCGTAATGAAGCATGCTTGCCTGTTTGCGAGGCAACTAACTTCGCATTTTGATGCAGCATCATTTCTCTGATATTCATACTAGGGCATGGAATAGAGCAAAAGCTTTTTTCCAAGTATTATCGTAAGCATTATTTTCGCCAGTTTGTTATATTGGCGACTCTGCATCAACGTGGTACCCTACCAGTCTCCTCAAGGGTGTGTGGCAGGAGGCTATTCCACATCAAACATGCATTCACTGTCAAACTCCCCGGCATGCAATTTTTCGCTATCTTGCTGAATACAGTTTTAAGGCAAATGAGCAATTAAGTTAAGTGCTTCTCATAAAATACGGTATACGACACTAATATAAGTGCGTATTGGACCAGCTTGCATGTCGCTACTTCTTCAATTAGGATAACTGCGCTGTTCGAATCCTATGTCGGACATTAGATTGCCTTGAAATAGTTATGCCCAATGATGGATCATTTACGACAGCTCAAGGGTCGCAGCGCTTAAAAAACTTGATACTATTCACGCTTTTATTTATTTTTATTAATTTATTTCGTCATTAAATGAATTCTTCCTCGTGTAATAGACTTTTCCTACCTTAGGCACTTCACGTAAATGCGTAATTTGCTAACAATTGTGGAGTCTTCCGAGACTAAATGACCTAGGGTTCCGCGTACAAGTCGTCATTGCACTATTCATGCTCTTATTTGTTTTTATTAATTTATTTCGTCATAAAATAAATTCCTCCTCGTTTAATAGGCTTTTCCTGCCTTAGACACTTCACGTAAATGCGTAATATGCTGAAAGTTGTGGAGTCTTCCGAGACTAATTGACCTAGGGTTCCGCGTAAAAGTCGTCTTTTGTTTCTGTTTAGAATTTGCCTTAGGCATTGGGGGGTTGAGGGTGGGAAGGGAACGGGAGTGATTAACAGTTGACTATTGCCCCTCATCGTCTTTCCCTCTCTCGCAATCTGTCATTTCGATAGGTGCGGCCCCGAAGGCTATTGACGGCGACGACGATAAGTCAATATCGAAAGCCGGCGGAGAGAAGAAAAAGCCCCGTGAGCCGTGAGTGATTACTTCGACTAGGTACAGAGAGAGCACTCGACGTCATTTGTGTCTGTGTGCCAAGCGCACACACACCAGGTATGTATGCATTTATTCTGGTGAGTGCTCGCGGTGATCGACGCGTCTTCAAAGCCCGCTGTCGCCTGCAAGTGTGGTGACACACCGATTGGTAGGTGACTTTCCGCGAAACCCGAGGTATATGAGGAAATCATCCGAGTTCATGACTGGTACCTGCTTCCCTCTCTGAGTCCTGAGAGACGTATTTCAGAATTCGCTCGCGCAATTATTGAGGAATTTCCAACCGTCTAGTTTGCTGCATGTTGCGTTTAGAGTGTCTCAATGAGATGCAGGACTTTTGTCGGACTGTCCTGCCGGGTTTTTGAAGATTAATTGCTGACTATGACATCGAAGCAAATCGAGTTCGATCCAGAATAAAAAAATCTCCAGTTTTTCTAGACAGAGAACAAATACTTAAGCAATCTTGACAGTTTAATCATTAAGATATCACGTTGCACTTTCCTCACCCATTAATTCACAGCTATTTTCAGCGAGTAGCTAAACCTATCAAAGTTTATCGACAATTACTTTCATTACGTAGATAATGGAAGTTACTCGAAGCCATGGTCGGAGGCTAAGAAGTGTGGAAAAGCATTAGAACTAATTTATTTAGTGAAGCATATGATTTCCACAGAGTTAAGCTGGAAACTATAACTATTGTTCTGTTGATTGTGCCTACAGCGAGAGGGATCGGCGTGGCACTTACGTTTGCTCAAAATACGACTTTAATTGGCACTCAATTCGAATAAGATACTTTTCTCCAAGGAGAATAACTCTCGATCAAAAATGTGCAATCAAAGCATTTTATATCAGGCGAACAAGTTTTCTAGGCCACCTGTGGGCCATATAAATCTTATCAAGCGTGGTATGTACTAGTCCATCATATAATATGGGTACGTCCTGGTAGCCAGAGAAGAGCACCTTTTGGGTTTTTAGGAGGTAGACGAGGGTGGCATACATCGAGTAAATTATAAGGATGCTGAAATGAGGATTTATGGCGGACTAGTACGATAAGATGAGAAGAAATTGGCATGGAAAGCTGCGGTAAATAAATCTAATATATAAAAATGAGTTTGTTTGTTCGTCTTCTATGCGTTCCAATACTATTCCTCAGCAGTGATGTGACGTAACGAAGTAAAAGTAATCGAATTAGGTACTTGTAACGATTACATTTTTGGTAACTTTTACTTGTAATCTATACATTTTTTTAAAGTAATTTTTACTAGCAATCTACTTCAAAGCTCGTGCGAGTAATCGTTACATTTGAGTAATCGAAAGTGAAAATTTGAATTCCTCGCGCGCTGAACGCATCAAGAGGCAGTTTTAACTACATTGTCAAAAGGGGGGAAGTTTCCCCAGCTTCTGATGAAGTAAATCAGTACTTGCTTTGTACTTCAACAGAAATAGGGTTACTTCACCAACTTCCAAGTCTAAAAAGAGCATTTATCAAAGCAAATGCTTCCCTGCCATCCAGTGCTCCTGTGGAGCGGCTTTTTAGTGTGAGCAAAGACATTTTGACATCAAATAGGGGCAAACTATCAGATGAAAATTTAAAAATGCAATTCTTTTGCAAAGTAAATTCAAATATTTAAAAATTGATGGTAATTAAATATATTCATTATATTGTGTTTTCTATTTATTTGCATGATGTTGATTTCAGAATACATCCTCATCCACAGATGTAAATATTTATGCCTAAACTGCCTAAATCCAACTTATTAATTATTCTCTAATGCTAAGGCATTGAAGAATAATTAAAATGTTGGTTTGCATGTTAGTACTCCCGGTTTGAGAAAATTTTGACTGCGATTGCGTCATTTACAGGAGCAAAATAAAAAGTAATTGTAATTGTAATCCTACTGATTACTTTTCAAAGATTAATTTGTGCTTGTAATAAATTACAAATTTGACGGTGTAATTGTAATTGAGCCCGATTACATTTTTCAGTACTTTTCCCATCACTGTTCATCAGATTACGATGAAACTTTGGTGAATTGATGTGCGCGCGCCCGCGAAGGTATCTGAATTATTTAATCCAATTGTACAATAGATGGAGCGTTAGTCATTTCGAGAAAATGGAATTAACTCGCCGAAATGAATGGTATTTATGTATGAAATCAATATTTTTTACGCCATACTTGTTAGTTTACGGACATTTTGAGGCATCACAGTATTGCCTTCTATACAATTTATTTCATAATTTCAGTATGATTCTTTCTACATAATAATGGCATCATCATTGGTTGAAATTTACGATCAAAGCGTCGGCTTGTTTTAGATAAAGGCTATCACCAGGTTTAAACACGAGGCTGACGATTATCCTATGCCTGTGGCCACGGCATGTCTTTCTGAAAATAAACATCTCATCCTCTTGTTAGAAACGGACTTACCCATTCATATACTAATGTATTTTATCTTTTGAGAATAAGTGAAATGTTTATCTCCGCTAATAGCCGGTAATTTACGCATTTAGAAGGCCATGTTTCTTAAGCATGAATCATGTTTTTGAATTAAAACTTGAATGGAATGTAGTTTTTCTTTAAAGTGTCAAGTCCTGAGCTTCTTGATTTGGATATTGAATATTTCTATGCCTAGGAAAATGAGATATTTTTATTTCTCCGAGCTTTCTCTCGTCATTTGTCTTGAATATTAATTCAAAAGTCGAGCACTCAATTGTTTCCAAACGCATCTTCGCCTGTGTTTGTCAGGTTAGTTAGTGTCTATAGAAATTACATCGAAATCAGAGAGGTGAAAATTAATTCGGTGTCGAGGATATTGACGAATGATTGAATATTGAAGTTATTGGGATGATTTATTAAAAATTTCATTGAAACGTCGTTTCAATGATGTTGTTTGTCTTTCCGTTGTTTTTTTAAAAGTGTCATATTTTAACGTTATTTATTCCTATACAATCTTTCCTCTGCAATTTTACATTCTCAAACGGAACTTTAGGGTCGTCCCCGAAGAGTTACACTCATTAGCCTCTAGTGTTGCTAGCGGAAGTAGGTGTCATTGTTCGTTGAAATATTGCCATACTGTATACAATTGCTGTCAAAGTCGTTTAAGTCATCCAGTGTGGAACAAAGTCATTGTTTGCTGAAACCGTATGAGAAGGTGATTCTCTCGGACTAATTCTTCTTGGTTCAAATAAGACATGGCAGATTCACTTTCCGATAAGACTATGCAGATGAGGCAGTTATTCATGTAAATGAACCAAGCCTTCACTCAATTGGAAACCATATCAAGTTCTGAATAGAAGGCTGCTGTTGGATGAAAGAAGTTCCTTAGTGCAGTTGTCCCAGCTGTTATGGAGACGAATGACGTTGTGTTCTCATCAAAATCTAGTTTTTTATTCTACCAGAGAAACATGTTATATAGAATTGCCATGTCCATATACGATACGATATGCGTACACGATATTAATTTTTAAATGGTTATAGTTATCTTTAATAATTTTTTTACCAATGCATAGTCGTTCTTTTCGAGCCAAATTCTTTACACCGCTCTTTGTATTTTAGTGCCGCTTGACTGCTAAAATGTATGATAGTTACATCGTAATCTCGACATTTGTTTTGTAATAATAAATGATCCTCTCCTTTCAATATCATCCACTGCTTTAAGCTTATATTCACTTCGTTTGCGTAATCGAATTTGGCATATGTGATCACATTAAAAGAAGTGTCACAAACCCTCACAGCAACGTATTCCCCGAGAAATCTGAATGGTCTTTATTTTTAAACTAACTCTGAGATTGAAACGATATACGTGGCAATTGTGTCTATTTTGGCTGCGATAAACTAGTAAGACGTGGCTGATTAACGCTGACATATTGCCACCCTTAACCTGATTTCAGTCTTCAAGAGAATAATACACTTTTTTGTACTACACCTTGAGAGATTGAAAACGGCATTCTGAGCTTTTTTAAAGCATGCCAAGGATTTACGAATGGGCAAGGAAACTTATTAAGAATCAATAGTTTTATGATTTGGTACCTACTTTTGACCATTAAGCCATTACCCATGTTTAAGAGTGGAAACTAATCATGCCATCAAGTGCCATAGTTTGAAACGGTCTTCAACGTTCCTTGTTCAAGACGTCTGAAAACGTTTGAAGCAAGCTTTTCATAAATTTTCTCGGCTAATGAACACGTTCCGTCGAATATCATCTCGAAAAGATTCTAATTGTTCGGATTGATTTGGTTCTCACTCAGTATCGCTAAATCATAACTGCGGATTCGCAGCGCAAACCCGTCCTTACCAAGTTGCAAAAAATTGTGGAAAAGAGTTGAAATAATAGTATTTTTGTCGTGATTTATGCTCGCTCATATGCCGTCCGTTTTATCCATTTTTCATTACCGAGATGTGCGCAGTCTACATTACCTGAGCGGATAATCGAAACTTTTCTGTAATTTTGAAATTAAATGATACTTCAAATTTATTTAAGCGGTCTTTTTTTGTGTTTCGTCATAGAAAAACTAATCAGCTTCTATATTATATGCACCCAACGTGTGGTAAATATCCACTTGGTGTGCTTGCTCAAGATTTTTTTTGTTAAATGTCGTAGGTAATTCTATTTTGAAGCGATTTTAGGTGTCGGTTTCCATTTATGATTTATCTTCTTAGTTTCAATGTGGGGATAGAAGAATTTGATGTGGGGTGATCACTTAGTGGTGCTTCGCTTCTTTTCCGACCTAAATAGCGAAAGATATATCCTCCTAATAGAGTTATCTTGTCTTTCTCGTTGGAGAAAGAGCGTTTCACGAAGAGCGACTGAAATCGTCCTAACATAACTCGATCGTTCAAATCTCCGCCCTATAGATGTTTGCCTGAGAAAATATCTCTCTTCTTGCGGAAAGTGGGCAGAGTTATCGCTAAACTAGATAACATCCGCTAACGTTTACCTTCTTTCTCTGTCGCCTGGCAGCTTTCCACCAAAAATGAAAATATATACCTACTTCATTTCTTAGTGACGGGAATTTCAATGCAATGGTAAGCGCTCCTCCAAGACTAACAATGAGTTGTCTCGTAAATGGCAGAAGATTGTCGGAGCGAAGTTGGCTTTGCCTCTATCCTTTGAGTCCCATATTCCAACGTCATGATTGCTCTTTTCAATTTAGCGGCGTAATTCCCCATATGAAAATTTCTTGTTTCATCTCTCGAGCCAACTCTTCTTTAAGTGTGGAGGTTCATAATGATTGCGTTACAAACATGTTGTTACAGAACGGTGCAACTTGTTACTACCCGCTTAGATGCATTTTCCCGAGATTTTATAAGTTTTAAAGAGTTTTATGCTCTTATCAACGAAGGTTCATGTTCATAAATTGTTCTTTGTAGCCTGTACTTGTTGATGACAATGTGACTCGGGAACTCGTCTTATTTAATAAATTTACGTCCATTTATCCATTTGATCTTCAGCATCCTCCTCCAGCACCAGGCTTCGAAGGCTTTTAGTCTTTTCTGATCACCATTTTACAATGGTCAATGCTTCCAATCCATTAAGTGCTACGCTCCACACGAATGTTTTCACATACTGTTTCCCGGTTTGTAGTCCTATCTTCTTTGGGCACAGCAGCTGTCTTTTTCCCATGAACTCCTTCTTAGTTGGAAGCATATCGACGCGTAAAATTTTGATGATTTTTTACTGTGTATCACACTTCGTGAGTCAATACAGTTATCAGTTGGTGACGTCCAAGCTTAGCGGAATCTTTTCCCTTTAAGATCCTTGACGACCATTCAAGTCAAGATCCTTGACGGCCATTCATATAAGTCGTACCATCGTTGTGGTCCTGACCATGGTCGTGCCGTGACTACACAAGTGTACCTTGCGCATTTTGCGCCCGTGAAATGTCAGTTGTATTGTTTATTAGGAGACAGATGCTCACCAGAGAGGTGAAAGTGAGTGCCCAACTTGAGATCGTGGGTGATTTTTTTCATTCAAGCTGTTATAGCGGAGGCGTCCATGACACTCATGGCTATCTGGGTCAGCGACGTATGCGAGGAGTTATGAGAGGAGGTAGATTTATTTGATACTGTGATATGAATCGCAGTTCTTTGGGCGGAGAACGAAGGAAATGTCGACCTCGAGACGTATCACAGTGTTGCAGCTTGAAAAAGGGGAGCCGCACTAGGATGATGTGATATGTAATCCTCAGGGGGCCGTTGCAACGTGACATCGCGGACAAAGGAGTTCTTTCACGGCACGGCTTGGCAAACATTGTTTCTATCTGTGACGCAGATGGGCGAAATGCAAATATTTGCAAGTGACAGAGATCCTGGTTTACGGGCATGTGAACTGACAGTATCCGTAAACGTATGAATGATTTTCAAGAAAAATTTATCAAAAATAAATACGTCTCATGGTCAATTCCCACTGGGAGTGTTAAGGTTTTCCGAGTAAATTCTTACCAAATATGTACTGTTAATACTATTGAACAAATACGCTAACCTATGATTTTAACATCTCCTTTACAAATGGCTTTACGGGAGAAAGTTATGGAAACAAACTAGTTTCATTTCTATTTAATTTTTATGAAATTTTACGAAAAAATTGTAATACTCTTTTCATCTGGAAGATTTTCCGCGGGTTAAAAACTTCACTCTTTCACACCTAAAGTAGAGAAAATATCGTGTCTCCACATTTCTTTGAATGGCTCAGTCCGAGGAATTATTTGGTTTTTCATTTTTAAAAATTCGAGCTAAATCAACTCACAAGTCTACGGATTTTGGTTTGGACGAAGTTTTGCTCTGATTAGTACGAAATGTTGATAGAAATTGCGGGCTCGAATTTAATGGCACGCGATAAAGGGCTGGAGCTTGGAGGGTTGATGATCAAACTGACTTATGTGTCATTTTATACGTATTCTGTCTACTTTTAGGTGAACGCACTCTTTGATTGATTTTAAAAACAGATTATTAGCTCATTTCCAAACTTTGAAAATTGAACGTGAAATAAGATTAATTTAAATGCTAGAACGGATGAATAATGCGGAAATTATTATTATTTTTAAAAATATAAATGCAATTTTCGCCAATAATTGTTGATTATCATATTATATATCGTTTTACGACATTCTACGTCTTCCAATTCCCAATTTCCGTGCCTCCCGATTTTTCCACAGCTCTTCATCTAATCCTCATTCTCTCAATTCTTTCTGTATTCCTTGTATCCAACTTTTCCTCGGTCTGCCTCGCCACCGTCTTCTTTCCGGGTTCCACAGCAACCTCTGTTTTGGAAGTCTTTCATTTCCCATTCGTTGTACGTGCCCATACCACCTCAATTGTTGAGTTTTTATTTCATCTACTATTGTTGACAAGAAGCGAAATACCTTGGGTGATTGAACCATAGTAAGATTCACTTGTCGATCCATCATATTAATTGAGCTGTAAGTAAAATCATGAAATAGTTGAAGTGAAAATACGATACTCCAATAGGAATAGCACTGCGGTTCGTGCCTGTGGCTAGAGAAAGTGCCTATTGAAAAAAAATGGTATGACTCGTATGCATATTTGGCATCTTCAATTTATTCCATAATGGCCAATTTTTGTCATCAGCGAAAGAAAGTACTTTTTTCAGTAGTGCAAACTAAAAAGGTGGGGCTCGATATTTGTTTTGACTTGCTCAGTTGCGGTCGAACCTCCTTAATTCGCGGTTGAAACCCGAAGTTGCGTGATAGCGCGCGAGTGTAAGTAAATGATTGTCGAATATGGAGTTTGAAGGTCGGTGGAGGTCGCGGGCAGCTCGCTTCGACGCAAGGAAATCTCTCCCGTCGGGTGCTAAGAGTCTTCGATGGTCTCGCTCGGAGAATTTGAATCTGCGCCCGCGGAGATACGTACTCTTGTTCTCGCGCCTTATTTTCTCGTCATACCCGTCTTCAAGTCGTATTTCTCGCCACTCTCTGCCTCCCTCCTTCCTTTTCCGTCGAACCGGGCCCGATGAGACTGGCGCCGGCGAGACTGGTTTAACTCTTCGGGAGTTCCCAGTTGATGGAGGCGGAGGGAAAAATCCGGCCACATTTTCCTTGCTCGCGATTCAAGTTTTATTGAGGAGCCTCCCCACAATCCTCCCTTCCCTCTTGATCAGCTCTTCGCTCGGGAGATTTTCCGCCGGACTTCTTCGCGCGTTGGGTTCTGACGCGGGTTATCGCGCGTAAATATCCTTCCACGAAAGTTTCCCGTGCCCTCATCGTCCGCGAGTAGAGGCAGCGTTTCTTTGCCTTTCCTGGAGGAACTCGCTGCATCACTTCCACTGTTTCTCCTGAGTCTTGGAAAGCTGGGAAAAAACTTCGCGATCCATACGCATGCTAAATAATCTCCGATGTTTACCCTCGCTAAAATTAACAGGAAACAGTTTTAGACTCTTTATGACGAGAAGTGTCGAAACCCGTGTCGTGTAAATAAAACATAAATGTGTATATTGATACAAAATTCAAATTGTACTGTTCTCTTGTTTTATTGAAACAAGAGCACAGTACAATTTGTAGTATTTTTTCGATTTTAGATGATGTTCCAACGCGTCTCGCCGGAAATGGAGTTCACCAAGTAATTTTGCATTTCCTCCTGGCGAAAATTTTCGGATGTCTTTTGATTATTCTCTTTATTGTGATAATTTTGCGCTATCACCATTTAATTTTTAATTTTTCAGCTACCCCTGCCTTAACTCCTCATATCAGTCTTATCTCTAAACGTTCCTCCTCATTTAAATAAATTTTCCTGCCAGTAAATATCTAAAGATCGTCGTATTTTCTCCAAACCTTCTTCTTTTACAAAATTCCTTTTCGTCTTCATCGTCCTCGCTTACCTATCATTTTCTCTTTTATAAATCTCTTAAATTCAACCTTCCGTCTAAATACACCCTCTACCTACTCTTTTGACGATCGCTGAGCCTTAGCTGTCAGCTTCCCAGCCTTTCTCTCTATACTTAACGATTTGTATCGATGAAATGAAGCAAGTGACGAAAATTGGAGGAAGAATTAGAATATTAGGGTTTTTTAGCTGAAGTCAGGGTTAATACTTCGTATATTTTATTTCATTTACCATAATGAGTAATGACCTCAGTGCTCAAATAGAAAATATAATTATTTTACGCTCTTTGGGAGCAGCGCAGATTTATTTGAGGATTGTTCCTCTGATTTTGGATTCGCTTCGTAACAAAATAGATTTCCTCATGTAAATTGACACATTTGGTATCCTTAAACTTTTTTCCTCAATATATGTTAAGATTTTCTGTGTAAGGCTGCTCCTGCTCTATTAATCATATCTTTAGAAACACGAATCTTGAATCGCAGCTTATTAAGGATAGAATTATGCCGTATTGTAATAAATAGAGAGAATATTTTCAGTAAATAGTGAATAGATGAGTTAGTATTTTGTCTCATTATGATCGATAACCTGCCCGCGATTGCCTATTTTCTACTGATTCCTTTTCCTTGGGGGAATCCCCAGAAGAACGTCGTCAACGAAACCATCCCTCGGGAAAGATTTCCGGTTCGAGTCGTCTTGGAAACTGATTTCACAAGAACTTTTCTGCTCGCGGGATTGAACTCAAGTATTACTTGGTATTCTGTGGCTGAGTGCGAAGTATATGTATTCCGGGCAAAAATTTATACTGTATTCGGCCCCTTAACGGCAATCTTCCTTTCCGAGTTTCTCTTTGACCTCCTTGAACGAAATGCCTATGTAAAAGAAAAGCATTGCTCCTGAAAGAGTATTTAGTATAATCCCTTGGGAAAAAAAATTATTCGTACTCACGCCATCCTATAATTTCAATGCATATGATGTCAATACCTGGTGGATTTCAAGAACACCTTCATGAAAGTTTTAACGCTGAATTCAGACCAAGGCTGGAATATTAAGTGTTTCGACCCGCCATGTCAGAGCATGCATTATATTCTCCTTCTGCTAGCTCAACAATTGGCGAAAATTCCACATTTCCCTTGGCGAAATAACTTGGCATTTGTTGAATATTTCTCATAAATATACAATATATTTAATTCTGAAAGGTTAATAACAAAATACTCCGAAAATTGAATATTTTTTCGCCTTGGAAGTTCTATTTATTACCTGGCAAGTAGGTGTTAATTTGTAGTTACTAACTTGCAAGAAGGTGTGAACTGGGCTTCGTTAACTAATGATCAGCAATTTTATATGAGTGAGTGTATGAGATTATTGTCTTCGTACAAATATTTATTCTACTATAACCCACCAAATGATACCCACAACTGTAATTTTTAAATTACCTCAAAACTGTGTTTTGAATGTCAAAATAATTTTCAAAATCCCTTTTCTTCGTAAGAAAAGCATTCCAAAACGATTACACTATGATTTGGTTCACGACTAAATTTCACAGCAATTCTTAATGCCTCGAAATTTACGAAGCCGAGTTTTATGCTACTAATTTTTCCACGTTTCCCGTTATTATTCTATAAATTGCGTATTGTATTCGCTCATTAAGTACATGTATTCCTCTCTCAATCTCTTTTTACTTCATCGCTCTGAGGCACATCTCCTCCTCCAGAACGCATATCTTCCTCCTCGACAGCTTTCTTTCGTACGTATCCTTAGATGGCGGCGGTCACTTTAAGCGTTAGTGCTCACGCGACCCTCTCGTCTGCTGTCTGCTTTGGTGACTAATGCATCGGTATTCTTCCAAACAAACTTGGGACGTGCATCACATAAGGCCACGCGTTCTGCTTACGTTATCACTCGCCGCGTCGGGTTTGAGCTGCCTTGAAGACGATTTGCGTTCCCAACGGGAGAACGCTTCCTCGTCACTGCACAGGTGCACTGTGCCGTCTGCATTGATAACTGTTATTTATCCATCCATTAGCGATTCAATTATGACACGTATTAGCGTTGAATGTTTATGTGATATGCAATACGGTGTCCGTCAGAGTGAGCCAATAGAATTGATTTTTCTCTCCCACCGATTACGAAGATCCTCATTGCTTGCTTTCCTTTCGAGCAGCCTTCGCTGATCTGAATATTGGGTGGGTAAAATTTCGTTTCCATCGATCCTATTTGCCTAGTGATCAGACACCGTATAGATTTGTATCTGCGATTATAAGCGGAGCCATTTTGGTTCGTTTCTATAACTTCTGATGAAATGTTTTCGCGAGATGAAAACAGATGAATACACGTTTTTATGAAAGAGTTTCAGGCGTAACTTTGTGGAAATATTGTATATCCATATTGGTGAGAAAAAATAGCGATAGTAATTTCCAGACTGTTTTAATGAAAACCGACCATGATTCCAATACTTTATGTCATTATCAAGGAACCATGATGAGGACAAATAGTGTCTAAACCATGGTCGGTTTCCATTATAACAGTCTAGAGATTACTATCGTAATTTTATTATCACCATTATGGAGATACACGTTCTGTCATCGATACCTAACGCTCGCTTTAATTTACGTGCAGTTAGATAAAAATGTCTTATATTTCTTATCACGAATAATGCAATTAAGGTGTTACAGACGAGAAGTTGGCCGTATCTCTTTGAGATTTTTTTTTGTTAATGTTGACCAACACTCCATAGTAACATATTTACAGTTTGATGTATATTGTTATTCCAGCTCTCTGTTAACATTGTGTTAACGAAAAAGTTACGTCTTTTGGTTAGAATTTACCTGACCGTATAAACCCGGCACTTAACGAAGGATCTCAGGTTTTCCCGGCGTATCTGATGGATAAAGGTTTCTCGGGTTTTCCACCGGGTGAGCAGGTCCATGGGGCCCAATTCAGAAGCTGATACCCCCCTGATGATGGAGGACAAGTCGTTCTCCGAAACGTTGGGCCCCATGGACCTGCTCACCCGGTGGAAAACCCGAGAAACCTTTATCCACCGGCACTTAACATTATCTTTTTACCTTCGTAGTGCTGGTTGGCATTTTGTGATCAGTACTCGCACCTTTAATTCTCCGGTTTGAACTGACATAACAAAATTGCTCGCGAGTTTAGTATTCTCCGTTGAGTGTGGTTGGACTAACAGCTCGTAATTTCAAATGTCATTATTTCGTCAGCTTTCAATCTCTTGTCGTTTTATCACATGGAACGTGCGCTACGTTACGCCAAGTGATTTAACGGAATACATATTTTCATGATGGAAGCTTTTTCTCTCCTTAATGCATTTCTTCCTCCATTAAGGTATCCTTCCAACTGTGGGTTAGGGTCCATTAGGAAACTTTAGCAAATTTGACTATTAATTGTGAAAATACCATCTATTTTCTCTCAGATGCCGTCAATGATGACTTAATTTATTGTTTCCTTTATAGATAGAATAGGTCATCTATTAAAATGGAGTTTAGCTACCATGATTGATGGAAAATTGTGAATACACTGAGAGTTCTCTGTGCAGTTCATGCGGCATTGTCAACGGCCTTACTACGGTTCGAGGTTTTCACGAATTTAAGGAAGCTGCACACGAGGCATAGATCTTGAACAGTCATGTGAGCGATAAACTCTTGAAATCTGTAAAACTTGAAATTTCCTCATTTGGAAAATTCAGTGTAAATATTTGTCGTCCGGTCGGGACTTGCCAACAACGGGGCGGAAAGAGCAGGACGTGTGAGACTGGACATTGTCGAGCGGATGCGAGAGAGAGCGCACTAAATGCTTACATGGTAAAATGAACTTCCTGGTAAATTTATCGTAAAATGGTTCCTTTCTCTTTTTAATGAACGCGGCTTCGTGAGCCGAAGGATATGAAATTCGAGTTATCGATCTGTTGAATTGCAATAATTTAAATGCTCAATTGGTTGATTCCAGTCGCGGTTGCATACGCTGCGAGCATTTGGTACCCTGGACAAAAAGATTTAACCCGAAAAAAATAAAACACAAAGGGAAGCTGCACGCTTCGTTGAAAACTATGCCGAGAGATCAATGAGTATTTCACAGCTTTTAGACGGATTAGGTTTGGAGGAGCTTGAGCCTCGGAGATTGTGGCTTCACGCTAGGGTTAAATTGCTTGAGAAATTTAGAGCAGGTGTGTTTGAGGGATGCATAAAGAATGTTATTTTGACACCACACTACATTTTTAGGACCAACAGAAGCGTTAAACGAGAGAGATACAGGATCTCAGATTTTCCCGGCGTATCTGATGGATAAAGGTTTCTCGGGTTCTTCGTAAGCTGAACCCCCCCTGAAGATGGTGGAAAAGTCGTTCTCCGAAACGTTGGTCCCATTGACCTGCTCACCCGGTGGAAGACCCGAGAAACCTTTATCCGAGAGAGATACATTTCCGAACAGGTAGGTAAGAACATTTGACCTTTCCACGCATGAAAAGTGCCATAATAAAAACTTAGCTCCTCTTAAAACACTTCATTTATAAACTTCACTACTTCACCTCCCTGTAACCTTATATTTACTCGGCTGGTGTCCTAACGCCCCCAGCCACAAGCCCATGCGGCAGCTCGTAGTGTAGTTGATGTTGACTTCTGAGATACGGATATCCTCACATGGAATACACGTGAATAATATCCAACCGTATCTGATTTTTTGCGGAATAAAGCCCTATCGACCTTGGATAGGCCACTTTTGCAGCGTCATTCATCTCTCACCTATATCTATAACTTTTCTTCTCTGTTCTTTCCCGCCGTGAAGTATGGCCCACGTAGGAGATACTAGTTACAGAACTTTTGGAATGCCATGCAGAAAGCATGGAGATATTAGGAAATATATAAAATGTGCATCCATGTAGGTATCCTACTATCATGGGGGCGTCATTTCCGCAGACTTTAACATTTTTAGGATAAGTCTTCTGAGAAAAACAGGAATGATACGTCAGGCATGGCGGCGTACGTAACGGTTGCTCTATTGCAGCATAAATTTAAGAGGTAATATTTAATATATACAACTTCTTTTCATCTGCTTTTATTCCTTGTTTACAACTAGGAATGCAGTCTAAAGTAAATGAGTTGTATGAGACTTATAGTACTGGTTTAAAAGAGCTGGACTGTAAATTAATTATTTATCAAGATATCTGAAGGAGTTTCTCCTTGATCGTAGAACATTTTCCCGCTGTAAGTGAGCGTGTAGTACGGATAACACGAAGTCAAACCGGTAAAATGTGTTTCAAATGAGATTAAATGGATTTTATTGGATTAAATGGATTTTAACCCTCATAAGTCTATTGGCAGTAGACAGAGTAGTGGAGAGTCACAGTCAGCCAATCCAAAGTTCAGATGTTTTATATTAACAATTTTACGTTGGGATATCAGTCCGTATTTACCGCATACTGAAAAAAAATGTGTAATGTCCACTTAGTTTTTATTGGTGCAACGCGTTTCAACGATTACATCGTCATGATCAGGTACAAACACATTTTAAATTCCAAATTGTTTGTACCTGATCATGGCAATGTAATCGTTGAAACGCGTTGCACCAATAAAAATTAAGTGGACATTACAAAATTTATTTCATTATTCAGAAATATGTTCCACGACATCTTGCCAGATACCGCTGAGTATATCCGTATTTACCGCTTTCAACTTTTCAGAAAAAGTGTCCATTACAACATCTTCTAAAGTATTTGCTACATTGGTTAAGCGTATCATAATGCGGAGTGGGATTATTTCCTTCCGTTAGAAGTCTCTCCTCGAGTCAGAGTTGGTATGAACTACCCTGCCTATTCACCAGTTCACACAAACCCCGTTAATCCAAAGTCTGAGTCACCAAAGCAAGGACAACTTTGTGTTATTCCTCTCAGCTTTCCTTTCAAAAAGACCGTCGGAGCTTGCAATTACCGACATTCAACATTGCAGGAGTACAAAATGTTCGAAGCTTTGAGGGATGTGAATAATTTCTAATGCCCGGTTTTATGTATGGTTAACGTTAACAATCAGTTACGCAGCCTTGGGTTAACGTGATGTTAGCCTAGACCTCAAATTTTGTAAAGTATTTCAGAGAGTCGGTTCGTTGACGTGATAGCTATCCTAAGAGCATTCTCTCTGTCCGTTATACGGCGTTCGATATAAGAATGAAACAGACATCATGGACCCGCGTTTAAGTGTGTCTATTTATCATTAAGAGTGATCTTCACCCCCTGCCACACACCCTCGTGGTGGCTCGCAGAGTATTACGTAGATGTAGATGAAGATGCTCAAGGAATCAAACAATCAGGACGATTTATGTTTTATTTCAATCCGTATAGACCTGCTGTATAGTCGGATAGCCTTCTCTAACGATTGTGTTATTTGTTAAAAGTTGCTTCCTGAGTATGTTCTTCATTGAGAGTGTTTGAATGTGTTTTAGTTTGATTTTGTGCTCTATTCAGTGAATGATTATTCGGGGATAAATCTCATCCCACAAACTAAATGCTGTGGTGAAGTATATCCATAGTGACTCTATGACCCTTTTTTTGGAATTAGTTCAAGTTTATGTAGAAATTAGATAGGTATATTATAAATATAGGCACCAGCGGTCTAATTATAGTACGCCAAGTTTGAGCTAACTCAAGCTAATTGCACTTAACGATACCTATATTTTGTATGTAATGGATTCTTTGAAAGAAAATGAATTGGGGAAGAAGTAGTTGATAAGGATGACATTGACCGTGAATGAATAACGTAATTATATTGCTTTGTCTAAATCCATAAGCATACATGCACTTACTCGCGTCATGGCTATCAGTCTGTGGTAGAAGACAGCGTACATGAGATACAATTTCACTCGCATAGGAGCCCCATGAGTTTTTCTTGGATTGTAGTTGTTTAGCGGTTGAGCTTTTCTTTCAAAAAATACTCTCTTAGATATGCTTCGGGCAATGACGTTATAACGGGGAAGAGGAAGTAATTAACGTCTTCTCACCGGGCTGGTTCTACTTCCGAATTTGCGCAACTACTTGACGTTGGTAAATATGCTATCTCGTTCCTTTTCCTCCTCTTCGGAGAATATAATTTTCATATCCCATTTTTTAATTTTCTTAATTCAGTGCGAATTACGTTTCCGCTATTCTGAGATATCGTATTGTCATCCTACTCTGCCACCCCTGAAGCCTGGAAAAATGTTGCTCATATGTATATATATATATAAAATTGTAGAATACTTATCCGGCCCGAAGTGTGCCTATCAATTGGGTGGAGAGCGATTTTTTAAATAGTGAGTAAGGTCATCATTGGTTTTTCGATCCTATGATTGGTTGACTGCAGCCCTCCACCTATCTCCTATCTGATGCCAGTTCCCTTACCTCCTGGTATCTCTTCCTATGTACTATTGTACGTAGTGTACGGGAGAGTAGAGGAGGAAAGGACCACATGGATCACGATAGAGAAAAGAAGAGCAAGATGGATTGGGCACACCCTGAGACACAATGAGTTTGTGAAAAACAAAATTGAAGGAAAAATAGCGGGAAAAATCCCTAGAAGGAAGAACCAGGAATAAGTTCATGGACTAAATAAAGAGGAAAGTGCATATGAAGGATACCAGGAGGCAATACCAAGGCCATCGAAGATGTTACAAGAGATCAGTAGTAGTCCAAGTGATATTTTGAGTAAATTTGGATCATGTTGAATGATGTCTGTGCTCAGTACATGTTGAGTTATGACGGTAACTCACGTAACGTAAAAATGACATCCGTTCATCACCATTACTAACAAAGTAAAATTCTCCAACTATGTGAGCAGTATTATAGCCATATCTGAGACATTTGTAGCATACACAATCAGAATTGTTTCTAAACAAACGAATCAGTACACACTATTTCGCAACGTGAGTAGTAATGTAATTGACTAGTAACTGACGTAACAGCCAACAGTAACTAACGTAACCTCTGTGAACCATTAAAATACTACATATTACTTATAATTTACGTATTAAATATTATTTATCACCAGATGACAGGAGAGGAGATTGATGTGTTTAAATGTTAGGTATATAATGATTACTGGTTTAATCACCATTATCATTTTCTCACGAAGAAATCTATATATTACCTTTCATGTCCCATTTTCTGTGGAATTGCCCACTATTAAACAAAAGAGTGGAATTAAGTATTCGTTTTGACTCAACCAGTCGCTCTGGAACCTCCTTAATGAGCGTATCAATACGTGTGTAATTCCGTTTTGACATTTCTGTGCCTATCTGTGAAATCTTCATTTAAAGCCAACAGTGTGCCATAAAAACAACAAAACATCTTTTAAAAATGCTTTTAGTTAGCTAAATCTACCGCCCGATAATTGAGGGCTTCATATGCGAATGATTACGACGTTGCGATTATCGATTTGAATACGAGCATAAGAACAAGATTCAGTATCTTTGTTGGATTTATATCATGCATAACACCAACTTCCTAGTTTACATGTGCGAAATGAAAGTGGATAGAGACAGAGAAATGGTAGTAGCTGTCAGCTATTGAAAATTATAATGGAGTTAAAAGTCTAAATTAGAAATAGTTTTGTACCATGAATATTGTTTAGTTCCAATAGAATCGGGGTGGAGCGGACAAAATGAACAAGTACACAATATTATCATCCAAGTCATTATTTTGATTGCGAGTGCCAATGTCTTCAGAAATTATCAATTTAAATCTGCAATTGAGCCAAAGCTACCAGACAGACACTTTGGCAGTGCGTCATTTATAATCCCTGTCGAAGAAATTTATGCTAATTAATTCCTTTCCAACTGACCGAGAAACCTCGCCCATTCACCGGCATGGCAAAAATCTCGTGTGGTTCACGATTCATTCTTTCTCCCCTTTTCTGCGAAGTTATAAAATCTTCCAGAAGAAATATCCCTGAGAATATAGAGCTGCCGAGAAAATAAGTGCAATTTCACGTCTTCCAAGGCTCCGTTCCTAATCGTAATTTCTTTAGATTTATTAGGGTACATTATTGGTGCGAAAGAAATCATCCCTTGACCGTTTTGGAACGAGACTGAACATAACCGCAGATTGAAACTTACATGCGATTTGGAACATTTTTCTCTTGCATTATTTGCTACCTTTTGGTCACAGCCCAAACTTATAGGTCTACGACAAATATCAGGCTACGTCTCTGTCGCAATGGCTTGAGACAACGGTCGGAGAATGTGCAGTGCTATTTTTTAATTACTCATACCACAGATTTACGGATAATTTGGTTTGCGAATCTATCGTGCGTTATTAACAGAATGATTTGCTGTGTTTATAAGGTTTTTTTGGAATTTATCGTTGAATTTTTTAGCATTCGCAGTTTCTCATTAGAGCTATTCTTATCCATCATTTTTTAGTTTGTCTGAATAATCAATCCAGCTTGCATTGTCAATGAAACCAAGGAATAACTCAGTACATTCCTTTTTAAATTATTCCAAAAAGGAACCAACTTAAGTTTCAGCAGATAACTTTTAATTTAAAGGCCTATGCTATGACTGCTAGTATAATGTACTTGATTAAACCGTGGATCTATCTATTTCTGAGTTAATCACTGTGGAAAGTACTAGTTTTCCCCATGCTGTGGAGCGCTTCCCAATAGAGAAGCCTTAATCAGTCGAAGACAACAGTGAAACAATTTGCTGTTGTAAGAAGTTTGGGAATAATCCGTTTAATAAGTGTATGCATTATATTGTACTCCCCACACACTTTGCTTGCTGAGCTTGGTTTTGAAAGTAAAATTAAATGTGTAAAAAGTAGCCATTCTCAAATGGTACGTCTAGAGGCAGCGAAACCTGGTGGCATTTTCTCGTGAGGAGCAAAAAAGTCTTTGTTGGCGGGTGCCCCCAAGTTTTTTCGCGGTCATATCTTTTACTCTAAGTTTTAGACGGAAACGCTAAAATTTGTTTCCTCTTTTTGTAAGTAACTTATTTTTTTCCATTTTCGCAATTTCCCACTCGCGCGGGTATTTTTATTTATCGCGAACAAAATCAGAGGATTTATATCTTACGAGGAGTCTATATTCATTAAACGCCGCGACGATTGAGGGAAAGGGCGACCATTTAATTGTTTGAAACCGATGAATCAACAAATGCGAAATGTAAATATGAAACAACATCCCTTTTCCGTGCGTTTATTGTAGTTGCAAAATACATTCACGCAAATAGTTTCTGTAAAATTGGAAGTATTCCTGTAGTTGGTGTAGGTTCCCTTCTTGATACGTATTTGCAGTTCTATCTAATGCTTCAATAGTCGTTATTTATTTAGCTTTATTAGGGTACATTTTAGTGCATGTTTGTATTAACTCACCCTCTGTCCCACACACTTGAGGTGGTTCACGGAGTATTGAGTAGATGCGGATGAAATGAATCATTAATAAGCCTCTACGGTTTTCCAGCGCCTTCATTATATTAAGAACACTTCAACCCATAGTATTACAAGTTTATTCTGTTATTAGTAGCTCACTTTCGCACCGAAAAATTAGGAACGGAGCTTTGGCAGACGTGAAGTTGTATTTATTTTCTCGGGAGCTCTAATACGCAAGGGATATATCTTCCGGAAGATTTTATAACTTCGCGGAAAAGGGGAGAAAGAATGAATCTCGTGAATCACTCGAGATTTCACCAGACCGTTGAATTGAATTGAATGAAACGGAACAACTTCAAATATAGACTTTTTACTCCATTATGATTTCCAATAGCTGACGCCTACTTCCATTGCACACATGTAAACTAGGACTGACGTTGTGGTTATGCAATGTATAAATCCAACAAAGAGACCAAATTCTTGTACTTATGCTCGAATTTATGTCATTAATCGCGTCTTAAGCGTTCAAATACCAGGCCCTCCATTATCGGGCTGTAGATTTAGCTAACAAAAAGTATTTTATGAAGATTTTTCTATGTTTTTATGGCACTCTGTAGGCTTGTCATAAAGATTTCACAGAAAGGCACAGAAATGTCAAAGCGGAAATACACACGTATCGATACGCTTATTAAGGAGGTTGCTGAGCGATTGGTTGGGTCAAAGCAAATACTTAAGTTTTTTTAATATTGAGTGATTCCGCAGAAAATAGGACATGGGTGGTGAAATGTTAATTTCTTCATGAAAAAATAATGGTGTTTGAAACTAGTTATCATCATCTACGTATCATTTAAACACATTTATCTCCTCTCCTACCATCTGGTGATGTGTAATGTGTAAAGCGAAAATGATATGTAATGTTAATGTTTAAAGGTTTCACAAACGCTATGTTAGTTATTATGGCCTGTACTCGAAGTAAAAACTCATACATCCGGCGTATCTTTATTATATATAATCTTACCGCTATGACTGATTATTGCGAGGTTGTCTAAATTTTAACTTAATGCCGATCCAGAGTATATTGCTACCATTACACTCCCCTCTCACTACACCGTGCCGAGTTGAAATCACATTTTTTCTTGTTTTTTTTTTCGTGAAAAGAGTAAGCGTTATAGTTTTAACTCACGGTTTAGCCGGAAATATAACTCGGGGAAAACGTGATTGGCAACATACACGCAGTTCTGACGCAAATCAAAGCGGTTACTATCTAACGAGCATTTCCTTGCGTTACAAGAAGATAGATATATTATGACGAAAATTTCCGCGGCTGAGATCACTGAAAAGTGACAAGGGGAAACACGAACATGAAAACAACGCCTGTCTGTTTATGACAAATAGCTGGACAATGGTGATACGCCAGGAACCTGTAGTGGATAACGTTCTGCTAACAATGAGGAACAACCCTAATTCCCTTGGCAAAATTATTAGGTTTTATTATGTGTATCAACTTTTTTCAAGAAACAGAGACCATTGTCAATTAAAAGAAACACGAGCGCACTTAGTAAATATTTTATGATCATATCTTCTATTTATAATTCATAATTAATTTTTAATGCGAGACATATTTTTGATACTATAGATCGTCTGAGATTCGATAATACGTACAATAAGGGACTTTTTCCTCGTACAATGAGAGAACATAATAGTTGCGATACATCATCAAAGAACCACGGAACTAGCCGCGCAGTTACTTCCACGGAGTCAGCCGCTAGTGATCACACAATTGTGTGAATTTCACAGTGGAAAAGTCATTCGCCTGGACTGGGAATCGAACCCAGATCTATCGATTTCACGCCTAGTGCTCTAACCAATTAAGCTACCCAGGCGTCCTCTTCGACTGTGAATTTAATGGAGATGAAATTTACAGTGAAAGAGGACGCCTGGGTAGCTTAATTGGTTAGAGCACTCTGCGCAAAATCGTGGGATCTGGGTTCGATTCCCAGTAGGCGAATGATTTTTCCTCTGTGAATTTCACACAATTGCGATACATCAGTTCTAGGATACTTTCACCCGAAGTAAAATAACTTTTTGCACTTGTGCTAAATATCTTAACATCTTTATTAGCTACTAACCTCGAATGCAATTCCCGGCATGATATAGCTCTTGCATGATTTTATACCCAATAGAACTATTTACCTGTCGCAGTAATCATAACCAGTAGTCGTATCTTAAGTAGTGCACTGCATGGTAGCATGTTCGTCCACGTAGTATTCTCCTAGTATCTGGTCTGACCGCGCAGTGTCATCCTGACCGTTTTTGGCCTGCGCCTGGCGTTCTGGGGGAATGTGCACGGTGCGGATATCAGCTGGGATGAGGGCTTCATGCTTGGCGTGGAGTCACCCCTTGCTACACACCCTAGTGGTGGCTTGCACGGTATTTTGCAGATGTAGATGTACACCATTAGCCGTCAGCGTACCTTTAAAATTTAACTCTATCTACCTACCTGTAAAACGTGAATTAGCAAAAGTCCTGATACCCATTCAAAAAAATTCCTTTACTACTCCCCGTTAAGCTGCATGACGCAGTTTTTTTTAATCCAAGGTAGAACCTTTGGTTGTTGTTCTCCGTAATTAAGTACCTGAAACTTTTCGAATCGGTCGGTCGAACTGGCCATGGCGTGCGTCACTTTAAAGATTAATAGCTCGCTTGTCGGCTAAATTCATAATAGAATCCATTTATCTCTGAGAACCTCAATGCTGCGTAAGTATCTTAGTAATTACTCGCAACTAACCGGTCGACGCTCAGAACTCTAAGGACTCCCAGGTATAGAAAAAATTTGGTAAAAAAATAACAATTATATTAGCTCCTGCTCCCAATCATATCACGGTGGTTCAGTCAACCAGAACGTTATGAAGACTTAAGCGCATATCTCCCAGAAATACGTTAATTATAGATATCTCGTGACCGTTCGTGTTGGATCAACGCACATGCATTATCGATAAAAAGAAACTTCATATCCGATGGCCAAGAAAGCACGCGGAGAATAAAATGATCTGAAGGGACAGAAATGAAGCCCGTCAGTATGTATGAACAAATGGTAAGCGGTTTAACGAGCACCCATAAACATTATTGACATCAGCAAATATCCACGGAGGCTTATCTGCAAATATTCTTATCAGTGATTTTCCCACATTTGCACGTTAATAAAATTAGCGATTGTTTAGGATAATCTACTCTGTACTGTTTATCATTAGCCCTTAAGTATCTCGGTGTGATCAGTAGCTTTAAATGCAGCATTGGACGTGGTTAAATTTCAGGGAAATTCTAAGAAGCGGCTACCCTTGATCGGGAAAGTCGAACGTTTGAGCTTAGGTTCGCTATATGCCTACCTAATGGTAGTATTAATTAACGATTAATTTTATTACTTCGCGCTATTGATAACTGTGAATATTGGCACAAACTGAACGAGTGTGTACTGTTTTGCGTTGAAGTAAGCATGAATCCTGTAAGCATTCAATATGAGAGCTTCAAAGGAAAGTTAAAAAGCATCATTTCATCGTTTGTGTAAAGAATAGCGGCCAAATTTCAAAGATGCCGTTGGAAACGGTTTCATAGCCCCCGTGCGGGACGAACGTAAATTGGAGGTCATGTGCGCGATTTGGGACAGGATGCAAAATCAGGGCTGGGTTGAGATCAAAGGGTTTTCGAAAGGAAACTCGCCGTCTGAGTGAATGAAAGGCGTTGAAGGGTTCAACAGCCTAACTTGACACACACGGTGGGTGATACACCGCTCTTAAAGTGTCAACCGCAAATCACTAGACCTTCTCTAGTGGTTAGGCTCATTAGGGCTCATCACAGCCCTAATTTATGGAGGTCGATTTGAGCGTCAGAAAACGCGCTCTCTATAATTGACCACTGTTGGGAGAGGGACGTTGCACATGGTTTGGATTAAAATTGGTAAAATGGATATTTCAATGGAATCGAAGCAGTGGCTATCTTTCGTGAAGAAATAAAACGTTTGATTAAAATGAGAATAGATTTGTGAGCTACAGTAAAGTAATTTTTGTATTGACGACTACTGATTATGAGTGACTGTCATCATGCGGGTAGGTTGCAGCGTCTCTTTGGAATGACAATGAAAGAGTTTCATCGTAAATATATTCCACAGAATTTGTTTAATAAATCACAACACTTTGTTTCACATTGTCCTCCCCGGGCAAAGACGAGTCTCTACCTTTGAATAGTGTGAAAACGTCGAAACGCATTGTATTTGATAAAATGAATTCCTTGGGGAGTTACGACTGAGAAGACTCCTTGATCAACTATCGTCTGAATACGTCAGAAACTTCAGAATCGAATCCTGTAATCATCTTGAATTAGATTAGTTTTAAGTAGGAAATAAAGAAATTTTCCTCTTGAGGAACTACTGCTTCTTATAAAATATGCGAGTAAAAATTGACGTTGCAGGGATTAAAGGGCACGGAATGCAGTTGAAACCGTCAGATCACAAAGAAAAAACCCTCACTAGCACCACTTGGTTGCCAAATTGGGCTATACTTAAAAAAATAAGCATTAAAAATGTTTACTTTTGACGTTGCTGAGATTAAAGGGTAAGGAATCCAGTTGGCACCGTCAGGTCTCAAAGAAAAAACTATCACCAGCACCACTTGGTTGCCAAATTGGACGATACTTAAAAATAAGCATTAAACGGCAATACCATTGACAATTAAAAATAAAAACATTACCAATGCTATTTAAGGAAACAAACGGCCTCAATCACAGGTGCGGGCGCCAAGGTTCGGGCGTCGCCTGCCTCACTCTGCGGCTTGAAACATCTCTCGCACAATTTTTCGCAACAAAATTTCCAAATTGCCGCCCATCCCGCGATTCGGCCTGGTGGTTACAGTGGAAAAAAGACGTAGGCGTCTTCATCGAATGGACCATAAGTGCTCACCTGTTCTTCGTCCGCGCACTGCCCACACACGCACGATTGACTGGCTGGTCGGAGGACTCGCTGTCGCTTCGCTGTTCCCCGGCGCGCACTTTCTCGACGTTGGGATCACGAAGCAAGTGTGAGAGCCAAGAGGTGCCCTCGAGTCCTTTTGGCTCGTTCCATGCGGATGTTGAAAGTAGGCGGGGCCGAGGGGAGAACTCGCTCCGGCCCGCGACGAAGTAGTTCCACCGGATAACGGGATGGTGGCGTCCGACTCGGAGATACTCAAGCGCCAACTTCAGGGCAAAAGGCTCAACTATTTGGGAGAGCGTTGTAGAGGCGGCGACATACAAACAGCCGTCGACGTGGTCATCCTTCCAAAATAGTTTACCCAGGAGTAGATTCCGAAATATAAAGGCATGAATATAACAGATTTTTATCTCCTCCCCAAGGTGTGCTGCCAAACATTCCGCACGCAACGGAAACTCGAAAAATGTGTCGATTGTTGCTACTGAGGCACATCTATACTATTATCCACAAAGTTAAGGTATGGTTAAGTTCTCTACACACCTGAGCGGCCGTGGTGGCGACACCCACCGGTGGCCGCCGGTGTGCCCACACCCGACCGGTCGCAGAATTGCTGTATTGTGACGTGAGCAACAATCCGGCGAAACTTGACAATGTGTGATCATTACTGATCAACAATGCTATTTAATCAAGGTCGTGTTTTCCATTATTAGCGTGATTCAATTAGATTTTATAAAGCACAAATTCCACTCGATTTCTCAAGAATCTTCGGATTTTGAAAATTCATGGAAATCATTCTAAAATTAACACTCGTGCTTGATCGCAAAGCCCAATGACGTGAATGCAACCCATTTTTTATCACGTTTTTTTAGCTCGCTTCCTTGTCTCTGTTTTCTGTTCGGTACAAATTTTCAATCGATTTTTAATAACTTCCGGATGAGCTAGAGACTTAGCTCAAAACTGGATGACAATGCAATAATTATTTTTTTAAAGTGTTCTACCGGTTAAGGTAGGTTTTATTGAATGTCAGAGAATCTCCTCCCGGTTTTCTACACTTTCAGCGGCCTATCTCGCTGTACTGTATCCTTTTTCACCTCAGTATACGTTCTACCCTTCTTTATCCCGTCCATGAAACCTATTCTCCTTCTTCCTCATCCCCGCTTGCCCAACATCATTCCCTCTATCACATTCTTGAGCAACCCCTCGCCCTTTATTACATCCTCCAGCCACCCTCTCTGCCGATCTCGACTTCATTCAGAAGTTTCATTTCCTCGCCTACCATCTCAAGTACTTCCTCGTTAGTCTTCCTCTCCGTCCATCTCCCCTTATCCATCCTTCTCCAACCCACATATGAAATGTTTGCAGCCTGTTCTCATCCTCCTTTCTGAGGGTCCACGTTTCTGCCCCATACAATGCTACGCTACATATCAAGCTCTTCACCAGCCTCCTCTTCACATCCTTACCCAAGGTACGCGTCATCAGCTCCCTTCTATTACTAAACGCCTCTTCCGATATATATAGGGATGAATGTAATATATTTTTTCATCTCCTCCCCTAGGTGTGCTGCCAAAAATTCCGCACGCAACGGATACAAGAAAACTGTGTCTATTGTTGTTACTCAGGTATATCGATACTAATATCCACAAAGTTACTCTAAGGTGTCAAAAATTATCGCCTATATTTTAAAACTTCACTTAGTCCGTCTCTTCAACTGTGAAGGGATTAGCATCTCACGCACACATTAATTCCTACCAACAGCGGCCATTGACGAGTTGACGAAGTAAAACTTAGTTGATGGCAGCTCCAACATTATCATCATCATTCTTTGGTAATATCGGTGCTACCGTCGACCAAACTTGTATATAACAAGCATTTCGCGGAAATCAGAGGCAACAGCATAGCCTAGAGAGCAGGGCCCAACATTTTAATCCCCAAAGTATATGGGGTGTTCGCTATTATTTTGGTATTTGCTACGCCGCGGGTAAAATGCAGCTTGTGTGTTACAGTTGGCTCCCGACACCCAGGGTAAGAATCCACGATCGCTGGGTCCAAATCCCCTCTTGCGGACCGCGCGCACGACATATATTCATGTATACAGGCCCCAACTCCTGAATGATTCGCCATTATGTTAAAAAATAGTAGTCCTAAAATTTCTACAGATTCTGGCGAGATATCGCGGAAGTTCGTCATAATGTAACAGAAACAACAGTTGCTCTTTTCCAGAGGATATTTTGATGAGTACGACCCGTTTCAGGTACAGTCTCGATGTCAGTCAGGCACAGTACAGACTTGATGATAGCTCTGTGAGCTGAAACGCGTCGTACTCATTAAAATACCCTGTGTAAAAGGGCAATTGTTGTTTCTCTTATAAAAGTCCTAAAATTTTAAATTCCTTTATTTTCCCTTTCATAGTTCACTACGATATCGTACGCACAATAGACTATACGATGGTAAATCGTAGGGTGCATGCACATTCGTACCATGATAATCCATGGTTCCTTACGCTGTGTCACTTTACCGTGGTGAAGCGCTGGTGTCGCGAACGGATACCGAAAACGGAAAATGATGAATAATGATGACGTAAAAGTCAATCATTACAGTGAAGCGGATAGTGCTACTTTAATGGATAAGTATAGAAGTGTGTCAGTTGCCTGAAAAAAAAGAACATTTCACAAGCCTCAAAACGCCGCGGGAATATGGTATTTCTAATTTCGTTCGCTTGCTGTTTACTTTTTCGTCGCGTTACCCAGGTGAGGGTAACACAGATTCAATTAGCCCCTACTATCGTAAGTACGATGGTCCATACGGTGGTAATCTGAACGAGGCATACGGAAATAAAGGAAAAAGACGAATAGAAGGTTATATGGCATGTCAAACTTGGTTTGTACCGTGAATTTTCTTTTAATAAGGCAATGAACCGTCGCTGATTGCTGTAGACAATCCTATGCCGCTGAAATGCGCCGTAATAACTGAATGAGGACACACAATCTGATGACGCCTATTCTAGGTAAATGATTTTTTGCTTCTTACCCAGATAACGTGCTTCTCAAATAATTATCACCTAGCGCATCATGAAAGCGGAAGTCGGAGGAAATCGCCTTTTGCTAAATGCTAATATCTCCTCTGAAAGTCATAAATCCCACCAAAACGGAATGAAAATGTAATTCTTCATTATCTCTTTAATTACTTTGTATCGAATTACCATTTTATTACATCCAATCTGGTTTTAGGGTGTGCTTATCGGTAAAGAAAGTAATGGACTACCTGTCCTATGTATCAGAGTTGTCTAATAATTGCCTGAAATGTCTCGCTAAAATAGTGCAAATTCTTTTCTAAATGCATATATGTAGTTCGTTAATATGTATTGGCCCTTGAAATGCGGCACATGGTTCGAAAAAATTGCACCATTCGTGGAGCCGCGCCGTAAGGAGATGACAGCTTGCGTATTTCTCGCCTAGAATGTTTCAAAATAAAGTGAGGGTGGGGTTGCGTCGCGGCCTGAGCGCGGACTATAGAGAATAATTTTCTTATATCCGTGGACCTGTGCAATTCGGAGGATACAATGGAGCCCCATGGTACGATATCAAAGAGGAATATTGAGGCCATTAACATACGAAATCAGCCATGCTGAATGGATCAGCTAATCTGTTAATATGCCGAAGGAATGGGTATGAGTGGAGAAATGGTCACAGTAACTGCCGAAATTACGGGAATCACTCTCTTCATCGGGGATTCTGAATACGGACCCGCCGGTCTGCTTTGCTGGCCTACTGTCATTGATAAATTAATATTATATTTTAGGATTGACATGCATTTTTTCTGAATGAAAATATCGCTTCAAAGCCTGTAATAGTTCAATCGTATGAAATCTTTTAGGACGGAACTTGTCTACCTAGATTCCGCCCTCAGTATCTAGAACCAGCCAGTATATTACTAATACTAGTAGTAGGTCATATGCTGGATCATGCATCGTGTGATACAGGTTTCAGCTGAGGCTACGCCTTTCCTTCTTCACGGTCATCGTCTTCTCTCCTTCGGGCTTTTGGGTTCCCTTCTCGGCCTTAACTTTTTTTCCTAGCCCCGCAATCCCCCTCCCTTGGCACTAGTAATACCTATTACTCTTTTCGCACTGTCTATTAGTGGTGCATTATCTGTGACCCAAGCGCTTTTGTACTTCGGCCAGCAATGGAGCGCCACAATGACCGACGTAATCTTGTGGTAATCTCGATGGCGACGCTAACTAATCTCCATAATAACCGGAAGATCGCGGTTACTCTTCTTTTGGGATACAGTCATGATGTCATAGCTCTTCTAATATGTTGCCTGCATGGCAGAATTTAGTTGATATGCGAGGAATGTGTGGATTGTGGCCCACACATGGAAAACATTCGTGTGGAGCGTGACACTCTATGGATCAGAATCATGGACCATTGGAAAAGCTGATCAGAAAAGACTAGAAGTCTTTGAAACTTGGTGCTGTAGGAGGATGCTGAAGATAAAATGGACGGACAAAATAAGAAATGATGAAATGTACAGAAGGATAGAAGAAGAAAAAATCATATGTAACACCATACAGAAAAGAAGAACCAGATGGATTGGACACACCCTGATACAGAATGGGTTTGTGAAGAACCTAATTGAAGGCAAAAAGAGGGAAAAGTCCCCAGAGGGAGACCCAGTAATAAGTTCTTGGACCAAATAAAGAGGAAGGCATGTAGAAGGAGATACCAGAAGGTATGGGATTTAGCATTGGATAGGGAATGGTGATGGACTGCAGTTAACCAATCTTAGGATTGAACAACCAATGATGATGGGAGAAATATTTCCCCTAATGGGACCTAACAATTTAAGATGCTTGAATTGCTTTCGAGATGAGAAGTGAGAAAATATTATTGGTGGTTTTAATTCGTTGGTAGCGTATTCGACTTCTAATTTGAAGGTCGAAGGTTCGGTATACAGTGAAGGAAATATTTTCCTGACTTTGGAAATGTCGTTATCGGTGCGATATCCACAGCCACAGCTACGGGCGAGAGTGAACTTCACGAAATCAGCCGGAGTCCAGCAATATGGCAGGCAACAGAAAACCGCATTAGCCGCCATAAAATATGCATTAATACATTCTAATAATCTATGATATGATGGCAATCCTCCCGGTATATTATTCTGAAGGTAAAACTGTCCCCCAATCAGATGTTATTACCAGCAGATATACATCAGTCAGAGAGGGAAAATGCAAAATTCATAGGAATATCTGGGATGGAAAACCGCTCTAAAGCCAGGGTCATACCGTTTGTCATACCGGGTCTGAGTCATATCGATTTGTGTTAAATCAGTCGCATGGGCTCAAAATCGAATTACATATTACAATCTGGACCTTTAAATTATCAGGCGCTCCTTTGTATAACTACACACACTTTAAAAAGTCAATTTTTTGACGGGATATACTTGTATCTTGCTGCACTGTCGTCCTGCCTGATCCTTGCGCTACCATTTCCCAATCTCTCTCAAAATACTCAGATCGATGTCCCTCTTGGATCTCAATGGAAAATTACTTCGCCTAAGCCCGTGAGTCTTGAAAAACCGGTCTTATTGCACGAAGTAATGAAGGTAAACCTTGGTTTAGAAATAACTGAAGCCTTGTCTAAAGATTCATTTCTACCAGAAGTCTGCAACGTT
The DNA here is from genome assembly GCA_963169105.1 of Ceriagrion tenellum. Classification (NCBI taxonomy): domain Eukaryota; kingdom Metazoa; phylum Arthropoda; class Insecta; order Odonata; family Coenagrionidae; genus Ceriagrion; species Ceriagrion tenellum. The sequence goes on from OY720640.1 coordinate 27,966,542, forward strand.
TGGAAAGTTGACGATAGGATACTGGGAGCTAATGATTTTAGAATCGATTAGCGACTAGTGAGAGGTCAAAATACGTACGGAATGAGAGATGGCATCTATAAGTGGAGAAGAGAAGAATATATCGTAAAAATTGTGTTCAGAGAAGAATCAAGTCACTGTGAGGCCAATCAAGGTGACGAGGTAAGTCCAAAATTAAGCTGAGGAAAGAGTTGAAATCATTATACAAGTTCCTTTGTAACTTTTTGGTATTCCATATTTCAGAGAATTTAATTATAACATTTAAAATACCACATACTTAAAAAACACACGACCCGGGTTTCAACGCTTTTAAGCGTCATCTTCAGGTACCTGAAATACCTGAAGATGACGCTTCAGCGTTGAAAGCCGGGTCGTGTGTTTTTTAAGTGTGTGGTATTGTAAGTGTTATCATTAAATTCTCTGAAAAGTTGAAATTACGTTTCTAAAACCCGTGGAAAGTTCCCTAGTGTATGTTGTATCATAGATGATCTATGATAAAAAGACTCTCGAGCTAGAATATTAGGTGTGTCTGTGAGAAAAGATGATGAAGAAGCTCTAGAACCGATATACAGGGTGTTTAAAAAAGAATGACCTGATTTTGGACGGTAATAATTACGAAACATTGGACGTGCCGCCCAATTAGAATATTAGGTGTGTCTGTGAGAAAAGATGATGAAGAAGCTCTAGAACCGATATACAGGGTGTTTAAAAAAGAATGACCTGATTTTGGACGGTAATAATTAGAAGTAAGATGGCGTCCGCTCAACAGAAGGCGTATTGTGTGCTGCAGTTTGCAAAGAGTGAGTCAGTGATTTCGGTCCAGCGTGCTTTTCGTCGTCGTTTTGGCATTGATCCGCCTGCACCCAAAAACATTCGCCGTTGGTATCGCCAATTTGAAGAGACAGGATGCTTGTGCGAGGCTAGGAGTCCAGGTTGACCTCGCACTTCTGATGAAATGGTGGAAAGAATTCGGCAAACGTTTGAGCAGAGTCCACGAAAGTCTACTCGCCGCTCAAGCAGAAAACTGGCATTGCCTCATACGACTGTCTGGCGCGTGTTAAAGCGTCGTTTGGTCTATCTTCCAATGCTGCAGAATTGGCTTTCTCCACAACTTCAGGAGGACTTCGATGACTTCATTTTCTAACAGGATGGAGCTCCACCACACTGGCACAACAACGTACGTCAGTTTCTCAATGACTTTCTGCCTCAACGCTGGATAGAGCGCGCGGGACCCCGAGACACTGCCCTACATTCTTGGACTTCGAGATCGCCAGACATCACCCCATGCGATCTTTTCTTATGGGGATATGTGAAGGGAAGTGTGTTCATTTCCCCTTTACCTCGTGACATAGAAGAGGTGAAGAACAGAATGACAGCCACCATAACTTCTGTAAACGCAGATACATTGTGTACAGTTAATGACGAATTTAGCTATTGTCTAGATGTTGTTTGTGCTGCTATTGGTGGGCACATTTAGCATAGCTAAAATTTCAAAACTTTGAGAGTATTTTGCAAAATATCCAATTTTTTTAATATGCGTTTATCAATAAATATGGAGTTTTAAAATCAGGTTATTCTTTTTGAAACACCCTGTATTATTGAAATACGTTTATGCCATCAAATAAATGATTAAGGAGATACCTACAATAATGTAATGCATGATAATGCTTGCACGTAAATTAACGATGGCTGAACTAAAAATAAAGGCATTTGAAAGTGTTATAAACATCTTAACAAAGCTGTAAAATGTTACTAAATGTAATGTTAAAAAGTGGGAAATACTATAGAAAATAGGACAAAAGTGAAATATAAATTTCTTCATGAGAAAATAAGTACTTTTCACTAGTAATCAGCATCTGCCTAACAGTTAAACGCATATAACTCCACTCCTGCCATCTGGTGATAAAGTACATATGTGTAATATGTAATATATAAATTATATATAATATATAAATTGTATGTGATATATAGTATTAAAATGGTTCACAGAGGTTACGTCTATTACCCATGGCTGTTACGTCAGTTACTATTTATTTACATTACTGCTCGGGTTATGAAGCAGTATGTGTTGTTTCCTTGGTTGTTTCAATTATTTAGCAATAATGCTGTATATGTATGATATACATGCCTCAGATATGGTTACAATGTTGCTAAGAGAGAATTCAGAGAATTTTTACTTTGTTAATAATGGTCATACATATGTCATTTAATGTTACGTCAGTTACCATTACAACTCAACGTTGTACTGAGCAGAGGTATCATTCAATATGATCCAATTGAATTCAAAACATTACTTGGACTATTGTCAGTCTCCACATGCATTTGTGTAACTCCAGGCTTTTAGGAATGAATAAAGTAAAAGTAATATTTCAGAAAATATGTATAAATGTTTCGTCAGTTACCATGGAATTGCCCAAGTTGTATGTACCTATTGGTAATGATTCCGCCGGACGGAAGAGTCTCTCCTTGTGCTATTACTAATAATAATAATGATTTAATTCATTTCAAGAGTTACATTTTAGTGCAAAATGGGTAATCCCTAAGGATGAGCCTGTATTGGGACTGTAGTCAGAGAGTCCATGCAAAAGCAATAGCAACGAACAAAACATGATTTAAATTTTGCAGTCAAATGTTTAACAATACAGTGAAGAGTTAAAAACTAATACAAAAAATGACACAGATATACAGAGTGATAAACATTGGTTACAAAATAGGAGACATAAATACATGATCAGATATACTTAGTATAACAATAGTATTACAAAAACGCGTCATTTTTTACATTTCATTCCATTAATATTACATGCTAGTTACGAGACAAAACGTCGATGCTTTTTATAAGTAATGACCAATTTTTTTTATTTCCTTAAGAAATTTTCGGATGTTTTTTTCTTCCTTGATGTGTGTTCAAAGGACATTAAATATTTTTCGCGACATATATACGAAACACCTTTGTAATAAGGTCTGATTAGGCTTTGTTAAAGAAACAGCATTTCTATCACCTAAACTAAGGACGTGTGTCCTGGGTAGCTTGAATTCGCTTAGTCGCCATTCTTAAATATAAATTCTTTAAGACTTTATAAAAATACATGTATCTGAGAGGCTTCTTCGTATATCTGAAAGTAATTTATGATATTTTTTGTTAGAACTGCAGTTTGCTGTGATTGTTTCGGTAGCTGTACATTGGTGATGATTTCGCAGTATTTATAGCTTAGACCTTAATACCTGTGCATACTGTAGTGCAAGCTGTGAAAAGTAATTATAAATGCAAGCGAAAATATGCATTTCCTTTACATTTCTCGTCTTGTAATATCTTTCTTATTGTCTGGCCGAAGAAATTGGTCAATCGAGCTTAGGCTAAGTTTACGGATTTGAACTATTGTAACTTGTTGCATTAAAGTCTTTTTTATGTGGAAAAAGCTTTCACTTAACCTTTAGATAAAAATATCTTTGTATATCTTATTGGCTTATGCAATCTTTTCGAAAAATATTCGTTCAAAAATGAGAATAGGAAATTATGGTCCGTGATCATCATTTAAGTTATGGCTAACTACTCTGCCCAAATGTCTGACTGAAAGATGTTTTTGGAAGGCAGGTAATTTGATGTCGTTTGGATGGTCCGCTATGTTTTTGCGCTCAAGGGCTTCGAGAAGGAATACCAGGAATTCACTCAGCAGCTTGTTAAATCTGGACATCTTTCGAGGAATCGCATTAATGTTTAATGAGTACAGGCTATTGAAAACTACATACAGTAATTAATATAAATTATAGTTTTATTTCTACTAATAAAAGTTAAGATGACTGACATTAAAGTCAATATCACTAGTATTGTTATGAAATATTATTAATGGATTGTTAATTAGACTCAATCTTTTATGTAAATTCAAAACCGAATCATTATCCGACAAAGTTTTCAGTATCTTACGAACTCCAACATACTACGGTAGATCAGATCAAACAAATAAAATAAGGGAAATTGATTGTGGAACAGAAAAATTTAAAATGTCGTTTTATCCGCGATTGATAAGAGACCATAATGGCTGCATTAAGACTTTGAAGTAGGTTAGTAGACAGGTAGTGTAGCGGATTAATTCAGATGCCCCTAATGCATGTTTCTAAATCTGCCGAATAGTGCTAACACCATGTTTTGCATGTTTTCTGCCTAACACCTGTGTCGCGTTTATACAGTTACATTATGGATTGTTTTGGTGATTTCTGTAGCATTTGTGGCATGCCAATAATGTGGTGCATGTTGGTAGAGGTCAATGTCTTCATTCTGGTTCAAGTGGGTGAGATATCGCCCCCTGCCAAACACCCTTGTAGTGGCTTGCAAAATAATAATTAGATGTATATATAGTATTTTTGAGGAAACTGGGCTTAATAGTAAAGGCATAAAAAGAGAATAGTAGCTCTGGTAAAAGTAGCGTTTAATTTGAGAGGGAATCGATAAGTGGTACTCGTAAGCGAGGGCGTGAAGAATGTGTACGTGCGAACTCTTATGAGGTGCTGAATAGTTCGATTCCAAAACGTGAGGACAATCAAACAGAAATTTTGAGACTGGAATCGATGAGGACAGGGAATGAGCGTAAATTGTAGGCATTGGAGATGTGTGTTTGGATAACGATGGAGAGGACAAATGGGTAAAGAATGAACTGAATGAGGAATTGTCGAATAAATTGTGGCGGTCCTCCATCGGTGAAGTAAGACAGGAGGTTGGTAAGGAAAATTCGAGAGTGGCAGAGGGAACAACTTAAGGTTATAATAAATGGTAATGTTCAGATGAATAGAGCAATGGAAGAGAGAATGCTGGACAGGGAGGGACGTCGCGGATGAAGAGCTTGGATCTCCGTGAAAGAGGCTGTTGGAAGAGAGGAGAAGGAGGAAGGAGGAGAAGAAGAAGGAGGTTTAAATAATAATTAAGTTGGGAAAGATGCAATAATTCGCGGTTCAGTTGAATTTTGGGTGTACAAATGACTCAAGTTTTGGAGTTGGGTAGAAAGAGCCTTTGAACTTTACATTATTCATCGATAGACGCCGCATCCTTGATATCGGTAGACGCCGAATCCTTTTTCCTTGATATTCTCCTTGTGCAACCTAAGACTTTCCAGCAAACAGCGCCCCTCTTAATCTCATCATCTATCCTTCCTCATGGCGCAAAAATGTGGCCAAGGTTCGCGAGCGTATTCACATGTTCGATTAATACGCCATTCTCCTTCGAGATACCATCAATAATCCATATTCATTTTCATTCAATGTCTGCTATGCTCAAAGAAGATAGGACTACAAACCAGGAAAGAGTATATATAAACATTCATGTTGAGAGTGGTACTCTATGTATCGGAAGCATGGACCATTAGATAAACTGACAAGGAAAGACTGGAAGCCTGCGAAACTTGGTGCTGGAGGATGATGCTGAAGATAAAATGGACGGATAAAATAAGAAATGATGAAGTGTGCAGAAGAGTAGAAGAGGAGTGGACCATATGAAACACCATAGAAAAAAGAAGAACAGGATGGATTGGACACACCCTGAGACACAATGGATTTGTGAAGAACACAATTGAAGGATAAATAGAGGGAATAGTCCCCAGAAGAAGACCCATGAATAAGTTCATGGGCCGAATACAGAGAGTACACAGAAAGAGATACCAGGAGGTAAGGGAACTAGCATTAGATAGGGAAGGCCGGAGAGCTTCAGTCAACTAATCTTAGGATTGAACAACCAAGGAGTGAAGGCTCCTTATAGTTCCTTCAGTTATTCAATCACTATTGGTTTGTATCGAGGGTTTAGATCAAATTTTAAATGCTAGTTCTCCCTGGTCGTCGTCTCGGAATATAATTTATTCAATCATCAGGGCTATAATATTTACGTATTGGACATGAAGGTCGTTCTTAAAAATATTTTCTAATTTACCCATAGTCCATCACATATATCTCCGCATGTATGAAGAGTGCTGTCGAGTATATGTGAATTTGAGGCATCTAATTTGAATGAGGCCCCCAAAATATGTGCACATAGGATTTAATTTTGTAAATGTTTGATTCCAAGGTAATTGATGCGGAGATGTACGTGATGGATTATTTGAACCTAAGTGAATATTGTTTAAGAATGATTTCCTATGTGGTATGTTCTATTAGTGATGATGGATTAAAGCATTGAAATACAAACTTTTTCGAGCCACCGCCCCCTTTTTTCCACAAGCTATTATCCAGTACCCCCAACCATAAGCTAAGCATAAGCAAATTCATGGACTACATGAAAAAAGCAAGATGTTCATAAAATAAAGCTAAAACAATTGCGATTAAACTATTGTTTATTTCAAATCCAACAGAGAGATAGTTTCCTCATCCCAGGATATATATATTCGGTTAGGGCATAGCCTTCAGCAGCCTCCTAAGATTAAATCACCACCCTCCAGGGGGCGGTAGCACCCACTTATGGAGCCACTGGATTAAAGTATATTTCGAAATGTCGGGAAGGGAAAAAAATATCATTTTAAATTTGACCTAAACCCTCGATATAAACTGATAATCATATATGTTGTACATTGAATCCGGCAAAAACTGTCATCGGGAGACCGCAATCATATCCGGCGACGACCCGAGGAACCAAATACATTGTTGCAGATTCGGCCCCTGTGGTCTGCAGGCATTTTTCCGGAGGAATGAGTTGTTACCCCCCCTCCCCCACCCCACCTATCGTATAAGCGATGGACGAGATAGTGACCTGGCGAGTGGGCAGACTTGACATAGACGCAGACGTGATTCGATCGGATGGAACACATGCAGACTCACGCGTAGTGCTCGTCTTTTGTGTCATCAGGTTTCAGGGTCGCCAACCGCCGCGCTCCGCCGCAAGACGTGCCAGCATCGGCTTGACCACACGCGAAGAGGCGCGGAAAGCGGCGGAGACGATTGGGGGGTGCGGGAGGGTACGGCGGGGGAAAGGGGAATCTCTCGGGATCTTTGCACGGCGGCGGTTTCATCTAGTCCCGTATACACAGGTGAAATTCAATGCTGGTTTCTCTTCATATACCAGAAAGTAGAAAGTTCGTCAATTGAGTCCATTATGGTAGTTTGAACGACATTGCGACATGAGCAACCTAGTCATCTACATCTACATACTACCCTGCGAGCCGCCGCATGGGAGTGTGGGAGGGGGTGTTAGAACACTAGCCGTGTAAAGATATAAGGGATAAGGTTTTGGGAGGAAATGGTGACTTGTATTTTGGGAGTGAATTTTATGGAGCTCAGTTTTTATTGTGGTCGCTTATTGTACGTGAAAAGAACAAGTTTTGGTACCTACCTGTTCGACAATGTATCTCTCTTATTTTATCGTTTCTGTCAGCCCTAGAGATGTAGTGAGGCGTCATGATAATATTCTCTGTGTCGCTCTGAAACACACCAGTTCTGAATTTCTTATGCAAACTAAGCCTAGCGTATAGCCTCCGAGTCTGTAGGAGCTCCCACCTTAATCCCTCTTAAAGTTGTGAAACACTTTATGTTCGCTCATAGCAATATTCGCCTGCCTCTCTGTGGCTGTAAATGGTAACCATGGGAACGCGCAAACGTAAATCAGTTTACGAATTCGTAATATCCGTGATTCAACCACCAGTTGTGCGAACGTAACTTTTATATTCCCCCAATTCAACGGACTTTTAGTCACACCAGTTCAATGCAATACACACTGTCCAACCGTGGGTGCTGCAGAAGAACGTTTTTCGAAGAAATGTTCACTTTCCAATTATCACGTTAGGCTTTCTCCGAAAAGAATGAGAAATAAGGGCGGAATCGTACGGGATATTTGAGTGGTTCTTTTCGTGAAAGTTTTCCCCCGGATCGAGTAAATAGCCGGTTTGAGCAGAATGTCGTGATATCGGAAGTCGTATATAATGTGAGTGGTAACATTTTCTCGAAATACTTACCTTCGGAAAACACAGAAAAGAAACATGGTAGTATTCCCGGAAAAAACCTTAGTCAATGTTAAAACGGCTCAGTCTCAAGTCGGTCTAAAGGAGTAAACGCGGAACGACTGGGAGTATGAGAACAGTTTATGAGTTGGAAAATGTTGCTGTGGTAGGCATTACCTCATTCGCTCTTCTATCTTCCCTTTCCCCTTTCACCGATGGATTTTTTCAGGATCGTCTATACGAGTCCATGAGAAAATCTCAGAAAAACTACTGCTGTCCATTCTGTTCCCTTAAAGCGAAGGTGTTGGGGAATCATTTCCGTATTTAACGTCGCACGATGAGACCACACCATCCGTTTGTGATCGGATTTGCTTGTAAGCAAAGTATTTGTTCATCATTTTATTTTTGACTCTTTGGGCAACTGTGCACGGAGCTCGGTGCGCAAAAAGGCCTGGGTAACAAATTTCTTTTCTGATTCTTTGGTATGTTGAAACGTTAGTTAGAATTGAATAGAATGATATATGGTATTTCTAGGTCCACACTTAGGGCTTGTGGCGCCCTGGAAAACTATGTCTTGTGGTCTCCAACTATGATTTGTGCGACCATGGGCAACTTGGGTTAACGAGCCCTAAGTTATAAAACCAATTATGAGTATGATTCATTTTTATTTTCAAATGGATTTATTTATTTTACACTTCCTTTTTTATACAAACCAGTAAATTTTAAATTCTAAAGATAGATCACGAGTCCTAATTAGCACTCAAATTTCCGTCCTTTGAAAAAAGCAACGATCATGGTACACCGTGACCTATATCAGATACGGTAATGTGCCTGTCACACCAGATTTTTATAGTTGTATTTCTCCACCTCGTGATTGTCAAGTTCCTCCAAAATGCGGGGCCTTTGGAGGCACGGGGACCGGGGCAGTAGCAGCTTGCCCGGCCTAAAGAGCGGTACTGGGTATTTAAAACGCGATAGATCGTATAAGAAGTCATCCGGAGAGAAAAATGAACATAGATTTTGTCTTTTACCTGTCTAGAACTGTAAGTCCCTCATCATCATTAGTCGTTCAATCCTAAGATTGGTTGATTGCAGCCCTCCACCCTTCCCTATCAAATGCTTGTTCCCTTACCTCCAGGTTTCTCTTCCAATGATATTTCTTCTTTATGAGCTTATTCTTGTAGTCAAGTAAAATTTTCAATGCAATTATTGGAAATGTTTCAATTTCGTCGTTATACAAGCGAAAATGTTCGGTTTATCTTCCGCGACAGTGACTTTGTAAGCACGACCATCGTCTCATGTGCTACAATTTAGACGTGAGCGTGTAGTTCGCATAAACCCCACCTCGAAATTCGCATTGAAGAAAGATGGCTTGGTGGTGTGACTGGCTTACACACCTGACCGCGTTCGAATACCGGTCAAGTCAAAAGATTTTTTCTAGGCGAATATCAACCCAATGACGTATATGCACCCGTGCGAGTTACTTCGTACCATATCATTTGTCAATGCAATGTTTGTGTACTTATTCTTGTTCAAGTTCCTTGTTTTATGAGAACTACATGAATAAAATTCGTCTTAACGGAGCTTTTATTCGCTCTAAAGGAATTGTGTGCAAACCAGGTTCTTAATTTCAAGAAAATGCAGCGTATAGAAATTTAGTTGCGCTTACACTTGCTTTTATAATGAAACTTAAAATTAATTGAATATTGATTAAGTGTGTCAAGCGGCTTTAAAGCGGAAGTTGTTAAATTCGCTTTGGTAAATTTGCCCTGCTAATTAAACACTAGTGGTCAACCGAGACGGTAGGGAGCTTGTAGATACATTAATAGTTTATTTTAAGTTGAGTTCCAAGTTATCACCCTGTTACTTCCTCTGGGATCTGTCATTGTGCTTGAAATGCTTGGTTTGCGGTTGATCGGTAAGCGTCGCAGGGGAGAGAGATGGAAGGCAGCACTTGTGCATGTGTCGATTGAAACTTGATAGCGGCTGCCACAACGCAAGCCGCGAAGGAACATTCCTCTGAGAAGCCGAGAAATGTACCGCTTCCTATGTGGTAGACCGCAGACTATCCGGTATTGCTACCCAAGAAATACGTACGCTTGAGAGGGATCTAATTGTTTCTGAATAGATTCAGTAGATCCGCTATTTCTCATCGAAAGCATTGAGTTGATTGCACCGACATCTTCCCCTATCCGGAGTCTACTGTGTTGAGATCGCTAGTACCTGAAGGGGGCTGAATGTATTTTTCAGTATTTCTCCAGTAAACTTGTGCTTTTACTGAGATGTTCAATATGTATTTTTCACACCATGGACGAGAGTTTTTTTTTAATGGATAATAATTTTCATAGCTCTAATTTCTTAGTTGTGATTTAAATTCTCTCCATTCTGAAGGTCAAAGATTTTCTCTGAAGCTTTTCAGGATTCTATCTGCGAAACTTTTACTAATCAATGGGAAGGAATTGGTTTAGATATTGAATTAGGCGGATGGACAATATTTTCATTTCAACTGTATATATACAATATTATAATTTTATATTTACAAATTTATAATTTTACTGAGAGATTTTTCTTTTTCGTCATGTTTGCGGTAACCTTCCACAAAGTTACGCCTTCAATTTTATTCAGTCATTAAGCTACATACTACCATGCGAGCCGCCGTATGGGCGTGTGGCAGGGGGTGTTTGGACACCAGCCGTGTAGAGATGTAAGGGATAAGCTTTTGGGAGGAGAAATGGTGACGTGTATTTTGGGAGTGTATGTAGTGGAGCACCATTTTTACTATGGTCGCTTACTGTGCGCAGAAAGAACGAGTTTTTGTACCCATATGTGCAGCAATGCATCTCTCTTTTGTATCGCAGCTGTCAGACCTAGAGACGTAGTAAGGAGTCATGATAATATTCTCTGTTTCACTCTGAAACACTCCAGTTTTGAATTTCTCAAAGAAGTTAAGCCTAGTGTGTAGCCTAGGAGGGCATTAACTGTAGTTGAGAACAATTTAGTGGTGCACTGGAGAAAAATAGAAACTGTAGAATGTTCAGTAGGAAAATTACTTTTTCAAAAGAGGTTCTCGCTGTTAGAAAGGAACAGACGATAGGGATCGCGTATAAAAATGCAAAGAAATAAATGCAAAGCTGATAAAGAGTCAGAAGTGTAGCTTCATATGATGCAGAGACAGGGACTTTTAAGAAAAGAGGATGCGAACAGGCTGCACAGTTCTCGATATGGGTACGGAGGAGGATTGAGAAGGTACGGTGGACGGAAAGGAAGACTGAAGAGGAAGTGCTAGACGTGGTGGGCGGGGAAAAGGCTGGAGGAGATTAAGACGAGTCAGGGTGGATGGTTGGAATTGGTAATGAGGGGCGAAGAAATGCTGTACACCGAGATAAAGGGGAGGATATTGAACTAGCGGGGAAAGGGGATGAGGGAGCTTTTCGAACAGGATGAAGAGAGGTAGAGAGCTTAAGATAGTTTGAGCGAGATAGTTTCCTAGTCATAATAGAGACCATATTCGTATTGTATATTTTAATTTCACTAGCTGTGTGACATATGAATCAAATATTGCACTGTTAATGTAGTTTTATATGACAGTTATTCTAAGTAATTAAATGAAAATATCTAAAGAAGTCTTCAACTTGATTCATTTTTTTGCGTGGAACGTTCAAAACACCTTCAAAACGGAATGTTTTTCTTGATTCCGCAGAAACTACTGTGGTGACAATATGATTAATTTTCAAAAATAGTTTAATGGAACAAAAGAAAAAACATACGAACATAACAAAGAAGAAATATACAAACTACACACTGTAAATTTTTTGACAAGATCTGGGTGTTAAAAATGCCTCATTTTTTAAATAAGGTCTTAAATACTGCATACACGTACCATTTCCCATTTAAAAGGGTTGGTATTTTTCATCAAAAATCTCGGAAAGATGTGTGGTAGGGGATTGAATTTTTGGTGAAATTGGAAGGATGTCATATTTTTACATAAAATGAGATCAAACTCATTGATTTCCAGGTAAAATGATATTTCGCTCAAAACTTTTAGTGGGAGTAAGGTGGGAGCCCCTAGAGACTCAGAGGCTACACGATAGGCTAAGCTAGCTTGAGAAATTCAGAACTGGTGTGTTTCAGAGTGACACAGAGAACATTATCATGACGCCTCAATACATCTCTAGGTCTGACAGAAGCGATAAAATAAGATAAATACATTACCGAACAGATATGTACAAAAACTCGTTCTTTCCGCACACAATGAGCGACCACAATAAAAGTTAAGCTCCACTACATACACTCCCATAATACACGTCACCATTTCACCTCCCAAAAGCTTATCCCTTACATCTTAAATGGGTGGTGACCTAACACCACCTGTCCTAACACCACCTGCCAAACGCCCATGCAGCGTCTCGCAGGGTAGTAGGTAGATGTAGATGGGTATAATTTTTTAATTTTTTTTGCTTGCCGGACGATTATGTTGGCTCGTATGTCCCCGGAATCCCGATGGGCTGCTGAGCCTGTCATCAGGTTTTCCAGGGACCGGACCAGCAGAACTAGACACACGTCCATACTCTGGGTGGTGAAAAACCAACCCAGGCGGGACACGAACCCACGACCCTCGGATTAGCAGGCGAGGACTTTACCTAGAATTGAATGACCTCAGATCTACAAACTATTTTGCAACCGACCAACTACTCTTTCATGTGTAGTTCTTTGTGTTGAAGTTTCCGTTGTTCACTTCTCGTTATCTAAACTAGGCGTTAATCTTCTCATCTACTATAGGGCTGGTCGATGCCTTATTTGTCAAATGCGTTCTACAGTGGGGTTCTGGATCGAATACTAATTGTGTTGCGGATTTTTTAGTTGAATTTAAATGTCTTCTTCGCACTACATGGTGACCACTTTAAGTCTAGTGTTCCTTCTTTTGAAATGTACCATGGACCCATGGGTGCCTAATCCTATTTCATACGCCTGTTTCGACTCTCTGCTATTGGAGATGCCCGATATCCCTCCTTCCTATTCCCTAATAGTTGTGAACACGCATAAAAAATTTACCTCTCCAATTTAAATGATTTATCGAATTCTCCAACGAACTCGAATGAGTAATTATCACAACCGCAGGCATTAATAATTAAATTTGAAAATGACGTGAAATTTTTAAAAAATTCACGTTGATCCAAAGCATCGTCAATAGTCTGACGGTATCGTATGGTATCCTTATCCTCCTCTGCGTGTATTTCAAAGGGAAGGATCTAATTATTGTTGTCTACTGTCTTCCATCAAGGGAATATAAAAGTTTTGTATTCAGCATATTTCGTCAACAGATTGATATTGTTATGGAAACGCTTCTAATCTTCTGGAAGTAACAACTTACTGTGACTTATTACGTAAGCGGGTTCAGGTTAAGTAGTAATAAATCAAGGCGCACGGAATTATATGCCAGTAATATTTTCATCGAACGGTAGTTGTCGACAAAACGTTGGTCTTGTGTATTTAAGAATGGGAGCTTCAGATTAAATTTTTTTTATAAGATGCACTTTCCCCATGGTATATTACTTGCACCAACCTTTCCACGTATTCTTAATTATAGAATGACCTCAAATGTCAGTCGTCTCCCTTCATAACTTCTGCTGGGGAAATATGAACAAGCTTGTCGACGCGGAAGTCGACTGGCTGACTTATCCTCCAGGAAGTGGAAAACATTGGCCATGAACGTAAGTGCACATCTCTTGTACTCAATTATTTCACCGAGGGGTTTTTTTGTTTTTCCTCATATTCTTCAATTTTTCGCTGACATTCAGCCGATGATTGATGAAGAAATTTTGTATTGGCTATGGGATATAAAGTGTTGGCAATAGAAGTTATAGGGGTAGAATTGCTGATGATTGGGTGTTGAAGAATGTGAAATATATGCTCCGGATGTGGACTGAATGGCTGTCGAGTAAGCAGACATATGATATAGCAGTGGTGTGAGATTAGGGTGTACCCCCATGAAGTCATGAGGGAATGTGGCGGGGGAGAGTCTTAAAGAGGCAGAAGATGAGACTTCTTCAGAGTAAGAGGGTGAGTGTGAAATACAGCAATAATTAGACGGGGGAGAGGGAATTATGCAAGAATAGGTGTTAGTTAGAGAGAGGGAGTATGGAAGAAATGATTTAAAGGTAGCCTTTTCTATGGACCTTACAGCAATATCTTATCGTTAGCCATTCCACTGTGGCGACCGAGGGGTAGCGGCGTGATTGGATATGTATGTATGTATTCATCCCTATCCATTGATTCGTATGATTATTTCTCCCCTCGTATTTCAAAACCCGCCAATCATAGCTCAAAAGAACATTTGGCGATATCACTTTCAGGGAAGGATGGATAGGAAAAATGGATAGGGAACTATGGGTTCCCTATCCATTTGTCTATCACTCCAGCGTGTATTTTTATCCGTCCCTGAAACCATCTACATCTACTTATTACCCTGCAAGCCACCACAAGGGTGTTTGGCAGGGGTAGACTTACCACCAACATGAACTACAGTGAAGAAATTAACTTTCTCCAACATGCATCGCACTATGAATATGCTACAAATGCTACTGGAGATACTAGAATAATCTATAATGTAACTCTGTAAACGTGACCCAAGAGCCATGCAGGGAACATGCAAAAAATGGTGTTAGCACTACTCGGCATATTTAGGAACACGCACTAGGGGCGAATGAATTAATCAGCTACACTACCGGTCAGCTAACCTACTTCATAGTCTTAACACAGCCATAATGGTCTCCTGTCGATCGCGGGAAAGACGACATTTTAAACCTTTCCATTCTGCAATCTATTTCCCTTATTTTATTCACACTCCTATCCAACAATCTATTTCCCATGATATAGCCCATAAAAGCGTAGTACCGGCGAGGCTTTTGACCGCAAGGTATTTAACGATAATACTTTGCGAGTGGAAATAATACGGGAACTGACTGCGAAAATGACCCGCTCCAGATGTCATTTCACCGAACCGTAGTAAGATACTTATAGCTGAAATGTCATCATCATTGGTCGTTCAATCCTAAGATTGGTTTACTGCAGCCCTCCACCCTTCCCTATCTAATGCTAGTTCCTTTACCTCCTGGTATCTCTTACTATGAAGTTTCCTCTTCATTTGGTCCAAGAACTTATTCCTGGGTCTTCCTCTGGGGACATTTCCCTCTATTTTGCCTTCAGTTATGTCCTTCACAAACCCATTGTGTCTCGGGGTGTGTCCAATCCATCTGGTTCTTCTTTTCTGTATGGCGTTCCATATGGTCCTTTCCTCTTTTATTCTTCTGTGCACTTCATCATTTCTTATTTTGCCCGTCCTTTTTATCTGCAGCATCCTCCTCCAGCTCCAGGTTACAAAGGCTTTTAGTCTGTTCTAGTCAGCTTTTCCAATGTATCATGCTACCTATCCATAGAGTGCTACGCTGCACACCATTTCTTTCCCATACTCTTTTCTGGTTTGTATTCCTATCGTTTTTGAGAAATGACAGTATGTAGCATGAAATTGGCTGATAAATTATTCCTGGACCCTGGTAAGAAATGATCGTCTGGCTTTACATTGGAAATCAAAGTGTATGAATCCACGATACATGAGCGGGAGCTGAATTCTTTGCGAGTTCTCGCGAACAGTGATAGATGGAGCTGGGAGCGCGCTTCGAGACGCGCGGCGAGCTCGTCTTGACTTGAGCGTAGGGGACGGCGAGCGATGAGGCGAAAGAAAGTGATACCTCCTTTCCCGTCTCCTCTTCCCGCGAACGATATTCAGGTTGTCTTCCCGACTAGTTCATCATCATGCATCCATAAGACGGGCGCGATCTCTAAAGCAAAAGAAATAGATGTAATCAGCAGCGATCCTGTCAAGGGAGCACTGAAAGGGAGAAATACCCGTTTGGTATTGATATCGCAAAAAATATGCCAACATTCTTAAAGTAAAAAAATATCCTTAACTTTCCGCGAAATGTTACGCAACGACTGTGGATTGGAAAACCATTCGCGTACTTGGAACATCTTCTCGATACCTATGATATTTTATTTTTTGCGATAGGCACGTAGTTGACTCTAGATATGGGAGTTGGGATGGTGTGGTGGCTAGAGTACTCGCCTACCACTCGGGCGGCCAGGGTTCAAATCCCTGCAGTGGCGGATTTTTTCAGAGGAATCCGATCCCTACTTGAATGTCTTGTGGAGGGCACCTTAAGTGGAGTACTCCGTCTGTCGGATGAGACGATAAGCTGTGGTTACCTTGGCGCCTTTCGTTAAGAGCAGGCTAATGCCGACGTCGGGTTTCTATCCACCCTTCCTCCCTTTCCTATCCCCTATGGGGCAGATGACCTTAGCTGTCAGTCGCCTCCTCAAAATCCAATCCAATTCAGAGATAGGCAAACCCGTTCCTTTATGGGAACTATTTCACTCTGTACCGGTTCTTTGTAGGACCCATTCCTTTTCACTTGTTTACCGTTCCTATTTTAATGGTGGTCGTATATTTTATTATCAATATGTTCTGGGTATTTAAACGATAAAAATAAAAAATAGAAATATGTACTCGGTATACCGTAATGACGGCATTTAAGAATTCATGATGGAGTGAAAGATAGAAGATATCATTACATTTAATAACTTTTTTACATGATGCTGAATAAAAGGTTTCGTATGTAAATTGTTGTGAAAGAAAATGAATAGAATATGAATTTAGTTTTGGCTATTAAAAAAAATAAAGTTTAAATCCATTAACTAAACTGTAATATTAACACTGCAAATTTAGAAGCAACTGATCTGGTGTTTGTTTCCGTGCGTGCATCCAAATTTTCTGTTCCGTGCGGAAGCAAATATACATTAGTGTTATCTGCCCAGTGACACGCCGCGGGGCGGCCGAAGATTTGGTCAGGCGAGATCCCCCCCAAGCTTCACAGCACCAAAGCCTTAACGCTACTCAAGAGGTGGAGAATGAAATCTTGACCAAAGTTGGTCTTAAAAACTTAATCTGGCTGGACGCAACAAGGAATTCAAGTTTATTTTGTCCTCAGCTGCGACTGGCCGAGTAGAGAGAGCCGACTGGCTCCATCGTCTAGAATATAAAGTGCTGCTAATTAGACCTCAAGCATCCATAGATGAATTTTTGGGGTCTCATAAAGAACATCGTATCTCAAATATGGAAGCGATGGAGTGAAAGGAAATGAGGACCGAAAGGAACGAAGAACCGAAAGGACTGACGGACCGAAAGGAACAAAGGACCAAGAGGACCGACGCACAGTGTGCTGAAATCGAAAAAAGCTGACCAAAATTAAAAAAATGGATTTTTCAGTCTGGGAGTTGAAATTCGGCATAGTGATCTCCTATTAATGGTGCATGATGTGTAATTCATTTTTCATAATTCTTCCGTATTAATATTATACAAGGGTTTAAATTTGGAAAAGCTGGCACTGAGTTTTCACTGCAAATCGCCAAAATAAAGAGTCTGCAGAACCTTTTTTACGAGCTTAATGGAATACAAGGGGATATCGTAGCAAAGAACAGTTCTTAGACTTTAACATGCCGAAATTGTTAATGACGTAGAGGGATTTTTACTCCTTTTATCGGACAAAATGACGGACCTTATTCTACGCCGATTTTCGTGACGGACCGAAATAACGATGGAGAAAAAGGAACGAAAGGACCGAATGGATCGGACGTTCCATAGAAGCCGCTCCTTGGTCTTTCGGTTCAATCCATGGACCCGTTCCTTTGGAACCGTCCGTTCGCAAAGCCGCAGTTCGAACGACCCACCTCGCTCGTGCGTGAACGGTATTCTTCTGATGAAGTTAATTGCCGATGAGGAGGAATGCGTCGCAAACACTTGCCGTAAGCGAAAGTTGTGATCGCTAATATAATTATTTACCACTTGCCGCGAATTTTTTATCTTGTACGATTAGCCCTAATGCTCCAGTCACTAACTGCTCCGTTTTTTTTCAGATCCAACCTAAAGAGAGATAGTTCTGTCGTGGTTTGAATGGTTTTTAGGTGAGTCATCGAATCACGGTTAACTAGTATTTGTCTGGTCGTGCCAAATAAGGATTCCAAATGAAAGCACATGGGTACCGTTATTAAAAGTTCAACCTTGTCATCGATGGGCCGGAAATGCTGCGCCCTTCGTTAAAAACTGCTACGAGCTAACATATAGTGTTTCACAGCTTTTAGAGGGATTGATGTGGGAGCCCCTAGATACCCGGAGGCTACACGCTAGGCTTAGTTTGCTTGAAAAATTTAGAACTGGTGTTATTCAGAGTGACACTATATCATGTTGTTGCTGCAGTATATCTTTAGTCTCACAGAAGCGATCCATTATGAGAGATACATTACCGAACATAAGTACGAAAACGCATTCTTTCCGCGCACAATAAGCGACCGCAATAAAAACTGAGCTCCATTTAATACATTTCCCATAATACACGTCACCGTTTCACCTCCCAAAACCTTATCCCATACATCTTCACGCGGCTGGTGTCCTAACGTCCCCTGCCAAACGCCCATGGGGCGGCTCGCAGCTGATATACCATTACCCTTCATTGTATACAGCATGAAATAGACTAGAATGGACTACTAGAATAAGTTAGGCTATTATGTGCTATCAGTATGCCACACGGATGATGATCGCAAGGCACATTTTCCTATCAGTGTTAATTATATTTGTTGTTTGGCTCAATTCCTATGATTACCCCTCGTCTCAGTGCAAGTCGCTTTCCGTATTAACGTTGTTGAATGCGTTGCTTATATTAATTTATTTTTAAGAAAAGAATGTTAATTTTGTACTATTATGCTGTTTATTTGGTTTTTATTGATTTTGAGTTGTATTGTTAACAAAATGGTTGCAATAAAATGGTGTAAGGAACCAGTGACTAGAAAAATTAACTCGGAAAGTTGTTACAAAATTCTCTTGCGAAGAAAGACGTGGAAGAGCTTAAGGAATGGAGAATACCTACTCATTTATTCCCAGCAGCTCCTTTACTGGTTAATTATAATGTCGTCGATGACGGGAATATTTTCAATTTATTCATTAAACGCTATAAATTGGCAATGACATCATACTTACTATTTCGTCGTTAGTGTATTCCCTGTCTTTAAGTCCTGCATTTTTATATCGATTTATGGTTAAATTGGTTGAATTTTGACGTAACAGGAAAGTAGGAATCGCAAAAGTAGTTAGAAGTTGTGTTATACTGTAATCAAGCTTCTTCTGTATGTGAAAGTTTTAATTGCTAAAAAATTATTGTTTTCCATTGAAGCAAATTAGAGGTGTTCAGTTTTTGGGTCTTTTTCTTCGCATTGCTTCGCGATCCACTTAGAGGGCGAGTAAACCCGTTCTGCTATTGCTGGGCATTCCGGTATATTCTCGTGCGAGTGAACGTAAGGCGTGACGACTGACATTACATAATTAACTTATTCAATTGATTCCTTCGACCGCGTAACATCGCCGTTCCTGTTCGGAACAGTCGTGTGTGGAAAGACTAGAGCAAGCATATCAGGAATGGGCCGCTCACCTGATTTTTCCTTCACAAAGCGGGATTTCTTTGAAATTGAGTTTGTTTCTTTGTTGTGCCTTTATATCCATAGATCACGTGATTTCACCTGTGCGCTTTTTATTATTTATATTAAATTATTATTTTTTTGTTACTTCAGTAACTTTGCCCTCCGAGTCCTCGGCAAGCATCGGGTTTAATTGCCGTCATAATGGCCGAGAACTCGAGAGAGGCGGTGCAGAGTTCGTAGCCACTTCCGAAACCCATCGGATCAGTGGCTACGCTGCGTTCGGGTCGTGCGCACGAAGCAGACGGAGCGACCCCAAGAGGAAGGCCTTCTGCATGCGGGCTGCAAGTGATTCCGCCTGTGCCACGCAAGCAGGAATACACTTGATGCTCTGTATCTGCGAGCCCTTGATTCCACCGAGCACACCTATGACTAGGACTACTAGTTTTACAGAGTGTCCCGGGTACATCTGCCGAAGTTCGAACAGCAGGTCTTGATATTTCGTCCGTTTTTCCGCCTCTTTCGAGTCCAAGTTCGTATCGGCCGGAACCGAAAACTCAATTACGAACATGGAACGCGATAGGCGGTCGAGGAGAACGATGTCAGGCTTGTCCGCCTCCAACTGCCTGGTGGTGGGGAATGAGTAATTCCACCAAATTTTTATTTTGTCGTTCTCCACGACGGACTCAATATCTCCAGGGGCATAGGGCAGCACATGTACTTCGTCGATGCCGTAATGATGTCGGAGATGGAAATACAACACCGGCAGAGCTGCGTTGTGCCGAGCTAAATACGCCTACTGCGCGTAATAACTGCAGCCGGAGAGAAGGTGACTCAAAGTCTCCGACTTGGCTCGGCACGCTCTGCATCTCGTGTCCGCCACCTCCGCCTAGAATATAATTCGGCGGTACACGAGAGTGTTGATGACACCATCCTGGCACGCGAGAACGAAACCCTCTGTTTCGGACCTGAGACCCGCGGAACGAAGGAAGGCAAACGTCAGCTCCTTCGATAGCCCATGTTTTTCCATGTTTCGGTAGAAACATCCATGCATGGGCTTATCGGTATGTGTCTTGAGCAAGGTCTTCTGCTCAGCCTTTTTGACCTCGAGCTTTTAGACGTCTGCCCTCAGTGACACGATTGACGTGCTACTGTCGTTACTGTCGGATGACAGGTCAAAGTCCAGACCGATTTCGTCCGCTGCCCTCTTCGCCACCTGGAAGAGGAACGCCCCCACCCCGGCACCTTCGTGCTCCCTTACGAGAGTGAGCAGGGGGTCCGTGCTGTTGAACACACGGCAAACTGTACCCAAGACAACTCTGTTACGGAGACACTCCAGGCTCAACAGACCTCTACCGCCTACACTGCGAGGGAGATACAATCTGGCGACGGAAGATTTCGGATGAAGACTTCTATAGATGGCCAGCATCATCCTCGTTCCCCGGTCGAGGTTTTGCAACTCGTTGACATTCCATTTCATGCATCCGAAGGTGAGAGAGAGAAGAAGCAGTGTCGGAACCGCGAACATGTTCCTGGCAAGAACCTTGTTCTTGCTAGACAGCTCAGATTCTCAGAACTCCAGGTTCTTCTGAGAGTCTGTCTGTACTTGGCGATGAGTCTTTCCATCACTGCTGCTACCTCCTGCATTCGACGCTGGGGGACGCCGAGGTATTCGTAGCATTCGTCATCTTGCAGATGACGAACGACGTTCCCGTCAACGAATTGCGAGTCTTCCTTGTCCTCCGATATTCTTCCTTTCGCCAGGTGAATGGATGCACACTTGTCCAATCCGAATTCCATCCCTATAGCCTCACTGTATTGATGTACGGTGTCCAGTGCAACGCGCAGTTCTTTGGCGTTGGAAGCGTACAGTTTAAGGTCATCCATGTAAAACAAATGGGTGACCTTGTGCTTCCTGTCACCAGGAACGCCGCACATGTATCCTCGGCCTCGTCTCAGCTTGAAGGAGAGGGGAAGGAGAGAAATACAGAACAGGAGGGGGCTCAAGCTGTCGCCGTTTGCCCGGTGTCAAGACGAAGCGCGTTCTCCAGAGTGGTAACAGGCGTTGGATGCAGGACACAACCCCTGGGTGGACTTTCATCAACTTCAGCAGGGCGATGAGAAGCTCATGCGAAGTGGTGTCGAAAGCCTTGCGATAGTCCACCCAGGCCATTGATAGGTTTCGCTTATTTCGGGCGGCATGAGCGAAATGAGCAGGTTGTCCTTGCATCCCGCGATTCCTCGTTTGCACCCCCTTTGCTCGTACACCTCCTCCCACACAGGCCTCACGTCCCTCAGGTTAAATTATTATTGTTAAATTGGTCCGAATGGTAAACTCATGAGACAGTCGCCTATGTTCCGCCAAACGTCATATCCCTCTGCTTGTTTCTAAGCCATATGCCAAATTTTAATGACACACTCATCTTTTTGCTACAAAAAAGGAATAATGAGTGTTGTTCAGGTTTCATACTGGATCAAACTCTCCACCTCTGCCGCATTTTCGGCAGGCGATGACGATAATGATGGACGACTGGTATATCGAAACGTCGCAAGCGGTTGAAAATCGAAAAATGCCGAACTAAAGTCCAAAATGGCATTGTTTTAGGAAAAGGCTTGATATTTAGCTATACTCCCAAATGATTGCTGATTTTATTATGGAAGGCCATTTGCCTTGGGCCATAGCCGTTACCTAGATACGGAGGCTTAAACATGACCTAATTTTCAAGGTAACGTCTGTTTTAATTTTTCTTCGAAAATCGTAAAAGGTACACAGTTGGTGATGTAGAAGGGTGATTATTTGATGAAATATCTCGGTGTACACATTTCTCAAGACAGAGATAATGACTGCTTTATAAAAAATTTTACCTTAAACGAGCCTTCGCCTTTTTTTGACGTAATGGCGCGCAAATATCAGCAAAACTCTCTGAAAGTTATGCATTATACAGGTAAAGAACCATGTTGACCAATGGTAATGTTTTTCATTTCATTTAAATCCCTTCTCTACGTCACCATCTGTGTAACTTTTAAGATTTTCGAAGAAAAATTGAAATGGACGTTTCCTTGAAAATGTGGTCATGTTTAAGCCTCCGTATCTAAGTAACGGTCAAGGCCTAAGGAAAATGGCTTA
Source organism: Ceriagrion tenellum (assembly GCA_963169105.1). Lineage (NCBI taxonomy): Eukaryota > Metazoa > Arthropoda > Insecta > Odonata > Coenagrionidae > Ceriagrion > Ceriagrion tenellum. The sequence goes on from OY720640.1 coordinate 27,989,117, forward strand.
CCATTCCATAATCAGCAATCATGTGTAGTGCATGCACAATGTGTGGGAAGTATGTGCCAAGTATCAAGTCTTTACCTCAAAAAAAGCCATTTTTGACTTTTCTCCTACATTTTTCGATTTCCGACCACTGTGCGTCGGCAGAGATGGAGAGTTTGTCCCGGTGGGAAACCAGAACAGCCTTCAATATCACCATACATTGGGAAAGCCTCAGAAAATTGGAATGATCTTTAACATGACTTGATTTTGTTCCCGCAAGGTTTATATTATCCGTTACTTAATTATTCCGTAAATGATCATCTGAAATGAGGTTTCATGAGCGTGCCCGGCCGCTGTACTTAGCGTTTGGGTGCCGGCGGTCCTTTATCGCGGCCCTTCCCTAACCTGAACCTTCCTACAGGAAGAATAACCGGGTTGAATTAATAAGGAACCGGCCTATAGGTTTCCCTGGTGATGACTGACGCCTCTTCTTCTAGTAAGCTGTACAGTGTTGGCTGCTAATTTTTATGCGTTGAGTGAAATTTTCATGTGACTGTAAGGCGTTTGAGGTGATAGGGAGCGATTATTCCTTAAAACTTCATCCGATCTTATGTTGTCCTGCAGACCTTTTCGCTGTGCCCTTTGCTAGTCTACATGGCTAGAGAATGTACGTACATTAATTTAATAGCAATGTGATTTCGAGAGTAGTCTACGTGCGGAGTGAATTAATAGTGGTTGATTAAAAAAACAGCAAGAAGTGGTGGAGAGGTGATAAAGTTAATGACGATTATCATCGAAATTCGATTGCTTCCCTTTCTGCTGAGCAGAATTATCAAAGTTCTTTTACGTGGTAGAAAACCTGATACATCGCCCAGTGGGCTGAAATCGAAAAAAGCTGGCCAAAATTCAAATAGTGTTTTTTTCAAGCCAGGAAGCTGAAACTTTACTTAAGTATTCTCAAAAGACTTGTGCATGCGATGATGCAAGACATTTTTCTTAGTAATCAACGATTAACAATTTGCATGAGGTCAAAGTTGCACAAATTTGGCAAAAATAGTCTACACTCAATTTTCTCTCAAAATCTTCCAAATCAAGCCCTTGTTAATCCTTTATGGGTAAAAAATCGGAATAAAAAGTGATATTAATAAATGAAACAGTTATTCATATTTGTTTTAATGTAGTTTACTTGCATTTTCAAAATTGTTTACCAAAGATATCAAACAAAATGGCAGACCATATTTTTTGACCTTTTTACAAATATATGTAGAGAAATAGTTGATTGCATTGCCGAATATCACGCAGCAACTTATATGAGGAAACTCTACAAAGCTTTCACAGTGCGAATCTGATGAGTTATGCTGCGACCGCTTGCGACGCCGAATTTCACACCAGTTTTTCGATCGCGCGGTCGAGTCTGGTCCAACCCGCCTGCAACGGGGAGTAAGGTGGCGCGGCGAGTGTGTGGAATGGATTGTAACCTCACCCATCCACTCCGCTATGGAGATTTTCGAGATACAAACATTGAAAAGAGCCTCCATGTATTATATTTTGGAGAAATCGCGGAAAAAATTCGCATTTTATCACATGGGGTGGAGGTCTAAGAGGTAATGAAAGACTGCTTTCTTCGGGTGCACCGCGGGCGTTTCTCTTCTTTGAAACTTGACATCGCCTACTGACGGATTCGTACACTTTTAACGGAGACAGCATGCATACCACACAGGATTATTGTCTCTTTGAGGCCACCAACCCGCAGCTGTGATTTGGATGAAGAAAAGTCGAGAATCGAATGTTTGAAAAATCGATCTTTCCTTCGTCGGAGTGGTTTCTCGTTGGAATGGGCGGGTACTGATCGGGAGTCTGAGGTTCAATTCCAGGTGAAGCCTATTAAGACTCGTCTACCTAAACCTCTGTGTCTTTCTGGCTGCCATCTTTTTTTTGGCCGTGAAACCGCAGACGGCCGAGGGGAAATTATCTGTTCCCCTCGCCCTACTGCGAGAATTTCACACGCCGTCTGCTTTGGTATTTGGTGGTCTCTCGCCTCACTAATAAAACCGGCTCTCTGGTGGTACTTCTGTGGTGATAAAAATCGACGTAAGGGCTCCCCGCCTAAACAAGGACGAACGGTGCACACGCCTGATCGGAAAATCGCTGCCCTTCACACATATTCCCCCTATAAAATTTTTCTTGATAATTGTTCCACTTCGACCGGGTGTGGAATGTAATATGTTATTTGGTTTTTAATTAATCTCTTATAGGTCACCTTATTCTCAAATCGTGTTGCAAGAAATACGAATTGATTTGTTTACATTGATGGGCCATGAAAACCGTCAACTCCATTAGGCTGGATACATTTTTCATTCATATGCAAATTATTCTCAAATATTTTTTGTCGTCAAACATGCCTTCAAGCTGACATCCATGGCGATCTCGGTGCATTAAACAGAATTTCTTCCGATGCCATAGATGGCCCAAAAAACTCACAAATATTACCTGTAGGTAATTAAATCATGCGAAAAACGAGCAGTTTTATTTAAAGGGTGAGGTTTCGTCTCAATATGCTTTCATGTACCATGCACCGCTGCTTATTTGCCGAAGGATCGTGGTATTTATAGTGGGCTTATGATGACTGAGTTAAAATTTGCTTATGGATACTTTGCGATTTCCTCTCGAGTTATTACTAAAATATTTGCTCCGCATTAATGGTCGGATTTTTCGTGGCGTCGGGTATTTTTGTTCCAAGTATCGTTTAATTTCTTGTTTTTAATGCGATGTAGTCGAGACATTCATTGGATCTTTTTAATTTATTTTGGTTGAATTTGCATGCCATAGACTAATATTTGTTTCATGCCATTCGAATACGATCTTCGTTCTAAAATTTCTTTCATTCCCGTAAGAGATAGAAGTTATTATACACTATGTTTGCCAATCGATCTCAGATCGATCTGAAAACTCCAAGCGAGCCGACTCAGATCGCCTGGTTTACCATCACGGACTTAAAATATCGATATTGACCAATCGAATCAATCAGTTGAAGCATGATTGACCCTGTATGTAGACAAGTGTAGAGTTGGAAATAATCAGTCACATTCCGAGTGAACAAAATTGCCCAATTGGAGGTAGAATTGCGATGTGCTACGATATCATCACTGTCCCGTTACTGCACTATTCCTGCATTTTTACAACTTGTCACAAAGCACATCTTGAGTAATGACGATCATATTTCGTTCGTTTCCCAATGACAACCAAAAGAATAACGAGGAGCGCCGCAGACCCGCTGGTTCAGATCGATCTGAGATCTGAGACTGGCTGAGCATGCGGGCCGAGTCGGCCCGATAGATATTCCCGCTGACTCTTTGCGTATACCATGCCGAGCTGTTCCAGTTAGATCGATCTGAGATCAATTGGTAAACGTAGTGATATCGTGAAACTGTGAAACTCACTGATGTATCTCTGCTAAAATATCATGGTCTTATCTTAGCTGGTGCTGAAGCGATTAATCTCCCACAAAGTGCAGTCTGTTTAACATGACTACTTGGTTGTGTCCATTGAGGTATATGGAGAGGGCGCTTGCTATGTTGGCCAATGCTAGAAGATGAAGCCAGTCCGCCATCTTCGTTAGCCCTCGTTTTTTCCAATAGCGCTTGCGGACTTACGCTCTAATTTTGCAATTTCACCATTTTTTTCATCGATAACTTACTAGAAATCAGCATTCACTCACTTCTTTAATTTGGTTTCTCCAAACATATTGAATTTATTGATGTACATGAATAATAATTCGAATTCCAGATGAAAACTTGTCAAATCGAGTAAAATTCATAGCAATAAGCAGAAATTTGTAAATGATTTTGTACTTTCCCGGCGAATATCATGTATGAAATTCTCTCGGGATTCCCACAGGGTCAAATTTTTGGCTGCTGTCAAGGTTTCGATGGATAACACTTCCATCGTCATCAGGGTAATGATGCCCGAGCCGCCTGCGTTCTCCCTAAATAGGGTCTTGGACGGTTACATCTGACTGACCATTGTTGTTTCTTCTTTCCGTTATTATTTTTTAAATTAACGGTTTCCACCCTTGATTTAGCGAGTACCCCGAGTCTCGATTTAAGTTATTGAGCTGAAAATTTATTTCCATGGCTTCCTCAAATAGGCTTTCCCAATGACAAATTGGCCTTGCATATGACTTTCGCATCACTAAAGGAGATGAGATGGTCCTCCTTTAGGCTATACTCCGCCACGGCGGATTTATCAGGATGATACAACCTAATGCATCTCCTGTGTTCTTTCAAGCGTGTTTTAATTGTGCGGCCTGTTTCACCAATGTATATTTTCCCACATTGGCATTGAATTTGGTAAACTCCCGGTGTCTTAGATTTTTGAACTGTTGATTTAGAACTGTTTTAGATGCATTATTGATAAATTTTGACTTGTTGGTAGCTTGGAAAAAATCAATATGTGAGGGGCTTTCTTTACCAGCATGTACCCAATGCTTGCTTTTCGTGTCAACGTGCCTCTCAGTTGAGGGCCTCTGAAAGATAAAAAAGAAACTTTTACTGTGAGACGGGTCGATCGTGTTATTGCGTCTTAAAATATTCAGTTCGTATTTAATAACTTTGGAAGTTGTATGTTAAATCAGGATAATGATTCGGTAAAAAAATTAATTTTATTTAATATATCCGCTCGTTTGGCATCGAAGGTCGTGACAATCCTAAAAAAATCAGTTATGAATAAATAATTATAGCTTCAGGTCTGTTGGTTATGAGATCATGAGAAACGCTAATTCATATAATTGCAATGTTTATATGCTAAATTTGGCCTTGAGCTATCGTGAAAGATATTAGAACCATTATGATACATGGCATTCTTTAAAACTTGTTATCAATTCTGAAGCTATGCACTCGCGGCCAATAATATATTTTGAGAGAATGAAAAAGGAAATCACTTTGTCTGCTCAATTCGCTGTCTGTAATTTTTTGAACAATTAAGTAGTCTTTTTCCACGATTCATTCATTAACGATTGATGTGATGATTTCAGGTACGAATGCTTCACATCTTTTCACTGTTAAGCAAAACTTTAAATTTTCAGAAGAAAAAAAACAGTCACGTTCTGCTTCTGTCACGAATTATTTTCCCTTTGGTATGTACATGCATATGGACAGAACTCAATGTCTCACCTATTTCCGTAACAACGTCCCCAAGAACGTGATCTATACCGCGATATGCACTCCAAGGTAATAAATAAATAGATGAATGCCATATTGAATGTCTGTTTGATAGGAGTTGGAGCATGAAAATCGGAAATAATACGCTGCGTTATAAGACGACAATCATTAAAATCGGTTGTGAGAGGAAGTCTTTTCGTGAAAAATGTTGCTTGGCCATAAGTTGCTTACATAAGGTCGGCCTAAAAACAATATCGAATAAAGGTTATGAATAAAACTGAAGGCTTATTTATCACGAGTTTAACGTTTATAATGATGTTTAATACAGTTGTAATTCTCTTAATATATAGGCCAAAATGGTAATATTACGACTAAATTGAGGAAGGAGCGGCTGCCCTCTACGTAAAAACTACGTTCCTGGATTTAAGTCTATGAAACTGAGGCTTAGAAATTAGGGTCGCTTGTCCGATATAGAAATATACGTTTTAGGCCCTTAAATGCTTAATTAGAGTCCGAAAGATTCCGACGTAACAGATTTAAAATTCAGTTTAAGTAAGGAAACAAAAAAGAATCTTTCCATTTAAATGAAAATATTTTTGTTACGAAGAATAAACACTTTAAAATTTCAAGCGCACCTAAAGACGGCGCAATGATGCATAACTAAATCAATCAATAAGTAATGCATGAATCAATAAATACATACTTGAAGATCTATAAGCATGCGTGAGTTGGTAAATATTCATGGGTTCCTCTGTGCAAATGCTCTATGCTAAATGAATATACTTATAAGTTCCTAAAAATGACGCCGAAGCGTTGAAACATGTGTCTCATATCAATAATAATTATGTACCTGCCGAAAGGTTTAACGTGTTTATCTCTCTCTCTCATTACATGGCGTGGATCTGTGAAAATGGTGATTTCGTCCGAAAAAAAATAGGGAAGTAAGAGATCAAAATCAAATCTTAGCCTACTAAGTAAAGCTGTACATTATCATACTTCTGCCTACTAATTAACTTATTGTGACTAATTTCTGACCTTAAAATATTGCACCGTGTCCTCTTCCAGTATCAAAGCATAAATATTCCTTAAGAAATATTTGATCACATAACATGCTATTTTGTGAGCTGTTAAATAGTCCTTAAAATTTACGTGGTTATGTTTCCGAGTTAGCTTATGTTGTCAATATTGAAAATCGAGTTTAATGTATTTATAGAATACGTTTGAGACTTTTACGTGTTAATATTTTGAGTTTGCCGAATTTGGTTTGATCTTCTGGACTGAAATGTGTGATAAAGTGTCGAGTAAAACTGCCTTGAATTTTGCCGCGGATCGGCCGTTGCGTTTAACGACTGACTCCAGATGTCCGCTATTCGATTGCTTCCAAGGTTGTCAATATGACAGAACTCCCTGTCGGACGAACGTGGATACCAGCTGACTAGAGCACTGGTTTGCGATATTAGAAAATGAAATAAATTGAAATTTGTGACTTCCACACTGCTTCATTGGTAGCACCCCCCGATTGGTTTCAACACTTCAGTGTCATTCACTACGTTGACCAATCGATCTCAGATCGATCTAAACTCAGGCCGATCTGAAAATTCCAAGCAATCCAACTCAGATCGCCTGGTTTACCAACATGGACTTAAAAATGTCGATATTGAAACATTCAATCAATCAGTTGAAGCACGATTGACCCTGTATGTAATCAAGTGCAGAGTTGGACAATTTCAGTCACATTCCGAGTAAACAAAATTGCCCAATTGGAGGTAGAATTGCGATGTGCTACAATATCATTAATGTCAGATCACTCGCCATTACTGTACTATTGTTACAACTGGTTACAGCAAACGCCTTGAACAATTACAATTACGATTATATTTTGTTACCCTATGACAAACAAAAGAAAGACGAGGAGCCCCACAGACCCGCTCGTTCAGATCGATCTGGAATCCCAGACTGGCTGAGAAAGCGGGCTGAGTCGGCCCGCTTCTCAGATCGATCCCAATACCACTAGCCCGTTGCGTTTACCATACCGAGCTGTTCCTGTCAGATCGATCTGAGATCGATTGGTAAACGTAGTGATAATCAAGGAGATACTGTGTATTGATATCCTCGTATCCTCATGATAATGACTCGAAAGTGTTTGAACCGGGTCGAAGAGTTGATACCAATAATCTAGCGTGGAATAGAGTAAAGAATGTTTGTACACTCATAATAAAAGATATGTACTTTATTTTATTCCACAATATTTAATGTTGAATTTAATGGTTTCGACACCGCGTGTCATCCTCGGGATGACACGCGGTGTCGAAACCATGGTCGAGTTGAATTACATTAAATAGTGTGGAAGAAAACAAAGTACATATCTTTTATTATGAGTGAAATAATTAATTTACACCTGGTGAAGCCGGAAACTATGTCTTATAAAGAATTCTTGATTTCACTGTCGAATTTTAACTCTGAATTCTACAAATTTGACTTGTGAACCATTGAATTGATACTGGTTTGTCGATTTTCCGTTGAGAATGACAAGGGCTTAACTGATGAAGTTAGTAAACTCGCAGATCTTCGGGATAGGGATTAGGAGATCCACAGTAGCCGAAACACCAGAGCTATGTTCGCGTAAAAATCAGAAAAATAAAATCGGTCGAGGAAGCTTTCCTTCGTTTTTTTATTGATCTGCGATGATTGATATCTTTCTATTCAATTCGTAGAGCGCGGATGATGCCTTAACTAATAGCGTTTTTACCGAGAACCTTGCTTGGTTGTTAAACATGCTAATCATTGTGGTTCAACATTTGCCATCATGCTCCCACCATTGAAAGTATGAAGCAATTATTTGCATAATGGCTCTCCGCAATTATCACCGGACCGAGTTAATTTATGGCCTTCATTTGATAGAATGTTATGTTTGTTCATGCCAAGAACAGGTTTCAACATGTCTGTTTTGCCATTTTATTCAAATCACTGTTAATCCGTAAAAATTGACACGGTAAAAACACCCTGGAAATGGGTATTTAACCACGGCCGCCGCGCAGGCCACTATACTATTCCGACTTCTTAGTTATTTATTCCCAATTCTTGCGATGTTATTCTTGATGGACCGAAAAGGCATCCAGTTCCCTTAAATCCTCCAAAAACTGCGACGAGAACTCAGAGCGGATGAAAACGATAACTGAAAGACAAAAGTGAAAAAAAATTATTTTACCAATTTAGTTTTTTGGCTGCTCAAAGCTATTTTAACACGTAGCTTTACAGCACATAACATATATTTCGTAATTATTCGAGAACACATGTACCTACAGACGGCCTTATAATCGTGGCGTAATGCATTTATTATTTTTATCATGGCTGATAACGAATATCAAGGTGTCATGCCGAGTCTAAGATTCGAAAACACTACATTGAAATTTAATTTTTGCTTAATTTCGAGTGCTCCCCCGATCATGTCATAATATGGGTACTTTAATCAAGGAAAAAATTTCAATTCAATTCTTGTATCATTTTCATCACTGCATGTCTATTGAGATCCATCGCATAAACATATGTCATCATTGGTCGTTAAATCCTAAGATTGGTTGACTGCAAACCTCCATCCTTCCGTCTTAAGCTAGTTCCCTTACTTCCTGATACCTCTTCCCCTGTATGTATACTCCTCTCTTTATTTGGTCCATCAAGTTATTATTGGGTCTTCCTCAGGCGACTTTACCCCACAATTTTACCTTTAATTATTTTCTTCATAAAACCATTGTGCCTCTAGGTGTGTCAAATCCATCTGGGACTTCTTTTCTGCATCGTATTCCATATGGTTCTTTTCTCTTCTACTCTTCTATAAACTTCATAATTTACTATTTTGTCCGTTCTTTTTATCTTCAGCATCGTCCTCCAGCACCAGTTTTCTTCTCCGTTTATGTTAATTCCGTTCATTCCAATTTCTTGTGCTTCTCGTTTGTTGAACAGTGCTGGTGAGATGTTGCATCCTTGTCTTACTTTTTGGTAATTTTAGCTTCTATTCATATTCCGTCTTTCATTCGCGTTGTGAGGACTTTCTTTTTGTGAATTAGGTATATTATTCTTCTGCCGTTGGAGTCCATTCCGAGTTTTTCCAGCAGCCCGAACATCTTGTTCCACTCAACATTATCGAAGGCTTTCTCCTGGTCCATGAATGCGACCGCGTCTTGTTTACACGTACTGTTTTCTCTACCATTACACTCAGGCGGAGTACGGCCTCCCTGGTACCTTTACTTTCCATAAATCCAAATCGGTTTTCAGAGAGGTTGTCGTCAATTTTCCTTTCCATCCATTGGCCTATTATTCGGGTATTTTAGATACATGAGGCACTAGACTCAAGGTTCGGTGCTCTTCATATATATGTTAGTCCTTTTCCTCTTCGGTATCGCAGTCATTACTCTACTTTAAAGTCTTCTGGGAATCTTCCACTACGGAAGCTATCTTTGATTTATTTCGTGCAGGTTGTTGTTACTTTACTTCCGAATATTTTCATGATTTCTCTGTTGATGTTGTCAGCTCCTGGTGCTTTGATTTTGTAGAAGTCATCTATTTCTCGATTGAATTCACTCCTCAGTATGAGTGGGCCCTGATCTTCCTCGTCAACCTCGCTTTCATTATTCATTAGGTTTTATTACAGTTGCGTCGGCCCTCGATAGAGTTCTTCGATGTATTTCTTCCATCTATTCCCAGTGTCTTCATCGTCAATCAATATATTCCCGTTGCATACATGATGATATTGCTTCTCGTTTATCCCTATCCAAAGTGTTTTTTCACTTGCTAGTATACTGTTTCGGTGTTTCCAATTATCATGTTTTCGTTGAATTTCTCTCACCAGCTTCCGATCCAATTCTCCCCAGCCTTCTTGCATTCTCGATTGGCTTGGTTCCTAAGCTTCTTGAAGAGGGTTGCCTCACCTTCGTTCTGGCGTTCTTTTATTTTCTCCTTCTATTAGTTTCCTAATCTCCGTCGTTAATTATGGTTTCTTCGTGATGGTCATATTGCTTACCAGTTACTCTTCTGCAACTTCTGCGATTGTCCTCTTTAGCTCATCCCATTTTTTTCGGTGCCTATTTCTCCTTCATTTTCTAGTTTCTTGTCGATTGCTGCGGCGAATCTTTCTCTGTTCCCATCTTCAGCCAATATTTTCGTGTCCCACCTTGGTTCATATTTTATCTTCTTAATTTTCTCATATCGAAGGCGGCTCTCCGTGACTTCTAGGTTGTAGTCACTGTTTATATCCTCACTGGGAGAGCTCTTTCACTGCTTGACTTGGTTCTTGTACTTGACTCTGGCAAGCATGTAGTCTATTTGGTATCTGGCAATATCACCTCTATACCTCCTACGGCGATGATGCTTGAAGAGTGTGTTGGTGATTATCATACGTTTCTCATTGCTGGCCTCTACCATTCTTTCTCCTTTGGCATTTCTTTTGCCCAGTTCCAAAAATCCTACACTAGAAAAGTTGTCCAAAAAGTAATGCCCCGCAATATGTTCTCAAAATATATTTTCATCCTACAGACATGAAATTTACTCATATGAAAGAATGATGTTTTATCCACTCATTCTATTTTTCCACATAATCTCCTTCAAGTTCTATTGCCTTTTTCCAGCGATTCACTGCGGCGTGTATGCCCTGTCGTTACCAGTCCTCGCTGTAGTTTTGGAGGCAGGTTCTCACCGCGCTAATTCCCTCTTCGTCGTCCGAAGTTGTAGTGTGGAAAATTACTTATTGTTAGACTCATGAATTCAAAATAGATGAGAAAAGAAGAGAAATTACGAAGCGGTTAACATTCTTTTATGTTTGTATTTTGTGCCAGACTGATATTTGCGAATTTCGAGGGGGGTTTATGCGAACTAGATGCTCGCGTCTCGACTCCATATTGTGGCACATGAGACGATGGTCGTGCTCACAAAGCCACTGTCAGCTGGTGGATAATCTATCGCGATTGATAAACACGGTGGATAATGATGATCCATTTGTATAACTGGCTATCACACCTGAGCGGCATTTGGGAGATCCGGGTACAAATCCCGGTCAAGTCAGATGATTTTTTTCAAGGAAAATTTCAAATCTTTGTGTTTATGCACCCATGCGAGTGACTTAGTGCCATATCATTTGTGCTTGTAATAATTGGAAATTGGTATTTGCGAACCTAATCGTGCAGGCTGTCCTCTGCAGAGTCGAAAAAATTGGTCAGATCACTCAGGTGCAAGATCCGGTAGCGTCGTGATAAGCTGATGAGGCTTAGAGACCAATGGAGATGCGCCTCTCAATGACCATTCCGCACGCAGATTTCTGTTATTCCGCACTGATTTCTGTTATTAGGGAGTTAAAAAATGTGGGTCATTACTTTTTGGGCGAACCTTGTATTTCCTTTCTTTCCTTTCCTATCACTGCGTTCCAGTCTCTCTTTACGATGAAGTTCTCTTTCCCCTTCACTGCACCGAGGACTATTTCCATTCGCTCGTACGGTAGGTAAAGGTAGTGGTTCGGTGGGTCGGAAGTAAAAGGTTACTAGGTTCTTTTCTTGTATCCATTGCATGATTAGAAAGCATATCACTGAGGTAGAAGGTTTGTTTCCGGCAAAAATAGAAAAAAAAGAAATGTTCCAAGTAGATATTCACGACGAGAGCTGGTATTCAACAACCAAGTTTTTCATAATAGGGAGTGAGGTGTTTGTCCTTGCGAAGATTAAAAATGTACCGAACGCTTGAATTTAGGAGACGCTGTAGCTTAAGGTTTTGCTCAGCCATTGAATCATTATAGACTAGACAGCAGTAATCAAAATGATACCGGTTTTTTTTTAGATAAACCAGCTAACCGAAAGTCTGACCATTATTGAAGTGAGCGTTGCCGATGGGAAAACGTGTTAACATCCGTTTTCATGCGGAGAAAATAATCAACCAGAGATAATAAAACCTGGCCCAAGTGTGATTTGAATGGGGATTAAAAGTTGACCTTATATCTCGCCTCGATTTTTAACGTTCATCTTCAAACCAGGATGTCACATTTTAAAATTGCTGCATTTTCACATTGCCGGAAATCACGCCATTCCGCCGCAGAAAATACGAAGCTGCGACTACTGATATGGTGGAAGAATCTTCATGCACTTTACTCTCGAGCCTTTCTTTGATCTGATATCACAGAATTATAAATACAGCTGTGGATTTTGTCGTGATCGACGGAGAACGAAGGCAAATAAACATCGCTCCCAGCGTGCGGGCCCAAGTTTTGGTCGGGAAAAAGGTTAAGGTAGATTGAGCGAAATATCATTTCACTTAGAAATCAATGAATACAGTCTCATTTTAATGAAAAGTATCTCACCCCTCCAAAGATACAAACTTATTAGTATTAGCTCCTTACCACTCTTCTTTCCGAGACATTTTCCAAAAACACCAGACATTTTACATAGGAAAATGTAAGTGTATCCAAAGAGGCATTATTTACAAAATGAGGATTGTCTAACACCTAGATTTCACCAAAAAACTAACAGCGTGTAGTTTGTATGTTTTCTCAACCATTTTTGAAAATAAATCATATTACTCCCTCAGTCAATTTTTCAGAATCACAAAAAACCTTCCGTTCTGAAGGAGTTTTAAACGAACCGCACGAAAAAAATGAGTCAAGTTAAAGACTTATGGGGATACTTATATTTAATTTATTAAAATTTCAGTAATGCAAGAGCATAATATTTTTACCATCAATAATGCAATATATAATTCATGCTTCCTGCAGCTCCTGAAATTAAAACGTGTTTTAGAATATGGTCTCCATTATGACGGGGGAATTATCTCGCTCAAACTACCTTAAAGCAGAAATACTCGACTTTTCAAGTACGACGCATAGCACTAATTTTCGCCTTTAATAATTACAGCATGTGTGTTAATGTGTAAATTTAGTCGGTAACAATTTGCATCTTCTTTCCCTGACTAGTACTGGCGCAAGTTAAGTGGCACGGCTCGCCTGAACAGCCGCCTTTGAATTCGACCTAATGGCCTAATTGTTATTCGTTGCCTTCATCCTCCCCGCACCCCAAGGGCTCGGCTCAAATATTTACAAGCTTCCGGTCTCTGCACGTGTCATCGTAGCCTTCCCACCCCTCTAGCTTCTTGAGCGGTTCATTCGCTCTTCTCGTGGTTATATAACCTTCTACTTTTATGTAACGCTAAACTGACTGTGACTTTGAAGTTTCAACGGATCCATCTTGTAGGGAATGAAAAACACTGGTTAAAATTTCCACACTTTTAATTCGGTGGTTATAAAAAGTTTGGAAATGTTGAGAGGTTTTTTTTTCTTTACCTTCAAGATTGATAGATTATGTTCCCAAAAAGTCGGTACCTATACTCTTGGAATGCTTCAACAGATTTCTTTCTTAAAATTTGACCCTGATGACTATATCTTTTCCCCATAAATGAGATGTATCAAGGCATTATTGAGCTGCATGCTGGGAATTCGGGAAACTTTCGATCAAGCCAGGCATATTTTATTTGCATGGCCCCATTTCTAGCCTATAGCATGTATCTGTGGATTAGGAAATTGAATTTTCTGGCCAATTATCACACATTTGGTGAAGAATAAGTGAATTTATTCCTTACATAATTCGTGTGAGCGGCTTTTGATGATGAGTAGGCAGATGTGAGGCGGCGTGGAATAAGACGCCAGGACTTTTCAGGCTACTCCAACTCCTCCGACGATGCTCTGCATTCTGTGGAAGCTGCTGAGTACGATCATTGTATATTCTGGAGATAATCATTTGTGTTCTTTAATAACGCCACTGCAATAAGCCTGTTTCACATAAAGTAGCCTTCCCTGTGATTGTAACATTGGCATTCTATTGATAAAGAACATTGATCGTTTAATTAAGTTCGGAATCTCATAAAATGCAATAGTTTCTCGCTTTTTGCATTCCATTTTTGTCTTTTTACAGACCATTGTTTCAACGTGCAATGTTATTTTCAAGGTACATATCCCTTATTTCAGTGTCCTTATATACTCAAACCGGGCGGTGGGTGGGAGCAGTGAATGTATAAAGCGATAAATTATTTCATGTGTCTCCTTTCCACAAAGTTAAGCCTGAACCTGTAACTTATACTTGTAAAATACCTTAAAGTAAGGCAGTTTACATGATGATTATAGTAGTTACTATATTGTTAAGTAATATATTTTGTTGAGTTACTAAAAAATATTTTATGATAACCCAAGTTTTAAGTTTTTTTCAGTCTTAATCAGCCATCCCCTCAGTTTCCTCAACAACCAGCCTGCCATCTGTCCTATTTACATAAAATGCATCGACAATAATTCATTCCTCCGAAATGGTTGTGATGCAGTCCATTGAGTATGATGGTCTTACTCAATGCTATCCAGTCATTTTAATATGATTAAAGAAGCGTAGTGTTGTGCACTATCAAAGAATGATAATACTTCCTATTTCTGTCAATTTCTTTTGAATTATAGCTCTCCGATCGCATATTATGCGTTAGAGACCCGAAAATGATTTTCCTTATCGTCGAAACCGTTCGTGCACGTCAAGAAAAGGTGTATATGAGCTACAAGCCTTAAATTATCCTTTAATTTTAGAAATTTATTAGTGTTTTCCTACTGGGTGCAAGTTGAAGTGTAATTGATCTTCGATGAAAAGATTGTAATTTTTGATTCATATGCTGTGCTTAGACTGTGAACCATTTTGACTCTAAGAAAACTGGTTTTTTGATCAAGTTAAAAATTCATTTTAGACAAGTAAAACTGATAACAAGTCTCCATTCAAAATTTTTCTGCAATTGTTTCGTAAGCATAAAGTTCAAGTACAGATGTCAAAACTTTCATCTCCTTTCTTCAAAAACTTTCGAAACCCCAAAATGTACATGAGTCCTAATAGCTGGGTTTATAATTTATTATTCTTTTTATAATCACCCGCGGCAGTCGATACCGCAGATCTATTTTTTGAAGCTGCTTAAATGGTGTCTCGTACCGCGGAATTAGATAATAAATCTTAGATTAAACATAAGTGGACTGTGAAAAGGGTGTAACTCTGCAAGAGAATTCGACTTCCCCTTTTTTAAATGTGATTCATGTCAAAACTAAAAACTTAATGGAGCATTCCAAACTCAGAAGGGATAAAGGCGTCGCGCCACTTTTTTCTAAACTTTTTTTTTCTGACCCTCCCGTTATCGTGTTGCACGTTTTTTATATCTCCGACCCCTCTCTCTTTATTGCGTCACAATCTTTTTTCCTCTGTCCGATTTTATAAAGCTCTGAACACTTTACTGGAAGTAACAATATACTACATATACCTCTAGGTGTAGAGTTACAAGATATCAAAGTTTGTATATATTGCTTGTCCATCTCGTGATTGGTTTGCCAAATTCTAACGTTTTCCATGCACGAATTTCATTCATCAATTCAACATCGCTGGTGATGTTTTGCTTCTGCATCTGATCTTCCGTATTTTTACTACAAAAGAGGCGTATGCAAAGGGACACATTTGCCCAATAAACGTTCCTCCCTTTCAATGTGCCCCTCGTTTTTTCTTTATACTTATGGCTATCGACTGATTTCAATTGGTTATGAGTCATCGAATCACTGACGGTATTTGTCGCCAGACTTCCGTTTGATTTTACTGTACTGCCGGCTATATTTCCAATTTCAGCGGTATACGAGTACACCGTAAATGGAAACAAATTCACTGAATTATCCGGAAAGTTACGTTTCGCGTCTGTAGTGCAGATTGTATTAGATTTCTTTGCTCATAATTTAAACAGTGCTGATTTGTGCGTGCTGTTCTGGAATATTCTCCGCTCTATAGGCTAACCTTATGAAAGCTGAAGATGAATCCTCCTCTTCGGTAAATTTCGTTGAATTGCGCTTGTATGAACTGAGATGAATAAAATCGGTTTTTCAGGCAATTTTTACCGTAATTCAGCCCTAGTAAGTGGAGATTTTGACATGGCCTATTATGAAGAGTTACGGCAATGCCGACAAATCCCAGCTCCGAGACAAGACCGACTTGTCTGCATTTCTCCGAAGATAAAATGATTTCATACGAAATTTCAGAGCAATAATTAATTTAATTTATTCTGTAGCACTCAAAAGTAGCTGAAGGTTGTCTTCATTTTTCACCAGTAATTCCTCGCAGGGTGCAGACATTGAATATATTGGTAAATTTACTATCGCACCATGTATTGCTTATCAGAATGTCTAATTATTATGGTTATGTCAAACCTAAATATATTTGGATCACTTTAATAAAGCTATGATACTAAAATTTGTCTCTCTATCCTCATTTTAATTCATAAAAACGTCAATTTGAACGAGAAAGCATGTATCAGCTTTTTATTTACATTGCTCATATGAAGCGAGCGAATAGTCCTAGGAGATTGGGTAAAAAAAGTTTAGGAATCTTACCACTCATTTCTTAAAATTATCAGCGAATCGATGCAGTAATTGATGTCAAAATGTGGTCGTTCCATACAAATGGCGCTACAGTCTACGGCTGGACCAAGGTCCTTAGACCCAGGTCACAGTCTAAATAAACAGTCACCTCACTCCCATAAGCCCCATGGGAAATCGCTTTCCCTAGCCACGACCCCCTCCAGCAGCGCTTCAACGTTGTCAAAATGACCTTAGCTCGGCAAGAAGCGTGGAAACTACGCTTAAGTGTAATATAAAAAATTACCCCGCGTTTATTACTTGAGGAGGAGAAGCAAATGCTGATTTTTCCAACCAAAGAGAGTGTTTATTCGATATAGTTAAGATTCCTCTTTATTAAAACTCAGAATAGGCTTTGTAAGAATGAAGTTAATGGTGATTTCACTAAATAAATATTTTTGTGAGATTAAAGTTGAATATTTCTTTTATTTTTACAAAGGAACATTAATAACCTTTGTACATTTATGTTTATATGATGTTAATCTAAACAATTTAATAAATTATTTCATAAACAGTATGCATTATCATTCAAAATTTTGCAGAAAACTTATTCATAAGTTATCATAAGCATATCCATTAGACTTAAGAATACCTTTCTCGTGAATAATTGTGGAATATAGGATGAGCAATCACAAGAAGTAACATTGATAATGCTCTTGTAAAAAGTCAAAACATTAAAAAGTCTGTAACATTTATTCCACTTCACTGGATCGTGATGCAGAAAGTCCATTCTGCCGGCGCGCTCTAACCACAGCCTCCCTCGTTGTGGATCGGATGAAATGCGATAAAATCGTTAACTGTTCATCCAGGTCGAGTTTTTGCATCGCACTGCACAGTAAAAATTACCGCCGCCTTTTTTTGGCTTCTTTTCAGGCGAATCCAACGCCTTTATCTCATAAAACTCGAAACAGATACGGTGTTGAATTAGTTAATATGTTATATTTGGATGTTACTATGCTAAAGTTACTTGGTAGTTATGTGCTTCACGCAGAAACAATTTCCGTTACCTACGAGTGCCTCCTGCCTTGAGTCATACCATTGCTACCACATTAGTCAACAAACAAGAGTGTGTACTTATTTTTTTCGTGCGTATTACAATTAACTTAAATCACTCATTCTTTAAAAATCAAAATAAATATACTTCCATAGTAAATGTCTCTTTGACTGTCTTTCTATTCAAGGACAATACTCATTTTGACTTGCGTCCTTTCAGCCTACTGATTTCCATTTTTCAGCTAGCCGAGATGACTGTTTATTTAGACTGCGCTCAGGTCATGACACGATCCCATAATGCACTCTGATTTCTTCATTTTTGGTTGGATCAACGTTGCGTAGCACTGTTACTCTTCAAAGAGTAACCAAAAGTGCTAAGCCTTGCTCACTGTAATAAATTATCTTTTAACAATGACGCTGATTTTGAACTTTAATTGATGAGAGTGGTAGGAAATCTGTACGAGGTATGATTTGGTTTAAATTAGCGAGAAAATATTTCTAACGACGAAACAAGAACCATATCTATCACCTCGTATTTTGAGATAACCTTCCTCAGTGTATTTTGGCGCACGGTAATTATCTCTGCATGTCAATAAATCACTAACATTGCGCTTAATTATAATTAAGCGTCAGTTGATGGAAAAATAAGAACTTAACGGACAAATTTCACTCACAAACTTACCAGGCAAGAAGGGGACACCGTCTTTTAGTAGTTAAGATACTTAACGATTTCTGTTCTAGTTTTCTCCCAAAATATAAAGCCGAAATGGATGTTTGCAAATAATAAGTGTTACTGTGTACAAATTCCATAATCGGTAAGAATAGATGCTTTATTAGATGAATAGATGCTTTCCCACAAAAAAGGGAGCCTAGGTTATAAGACTCTTGCGCAGGGCATATGTGGTCACTTGAAAATATATTCGAGGAATAATATGCATTGTTTGTACCATAATTTAGGTTTCAATGGGTGACCCATTTCATTGCTAAAAGCAGGATTACAAAAACAAATTAAGAAAAATCTGTAGTTTAGTTTATGTTTTGACTCACGTAGTCAGGATAGAGTCACCTTAATTCTTCGCTTCCCTTTCGTTTACGCTCCATTCTAGCGATCTCCAGCCAGTAACTTCGTTATCTGGACTTGATTTGCTCACTATGCTCCCGAGTATATTTGCTCACGATGATTGCGAAGACTCGGGCTTTATATTTTTGTCTCCATGCAAACACAAGGAGCTACGCACAAAGAACAGCGTCACAATTAATGCGTACCAAATTTTCAGCCTTTCCATGCTTTTGAAGCCATTCTTGCCAGCGGGTCGAAGGTCAGACGGTGACGAAAATTTCATCGGAGAATTCTTCTACGCAGAAGCCGCCCGGGGAAATGGAAGTCCTCTTTGATGGTTCCCGTCAATGCGTGACATTTTTTACTGCAGTGGCGCGCTTCCTATATCCGTTGACCTCTCTTTCCAACCCATTCCTTGTTTTTTTTATAAAAAGAATTCTCGCGTCGACCAGTTCAGCGTTGCCTAATGGGTCACAAATTGACCTTTTAGAGCAAATCAATAGAAGCTTTCTACTACTTCGTTCTACTACTGTAATGGCGTCTTAGCCATAATATTGCATCAAAAATTTCATAAAGGGCTTCATCAATGACCAGTGCATTTCGTAATAACTAATTATTTGGAATTACAAAGGCGGAGTACTATTTATCCGTCTGACTGTCGTTACGTAGCTGCTGAAATGTGAAACAATAGCTGAAAAGAATTATCTAGAAAACTGATATTTTGTGAGGATTAAGATAATGTGGGATATTCTATAATTGAAATAGTGTTATGTCTTTTTTTTAATATAAGGTTTATACTTTGTTTTTCCTCAGTAATTTCAATATCTTACAGCCATGATTTCGATGGTTCTCGTCGTCTTCCATCTAGCCCAGTAGCGATAGCGGAAAAAGTGCACCCATACGAATTACTCATGCTGAAATATGGAATTTTACTTGTCCAACTTGTTCCCTGATGACCGTTCTATTATACTCTTGGGATAACCTTTTTTCAGATGCAAAGTTAGGAGTGATATATTCTATACGCAGATTTGAGTAGGAAAACTTTCCCAGGTGCTGGTGAAAAACTAGAAGGTGAGTGTTTTTTAAATCATGGTGCCATTAATTGTAGGACTACAAACCAGGAAACAGTAAAGTTTCATCTAAGCCCATAAATTTATCCTTTTTAAAGGGAGGAGGGATGCAAGGCAGTGGAAAATATTATTGGGGATTGCATGCAAAAGCAATTAAAAGAAATTCAAAATGGACACGCATAATACCAAAGTTAAATGCTGACATGTCATCAATGGTAGACTATTTATTTAAAAAATATGTTCTGGCTTTAAATAATTGCCAAAATAGTACAAAATATTTATTCAGAGAGGAAACCAGTTAATTTTTTGCTATAAAAATTTGCGCTCAATACGATTATCGCTTATCATTAAGGTTTCTTATGTGATGGACTCCCTCGCTTTGCCTGTCGTTGACGCTGAACACCCTTCAATACTATTATATACGGGAACTACAAACCAGGAAACTGTACGAGAAAAAATTTGTGTGGAGCGTGGCTTTCTATGGATCGGAAGCATGGACCATTGAAAAAGCTGACCAGAAAAGACTAGAAGCCTTCGAAACCTGGTGCTGGAGGAGGATGCTGAAGATAAAATGGACTGACAAAATAGGAAATGGTGAAGTGTACAGAAGAGTAGAAGAGGAAAGACCCATATGGAAAGCCATGCAGGAAAGAAGAGCCAGATGGATTGGACCCACCCTGAGAAACAATGGGTTAGTGAAGTACATAATTGAAGGTAAAAGAGAGGGAAAAGTCCCCAGAGGAAGGCCCAGGAATAAGTTCATGGACCAAATGGAGAGGAGAGTACATAGGCAGAGATACCAAGAAGTAAGGGAACCAGTATTTGATAGGGAAGGGTGAAAAGCTGCAGTCAACCAAACTTAGGATTGAACGACCAATGAATGAATTCCAATAATTCAGTGTATTAGGTCTTGAAATTCCGAATATACGTCATAACTTAGTAAAACATTCGAGTGATTTTCATCGTAGTGATTTACCTAGTTCCGAATTACATGAGGTTATGTTTAACGTGTAGTGATTTTGCTTGTTCCCAGGAGCTGAGTAGACAGGGGTATCGCGAAAACCCTGGACAATGCCTACACCCTCGGTTGCTTTTAATTCTGATAAGATAATAGCGCCTGCTTAGTGCTACTTTCTTGCAGGCATCGCCACAATTACCCCTCAATGTCTTTGTGCTGGGTAAAAATGGTGGTCCTCTTGTGTTAAGAAAAGCATATTTTTTCGAACTTTTGATGTAACAACTGGCTTATAAAAGAAACACGATATGTTTTACTTGCCTTAAGTGTTGTTGTAATAACATATGTCTCTAGAAAGTGCACTCGATTGAGAAAATTTTGGTGTAGTTGAAGTAAAAGTTCTGTGAGTAGTATTGTTAGTTTGAAACGGTGTTCATCCGCCCTATTGTCTTTCAGAAGTAATGCCAGCATCCAGCTCCAGGGCAAGACCGACATGTCTGCGTTTCCCCGGAGCTTAAATAATTTCATACGACATTTCAGAACAATAATTAATTTAATTTATTCTGTTGCACTCAAAAGTAACCGAAGGTAATCTTCTTTTTTCACCAGTAATTTCTCGCTGAGTGCAGATATTGAATGCATTGGTACCGTGTATTGCTATTCAAAATGTCTAATTTTTAGGGTTATGTCCAACCTAAATACATTTGGATCACTTAATTAAAGCCGCGTTCCTAAAATACTATTTTTTTAGTTAATAACTTTGTTTCCTTTCGTTATGATCTCTGTTGGCATTACAGCAGAGTTATGTCGGAATTTACACTGCCACATGGGGCAATGCCGACAGATAGTAGAACTTACGAGGAAAATTATTTTCCTAATGTTCTGTGATTATTTTTCCAAAAAAACTTTTAAAAACCATGCCTGCTGTTGAAAGCCCATATCAGAAACATTTGTGTGTGTTTGTGTCACTAAAAAATAACCATGTTGTCTTAATGAAAATTGGGAAAATAAAAATGCCTGCCTGACGGTATTTCCCCGGTGTACCCTCATTTTATATTTCCTAATAATACCCCAATGAACTTCCTGATCTCTCCGCTGCTCCGCTCCGTTACTCTCTTCGC
The DNA here is from genome assembly GCA_963169105.1 of Ceriagrion tenellum. Taxonomy (NCBI): domain Eukaryota; kingdom Metazoa; phylum Arthropoda; class Insecta; order Odonata; family Coenagrionidae; genus Ceriagrion; species Ceriagrion tenellum. The sequence goes on from OY720640.1 coordinate 28,010,888, forward strand.
TGTGAGCCGTAATGACGTAAAAGATTTTAAATGACGCCGGGAAAGTTGTCGGGAAGATATATCGATTAATCGATATTCGGCAATAAAATGTCTGAAGTATTTAAACAAGCCGACGAGTACGCATGCGCCGACGATTACTTCCAGGCGTAGAAATTGCTGCGCATTATGTTATGAGATTTGGCCTTAACTTTGTCCTTGGTCCTGTATGATTTTGCCAACGTCTTATATAAGGCCCTAATTTTTTCTCGAGTAAACAGCACAATTATGCGCAATTAAATCGTTATATAAATCTGTAATGCTAGGAAGGTCAGAAGAGTTACATAATTTGGAATTCCAAAATCTTAGGAGTTTGTATCGTGAGAATCGATAAAAATTATTTTGAATTCATTTTTTTTGTGGCACCGTGGTAATAATCCTGCTGGTCGCTATCATATATCGCCAATATAATCAACTCGTAGCTTATCATTGGTCGTTCAATCCTAAGATTTGTTGACTGCAGCCCTCCACCCTTCTCTCTCTAATGCTAGTTCCCTCATCTCCTGGTATCTCTTCATACATACTTTCCTCTTCATTTGGCGCAAGAACTTATTCCTGTCTTCCTCTGGGGACTTTCCCTCTATTTTTCTACTATTTCTTTCTTATTTCCCTCTAATTTCCCTCTATTTCACACCCTCACGACTCCTAGCTATTGGGATTAATTTATTCAATCCAATAACCTTCAGAATCTAATTTTTATTCAGTTTCATTATGCGATCAGACTCTGGCCTAAGGCAGGGATATGCGGTTTATCCAAGGGTTAATTGTGGCTTAGTTTAGACGATGCGATAATTAGCAATTGGAGCTCCTGTCTTCCGAGCTTGTAATATAATTTTTATCACACATGCTGCGAAAATCCACTCAGCGTGGGGGTTCTCTTTAATCTCTCTTTACTTCTTACAAAGGTGTGTAAATATTTGCTCGAAAACTGCCAAACATGAGATTTGCAATTTAAGGTTTTTAGGGTTGGAGGAACCCATTGGACCAAAGGCCTCAGAGAGGATAGGGCCCCAGGGCCTCCAAAGTTAGCCCCTATTTTACTCCCATCATAAAAATACTGGAATCAGTGCAGTTTTGTTTTTTTTTACTGTTTTAAATTACTGGCAGTCACGGTACATGGTTCAAAATTTCACTTTCGGATGGCAGAAAGAATGAAGTATTTAATTCTTGCAATAGATTTTATTTTGCCCCTCGTTTTTGTTGAAAAATTTCATTTTCAATGGCAAAAATTATCAATTTTGTCAGAATTCAACAATAACATATTTCCTTGGCTGCCTGAGCAATGGCTATTTTCGGGAAATTTTCCCCGGGTTTCATATGGCTTCTCCTATCTTATTTAAGGGTCAATATTTGAAAATTTTGCATGCATGCAAAACAATTTACATTTTCCTCACGCATGATAAAAAATAGCGTGTTGCGAGTGCGTTATTGTTTCGAATAGCGCTACGTGGGCGGCCCAACGCCACTCGCGCAAGGCATTTGCCGCACTTGTTTCACAGCGTGCCTTCTCTTAAAATAACCAAAGCTAGATTACTAGAAATCCTATCGACCTCTCCGATGTTCTGTAGTCTGTCTGAATCCTCATTTGAACCAGATTTTTAAATTCATTCAATGAAAGAGTTATGCCTACTTGTACATGTCTTTTTGAGCATGAGTTAGCTATGTAGACTTTAAAATAAATTAACTGACAATTCGTGCTCAAGGTATCTGTGAGGTGATATTTTTTCATACCAACAAACCAGTGCGCAGCTCACGTCCAATCCCTGTCGCCACTATACAGGTAGTTTTTGGATGGCGCTGTGATTACTACATTGCGAAATATGGGAGGTATATTATTATTTTCTTGACTATCTGAGCTCAAAAATAATGAGAGCGAAGCACGATTAAGACTAACTCAAAAAATTCCGTATACTTTTCTTTTTTGTTTGCCGGAAGATTCAGTTGGCCCGTATGCCCCTGGAATCCCGATAGTCTACAAAGCCCGTCGTCAGTTTTTCCAGGGACAGGACCAACAGAACTTGGCATACATCCATGCCCTGGGTGGTGAAAAAACCCACCCAGTATTATCCCATTCAAAGTAATATCGGTAATAAATAGATGAAGTAGATGGAAAAGAAGATGAAAATATGGAAAATACGGCCATTGTTGGGTCACCCCCTGTAAATGCCTGTCACTAGGGGAATTTTCATTCAAATTCACTACTCTATAGACTGTCAGTGTTGTGGAAGCTATGAGTATCAATGCATATGCAACTACATAAATGTTCTGAAATAAAGGGAGGAGCTCGTGAGCCGTGCTGTTAGAACGAATCAGCTAAGCAAAACAAAATCATTCCAGAGACGTGTATGCACACCAAAGGGACATTATTTAAAAAAATAGATTTCTAACACCTAGATCTCCCCAAAAAAAACTGACAGTGTGTAATTTGTGTAGATCCTAAACTATTTTTGAAAATAAATCGTATTGTCACCGCCGTAGTCTTTTCAGGACCACAAGAAACCTTCCGTTATGGAGGTGTTTCACTCGTTCCGCGACAAAAAATGAATCAAATCAAATCTAATGTGGTTATTTTTATTTAATTACTTAGCATTTCAGTCGTATTTAAGTATATTACTGCGCCAATAATAATTCAATATTTTATTCATGCTACCTACAGCTGCAGAAATTAAAAGTTATAATTCGAATATGATCTCCATTATGATTAGGGTTTTATCTCGTTCAAACTTCCTTAAGTCCCGGTGGCCGCGTGTCCCGCCGTAGCGGCTTGCACTCTTGCCCTCAGCGGGGTTCCTCTGGCCGCGAGCAAGACGGCGGCGGCAGCAGGCGGCACCTTACGTAACATCGGACAGCTTCTCTGGTTGGAGGCGTTCGGTACGGCTGGCCGTTTGCAGAAGAACCAGTCTGTTTGGTTCGACGGCGGCGGAGGTGGGCTCGTCCGGTTGTAAGAGATATGAGTCAACGGCGAGGAAGAAGCGGCAATGTGGTGGGGGGTGGTTTGAATTATTGGCGTGTGTAAATGTGTTCGGAGGGTGGGTAGGAGACGATGCCTGAAGGAGGATCAGGGCGGTGGGAAGGGTTTGATGGACACTCGAGATGGGGACTTGGAAGGGTCGGCCTTAACTGCAGCGGCGAGGGAAGTCTTTCAATGAGTGCTGGAGAGGGGGAAAGAGAGGTCGCCTTGTTTCGGTGTGTTCGGAAACAGGGAATACACTTTGCCGTCGGGAGAGCATTGATTGCATGGGGAGCCACCCAGTTAGTTGAAGATACACAAACTATTCTCTCTCTCGACTTGAAGGTTTTTAACCCTCTACGTACGAGTGAGTCAAATTTGTTACGCTTCTAAATTATTCTGCTTTCTAAGAGGAGTTTGTCATTTAGTTGCTGCGATAGACAGAATTGTAACGCTTCGGATTAAGTGTGTGGAAAGTTGTGTCTCTTTCGGCGGTTTGACAAACAAGTTAAATAGATGAATGTGTGACGCTATTCACTGATGATGACGTGCCTGGTGGAGCTCTGAAATAAATAGTTTCAGCTGTCACATGAAGAAAAAACTGGGAAATTTAAAAAAAAGGTACGTTATGAAGGTAATGTTGAAGTATACCTTGTGTAAATTATTATTTTAAATTAAGTATATACTATAGAAATACGTCATATTTCAAAATAAATGTTAGTATCATGTAAATTGCAATTAAAAAAATGTAAAATAGAACTTTTAAAAAACTAATATAGTAACAGTACTTTTTTCATGCTGATGTTTCATAATTCTGTCCATTTGCACCAAAATATATGTAAGCAACAAAACCCTTATCTAGGGTAACTCAAATAAGAAAATTGAATAATAATTAAAAACCACTGTGAAGATGCCATAATAATACTTTTATTACAAATTAAAGACCTTTTTCACGAACAAATTGCATAGGGCAATATAACGTAAATACTTGGGTATAACTATCTTAACGCTGAAATGCTTCATTGTTAGGTTTTGGAATTTTAATGCTCCGATATTTTCTTAGCATGGTTTTAAGTCGGCATGATAATTTTTTTACCTTCGTGATTGTAGAAAAATCTTTCCATTTTATATAAATGTAAATCCACACCTCAGTGGTCTATATTTTTTCAGTTTTTAGTTTTTGAAACTGCAGAGCAGAGGATTCAGTTGCACGAGTTAGCATGAAGGCTCTTAAGACTTATTTTGAAACTTAATTTATTTTCCATAAAAGCCGAAAATAGCCTTTTACATCGGGAGAAAGGGCGAGTAACAAAATATGAGTACAATCAAGCATGCCCTTAGTAGTGAAAAATCCACCGGCTTGACTCAAGCTCATGACCCCTGGATTAACAGACGAGGCTTTTACTCCAAAATCATGTGGAAAGCCAGTATTTTAGCTACCAAGGAGAGGAAGGGAATAAAATCATTCCTTATGCAATTTGTATGAAGTGTATGCATTGGTAGGTCCTACTCCAAAACTCTTTTCCCGCCTATTTTTCAATAGCATGTCATTTTTCCTCATCAAACCCGGCAACGATTTTTGTACCTCCATGTTCTTCACCCTCATCTCAATGAAAAGTAACTTCCAATCAACATTCACGACTCGAATTTAGAGTATCTTATCTAATCAACCTCTTCAGTATTCCTAAATATGTCTATAATTTTATCGTCGGGTTTTGTAAATTAATTTATTTTTCGCTGTTCCTTAGGCTGCAAAGATAGAGACAATTCTGATGTATTTTAATCGTCTTACAAAGCAAGTATCGCACTAATCTACTTGATGATTTCCCGTCATACAAAGGAGAGAGCGTGCCAGTTCAGAGGAACGTCTTAGGTTTGCGAATTTTCTAATCTAACGCTGCTTTCCGCCATTTCTTAGAGCGCCAAAATCACGTAGAAAACCTGCCTCTTGGGTTTTAGGGAATCCGATTCGTGTGAGGCCGCATCGGGTTACTTCACGGCTGCCATAGAAAGGAAGGGTGGGAAGCCGACCCACCGCCGTGATATGCGTTGAATCCTCACTCCTGGGAGAGACGGCTTATGTTAGATGAGCTGTGAATTTAGGGGAGCTCGCCTCTTGTCATTAAATACACCTAAGCAATACCATGATGACCTCTACGGGTAAAACCCTCTTCCACGCACTATGACTAACGGCGAGTACAACGGTATAAATAGATCTATGCCTTTAATAGAGAAGAACTAGATGGATTGGACACACCCGTAATAAAATGGGTTTTTGTAACATAGAATGTAAAAAAACATAGTTGAAGATAAAATAGATGGAAAAGTCCCCTGGGAAAGATCCAGGAATAAGTTCATGGATCTAGTTAAAGACCGTAAATTGGGATTTGTTAAAGGAGTGCTGGTAAGTACGACGATAAAGTTAAAGAAATCAGCTACTTCTCCCTTGTTAGACCCCACTTATAATACGCTGCCAGTATTTGGGATCATTATGAAGCAGGCTTAAAAACGGAGTTAGAACGCATGCAGAGAAGATCAGTCGAATACGTGAAAGGCCGTTATGGTAGCCTCGTCAGTGTTACTGACCTCTTGCAACAACTTGGATAGGAATCGCTTTCAGACTGTCGATTGAAAATTAGAGTCAATCTTTTCCGTACATTCAAAACAAATTTATTTTCAGATGAAGTTTTCAATATATTACGTACTCCAACATACTAAGGTAGACCAGATCAGGAGAATAAAATAAGGGAAATATATTGTAGAACAGAAAGGTTAAAAATGTCGTTTTTCCCGCGATCGTTAAGAGACCATATTGGCTGCGTTGAGATTTTGAAGTAGGTCAGTTGACAGGTAGTGTAGCTGATTAACTCATATGCACCCTAATGCATGTTTCTAAATCTGCCGAGTAGTGCTAACACCATGTTCCCTGCATGACTATTGTATCACGTTTACATAGTTACATAAGAGATTATTTTAGTAGTTCCTGTAGCATTTGAGCATTTCAGTAGTTTCTGAAGAATTTGAGCATACACATACTGTGGTGCATGTCGGTGAAAGTTGATTTCTTCATTCTAGTTCATGTTGATGATAAGTCACATCTTGCCAAACACTCTTGTGGTGGCTTGCTGGGTAATTACTAAATGTAGATACAATAAGGAGGAAAGTTAATAGGAAAAGCTACCAGGAAATTGGTGAATTAGCATTAGATATGAAAGGGTGGAGGGCTGCAGTCAACCAATCTTAGGATTGAACGATCAATGAATGAACGACCTTTGATAGTTAAATTGGCTCCGTCGTTGATTGCTTAAGTACCTGCTATGAAATATTTTGCTTTCTATCAAGGAATTCGAAATGAATATCAATTCACTGAGTTCATCCACTTAATAAATCACGGGAACTTGGCATCTTAACTTGACCTTCCTTCAATTCATTAAATTTCCTACGTTTTTTCTTCCATCTCCCTCGTATACATGATATATGGTTTGCAATTATTTTGTGTGCAAATTTTCCCTTTCCCTTAGTTTATATACGTCATTCGATGATGTAATCGTGGATTGCATTATTTCTCACAGAAAAAATCTTAATGAGGCTGAACCTGTATTTACTCTTATCAACGTTTACATCAGTCTTAGAATTCGACAAAACGACATTAATCAGCAAGCATGTCTCAAAGAGGGACAACCAGAATGGTAGTTAATACAACATCTGTTGGAATAAGAGTAATGTTTAAAAAAAATATCTGGAATAACACCAGAGGGTGCTTACAAGTTGCATCAGAGGAGCAAGTGCTGGCGAAGCCACCCTTGTGGTTATCTCGCGGACGCCACTGGACGCTGCTCGAAATCCCGTTTCAAGCATATAAGTCATTCTGCGGTTGGAATACTTATGTGAAGGACACCTGCAGCGCCGGAGTGTATTCTTAGTAGTCAGTGGGTGGGTTGAGTTCCTTCGTTAGATGCTTGCGGTTCGAGATGCGTCAAGGGAGTTACGTGCTCGGGCTAACAAGCAATTGATATTCATCCAATTTCCCCGGTAAATAAATCTGTCCCTCGACTCTGTAAAGCGGATTCTTGTAATTGCGTTGTTATGTTAACGCCTTTTTATTACGAAAATGGCACTGTAAAACTTTGGTACTACTAATTTATGGTAATAAGCTTATGAATGAATATCTTCCTGTGTGTAAATAGGCTGTTCAAATCTCGCTGTGATTTTTAATCTGAAAGCCTCCGATATTAGTCGCTTAGCCTCGTCCTATGACACATTTTCCGGATGTTGATAAAAAGTTAAGCAACTTTTTGAAGTCCAAAAATCTTCTTAATAACTCTGCGCTAAAACATATTTTATGGAATTTACAAAATTGCTTTACTTTTTATCGCTAATTTACGCCGAAAAGTATTCATACTATTTTCAGAATGCTTAAAATGCATCGATTTTGGGAGGTGCCTATTGTTTTCAAATTTCTGTGACATAGTTACTTTTAGCTGTCATTTGTACACATCTCTTCCTCAGTTCACTGCTCGAGTGCATCCATATGCTGGCATTGACTGAGACACAACATGTTTTTAAAGAACGTGAATAAAATTTTACTATTCCACATCTACATACTACACTGCGAGCCGCATGGGTGTGCGGCAGGGAATGTTAGGACACCAGCCTTTTAAAGATGTAAGGGATACGGTTTGGGAGATTAAGAGGTGATGTGTATTATGGGAGTGTAATTCGTGGAGCTCAGTTTTTATTGTGGTCGCGTATTGCGCGCGGAAAGAATTTTTTTACGTATCTGCTCGGCAATGTTCTCTCTTAATTTTTCGCTTCTTTCAGACCTAGAGATGTAGTGATGCGTCAAGATAATATTCTCTTTGTCGCTCTGAAACACACCAGCTCTGAATTTCTCAAACAGCTGAGCCCAACGTGTAGCCTTTGAGTCTCTGAGGCTCTAGGAATATTAAGAATAAGGAACAGTATGGTAAACTGGATCAAATTATATTGGGGATTTTTTCACATACTTTCGATTCTAGCATCAATGCGCATTGCCTTTGTTGCTCGTTTAAACTGCCCTATCAATTATTTATTCTTTTGAGGATAGTTTTGCGATTATTACGAGAGTAGACGTATTTTTTTCAGTCTTGGAATATTGAAATTTTATCATCATCAGCTGTCATCAATCCAAAGATTTGTTTCCTGCAACTCTCCACTCCACTCTTCCTTCAGCTTGCCTTAAATTTCTGATTATTATCTTTCTTTTGACTTGATTTTCTTCGTGGATTCCATCTTTAATCATCAACCATATTTCTTTCCGTTTCTTAATACATAATTACTTATAAGATGTTGTTATGTTGCAGGAATTAACAAAAGGTATACTTCTCCTGAAAATTTCCCTAATATTGAGATGTACGATTGATACGGTACGCATTCGGGCGAACGGATGCAAAGACGATTGCAAAGACGAGGCGGAGATGAAATTCGCCATGAAGAAAATCATTTGACTTGACCGTGACTCGAATTCGCATCTCCCAATCATCGGTCACACCTCTAGATCATCGTAATATAAGGCTTATTTCTTCTTCTTAGCAGAGTTTTTATTCAGCTTTCTTTCTGTCCTAAATTTCGGTGAAAAATTTTCATTGTTCTTCACTCCATCCATTTCGCCATCATCATTCGAATATATATTTCCTCTGTTTCCAGTCTCCTTGGTTATCGACCAAGCCTCAACTGATTTAAAACCTTGTTGACTTAAAAAATATATAACCCCAATGGTGCTTCCATACTCAATTAATTGATTCTCATAGATTAATGGACGAAAACGGAATGGAATAAAATTAATGTTTTGAGTCGTAATTTGGTGGAACTAATTTACTGAAGAAATGAAAAGCACCTCATGAAGCCCAGATTTCTGATGTAACACCTAGCCAAGTTTCTTCATTCTCAATAAAAAATTAACTGTGAAAAGTCGAAACCAGGGTCTGGTGTGGTCCGGGACGGGTATGAAAGATTAAGTACAGATTTTTAAAAATGCTCTTCTTTTCGGCAGTGTGGAATATTGATTTAGTGATTGATGTTTGGTGAAACATTATTCTCTTTCAAATCCTATCTTAACTCCTCAGCGTATCCACGAGTAAAAAATTTCCCAGTTTTTTCCGTGGTATTTCAACGCATTTCGTGTCCCGGCACAAGATGATCCGTAGACATCTTGGAGGTCGGCCGGGTTCCCACCCCACCCACTCCATACCCAGCTTCCGTCCCCGCCCGACACCAACGTGCGAAGAATGCTGAAACCGGTGAAAAAAAAAGCTGTGAAAATTTCACGAAACTTATCTTGCAAAACAAACACTGAAGATTGGGACCGTTCGACCTTCGGCTACCATTGGCGAACCAAGTTTCCTCCTTCGATTTCATTTTCTACATCCACCGATATGGACCGGAAAATACCCTCGTTAGACTGATGATCGATACTGAATCGACGGTTTCGAAATTTCGTCTCGGACGAGGATTTCCTTGCTCTGAATGGGTGCTCCACAAGTGTCGTGCGTTGCTATCAGTAGGCTTTCGTCGACTTCTTTTGTTTCCTGTGAAGAAATTCGCATCTCTAATCACCGGACACAAATATACTTTTTACGCTCTTACGATTTTCTTTGGTCGATCATTCACGTTTTTATACCTTATCACTCAGCTTATATCTTTCATAGTTAACGCTCGTGGCCAACTCCATCAGGTCAGTCTCACAATAGATTAAAACTCGAACTTTGTTAACTTTGTGATACTAGATCACAAATTTATAAACTTGAAACTTTTGCAGGCCACAGAATATTTCAAACTTCAACACGACCCGGGTTTCGATGGGTAAGCATCATCTTCAGCTGATTATACAAGTATCTCATTCCAGGTTTTTTGTGTTTTTTTTTAAATCCCTTGTTTATGTCAACCGTCCAAGGACCCTACAAGACCTGAAGGCCAACATCCGGGCAGACATTGCCAACATAACCGCTGCTATGCTATTAAGGGTCATGACAAACGACTTATTCAGTGTATGGACAATGGGGGGGCGTCACCTACCTGATATGATTTTCAAAACTGTGTAAAACAAAACTTTAGATATGTACCTACATTATAAAAACAATAAAATTTTTCTGATCCATAAAATGAGTCTTATTGGGTTTTGAAAAAAGGAAGTTATAATGCCGCACCCTGTACTACTAGTAGAGAGAAAGGGGCGAAAATTAACCTGTAACCACAGTATTGATTTTAAAATCAATGTGCTGCATTTAACAGACAATCATCGTGAGCTAAATGCTTCAGGACAGCTCGCAATTTTGAAACAAAGTGGTGACCCAGATGCTAATCTTGTAAATAAATGTTTGTTTCCTCACAATTCCCCTATCTTATTAGCCATTGTATAACCTTCCCCTACTCCCAAATTTGTCTTCTCACACACGTTCCCCTGCCCTTTCCCTCTACTGGTAGAATGTAAGGGAATGAATTCATTGTATAATCACCAGAAGATGATGTTTAGCCATAGAAACCCGGGTTATGTTGAAGTTTGAAATATTCTGTGGTCTGTAAATGCTGGCTTGATGCAAAAAAATAAGGGAGGAATGCCGGATATTCGATTAAAAGGCCAAATATCAAAGTGGACTCCTTTTTCATGCAACTTAAAGTTTCTCTGGAAGCAATTACGTCTCGATTGTGGTAGGTGAATGCATAATTTTCACTGATTCGGGCACGCATATGAGATGATAAATTCTTGGGAAATGGACCAAAAGTTGGCGAGTGATGTGGACAGGCAAATTGAGTTTGGGTAACCCATTGCCAATTTGCGTGTTGAAAAAATCAGCGCAATGCTTTTTTTTGCGTCCTGTCAATAATGGAAAGCAGACAACATTTCCATGACGATTTGTTTGAGATAGGCCGGTTCGTTTTCAGGAGTTCTGGCTACACAAGGTCAGATTTACAAACTTCCAGTTTTGCCCCTACATGTGAGTGTAAGCAAATATTTTACTGTTGATGCCACCTAATGTCGGATCAAATCGTATACCTTATTTGAGATGTGGAATCATTTCGGGAAATAATATATTTACGGTGTATTCATTTCTACAATTTTATGATATGGTAATTTAACAGGGTGTTTAATGAGTCACTTGCCATGTTTCAACTCGCATTTTTGGATCCTACGCTCGGTGGCATCTCCGTGTGAAAGGGTGGCTGTAGAATTGGCTTACAAACTGGAGGGTCCGAGTTCGAATCCCAGCGTACCTCGATTGAATCCGGATCCCTGCTACAGAGGCTTAGAAGTAGCACTTTAAAAGTTATGGGTGCAGGAAGTTATTCTGGAGTTATTTTAGCCACACATCTAGAGTATGCTGATGCGAACGACTGGTGTTTCTTCACTATCCTCTGTTTTGCCCTCTAACGAATTATTTCCATATCAACCCACTCACTCCGCCGTTATCCGATACCCCGCGGTAGAAGTATGTGACAACAGTTTTGTTCAAAACGGTTCCAGCATCGAATAATTTTTTCGGCAGTTTCGCATCGGGTGACTTTATTAGGAGCCAACGTTTCACTTGGTCACTCAGCCATTATCGTCAGGGTTAAGTCTGGTTAGAGCGTCGTTTGATGGGCAAAATTTAAAGAAAATATAATTTTAGCCAAATTTATTCAAAAATCTGGTGCGAACATAACTTGGATCGTCTAAATAGAGACGCTTCTAAATGTTTGACCAAAGCATCAAACACAGGGAAGATAGGCTTTATCAAAATGGCGCATGCTACACTCACTTATGTCTAAACTATCCTTAGTATTGCGGTTTTGAATCCGTTATAGCAGATTTTGTGAAGGTATTGGCTGTTAAAATTAAAATGCTGACGGCTATCCTAAAAAGACACGGCTACATTTGGGAGCGAAGACGAGAACGTTTGCCCTATTGAAACTTTGTGTCCCAGCAGATTTCATGTCATGTCAAGCTCCCGTATTGTTATCAAAGGTTGCGAGACGGGATGGATTATTTTTAGTAAACCTGAAAATGAAAATCCTGCTTCGACTTCTTCCGTGATCCTGTAATGATGCCACGAGTTTTCTATTATTGATGGAAAGAAGTGACTGCGCATTTTACAGCGACATCTTTCGGTAGTTTTTACGATATTGTTGCTCATGCATGATTTACAGTAGCGTTCCGCATGTAGCACGAGTTCAGAATATTTTGGCAAATTTATCAGTACTTCAATGGAAAAAAATAACCTCAGTTTTCGGTCCCTTCCATTAATATTGTTAGGATGAAGGTGGATTTGCGAACAAAAAGACTATTAGACCCGATGTAGAATAATATATTGGATCCTTGGGGGATACAAAAGTGCACTGCATGGAGCTCCGTTCGAGAGTGAACGCATGTTAAAAGTACATCGCCTACCAAGAGGCAGTTAGCAGTGCCACCTATGGGGAGTTAAGCAATAGCGCGAATTTTGAATTATAACAAAACACCAACAATCCCCCCCTTGAAAAATGAGCGCTTCATACATATCATACATTGCATACAGTTCATTCAATTTACATAATCATGAAATTTCAATCCCAAATCATCTCTAAAAATTTTAAGCCTTTGGTACGGCAGCGATTTGGTCAGCATATCAGCAGGCATCTTCTCTATAGGCAGATATCTCAGCAGCAGTTTCCCACTCTTCAGCACGTCCCTGATGAAATGGTGCCTCAGGTCGATGTGTTTCGACCGCTGATGGAAAACGGGGTTCTCCGCCAGTTGAACTGCACCCCGGTTGTCGCAGTACATGGTGATCTTCGTCAGCTCCTCGAATCCCAATTCCTTTAAGAAAGCCTGCAAATAGACGGCATCCTTCACTGCATCAGACTTAGCCAGGTACTCCGCCTCGGTTGAAGACAGGACCACCGTCCTCTGCTTCCGTGACTCCCAGCTGATGGCAGCTCCGCCCAGTAGAAAGGCAAATCCGCTAAAGGAACGACGATCAATGTTACATCCACCCCAATCAGCATCCACAAAGGCCTTCGTCAACTGGTTAGACCTTCTAAAAGAAAGACAAAGATTAGAAGTGCCACGTAAATAGCGCAAAAGTCTTTTTGCTGATTTCCAATGCTCCTCTGTGTAACAATCATTGAACTGGCTAAGTCGACTAACAGCATTAGAAATATCTGCTCTCGTTCCCACTGACAGGTACATTAATGAACCTATAAGTTCTATATATGGTTTCTCACTCACTCCTACTGAAGTTCCTCCCTTGGCATCCCATTTCAACCAAACTTCGAGTGGAGTCTTCTGCGGATTGCAGTCACTCATATGGAACTTATTTAGTAGATTCTCAATGTATCCCTTTTGAGATAGGGTAATGCAACCTTCTGACTGAGTAATCTCAATTCCAAGACAAATGAGCAGATCCTAAATCTCTCACTCCTACTTGTTTCATTAAACTTTGTTTTATTCTCTCAATCCATCGCTGGTTCTGAGAAGACATCAGGATATCATCAACATAGACCCGAACAAGGATTGCGTCTTCACCATTCCTTGCATGGAACGTTCGTTATTGTAACTACTTTCTATCCCATTTTATTTAATTCTGACTCATGAGTTGTGGGCAAACGAATGGAGCGCCTGACGTTTAAATAGTACTTATGCATTTTAGTATTTAGTACTTATTTGCTGTCGCCTGCGCTGTGCATTTCATGTCGAGTGGAAAACTTCGTCAAGAGTTTTATGTAGCTTCCGCGATAAAGAGCTTTCATCGCTTCCTCCGAGGTCAACCCTCGGGGTCGAAAAATGTCAGAATCTATTATCTTGGGCGGAGAGGCAACATGCTTGAGCGTCGCGTTGGCCCAAAGAGACATAAAGACAATTTTTCGAGCGCGAGCGGCTTGTGTTTTGTTTAATTAGCACCGATTGATTGTCGCTTCTGGTCGCTTCTGGTCCAGGCAGTCAGGGAGGTAGTTGATAAAACTGAGAGTCTCAGGTTCGCGTCCCGACTTCCTTAATGGATTTAACTCCACGTTGGATTAAGCGATAGGGTGATATTCTGCATTCATTTGCTGAACTCGGAAGAGTGATGTGACTTTAGTTGACAGATTAACTTATAAACTAGATTATTTAGACTATTATAGTTTATTTTTTAAGTTAAGAATCATCCACTTACAGAAGTTTCCCTCAAGCATAATATACCAGTTCGTCATACGATCGTTGCTATCTTCTCTAACTTTTTTAAATGTATGTTTTCCCGTTTTATCTCCTAACCATGCCTTGTCTCACTTTATGCAACCCAGAATATCTTGATCTGCCTCTCTTCGTCCATTTATTTTCCATTTTAAAACTGGCTTGGTAATTCTATCACTACTCAACCCTCAAACGTCCCGGGACCATCGTAATCTCCTTCGGTCTCAATGGTACCCTTCACATTTATGATAATTTTCGTCACTGTTACTGATCCTTCATCTGATTGATTTCCTCGAAGATCTCCTGAATTCAATTTCTGTGGCTTGTAATTTATCACTACATCTCTCGCTTAGAGAACATATTTCTGTTGAGCGTAAAGTATTCTACTTTCTACTATTGTTTGGTATGCCTTTGCTTTTTACCTTTCAAGATATCACCACTCCGTAATTAATGGTTCAATGTTCAAATTGCTTTTCTCTCATTAAATTAACGTTCTCCCCTTCTATGTTAAAGGTTTCCTCTTCTTTCACCATGGATCCTAAGCAGTAGTAATGGGTAAATGTTTGATTTTATTCCCATCTACTCCTTGAGTTTACTCATTTTTTAATATTGCACCTTTGTGAAGATGAGAAATCCATGCGAGGAATACCGAAGGATATAAACGCAAGATAAGTGGAGTGGGTTATGGAACTGTTGAGCTGTCACTGTACACATAAAAAAGAATTTGCAGGGGGAGGGAAGAAATGGGCGCCTGTATCAAGCTAATGGAGCTAATGTTAGGATTTATGACTGATTGTGAACCCTTGTTAACCTATTAATCCTAAGATATACCACAAAAAATAACTTCAAGGTCGAACTATGTCGATTTGAGAAATGTATGGGAACAACTATTGTTAATCATTTGTGCCCTGAAGCGAAAATTTTCCGTTTCGTATTTCCCAGTGTGTAATGCCAACTTTTGTGCCATAAAAATGCATTACTAATCGTCCTGTATCTAAGGGACCGTGTGACAATTTTTCTCACGTTATGAATAGCGGTACGCGAATCAAAATAAAGAAATAGTTTTCAGGAGGGGAGAAATTGTTTTGGCATTTCCTTGGCAGCATCTATTAAACATTTTCATGAATAGACCATTCTCATATAAATCATACTTGCAAGCAATTTAGCGCCAATAGTGGTATGCTTTCGATACATTGACACTCTTGTACTAATCTCGACTCACTTATTGACAACTGAGGTTCAAACACGGAGATGACGTAACTTATCCATCTTAGCCCTCTAATTTGTTAACGTTAAATCGTTTACGTTGTTCGTTATATTTTTTATAAGCGAAACCCGAGGAATCGCATTGCTTCTTTTGGGCTGGTTGTGCTATAATCTAGGAAATACCACTGCTACTGGGACCAGTTTCCTTCTTTAAAGGAGGTAAAGGAGAAAAACACGTCTACAATTTAATTCAATAACCGATCATGACTGCGACACGTTATGGCATCATCAGGATCGTATTACCTCATGACTTTTCCTTTCAGACTAACATTTTGGCGGTTGTGTTTCCCTCCCACAGACTCCAGAAGCATGTATATAATAGAAAGACAATTGGAAAACAAATGCCCTGATGATGACATTACGTGTCGAAACCATGGTCGTTTATCGTTATAGATGAGGAAGTGTACCAGTATTTTTTTCCGTTTTCGGAGATGGATATTGAGATCTTCCACAAAGCTAATGTCGTGACTCTTACATGATTCTGGAAGTTTTTTTTTCGATTCTGGACTTCAGCGCGGCGTTCCCAAGTAAGTCTTAATCGACGTGAGCTACGTTATCCCACGCCCGCTCCCTCCCTCTCGAAAAGTTTTCCTCCGTCGACGTCCGTTTTGGTTCGATGTTTTTACTGCGGGTTCACTACTGCTTCGAGGGCTGGGAAGATGTCCGGTGGCGGAGCAGGAACGGGGGGGTGGAGAGAGGGAGGTAAGAGGCGGGGGAGAATGCAGTGAAAGGGGTGAGGATTGTTGTAAGTAGGGAGGAAGGGGGGGAGCGACTAGGAGGATGGGAGTGGTCAAGGGGAAAGATGGAGAGAGGGGGGGGGGGTCAGCGGGAAAAGTCAGTATGAGGGGGAGAAGTAGGGGGATGGGGTGGGGGTTGGATGTTGTGGCTGAGTGCGTGCGTCGTTTGTTGTAGCGTTGACCACGGAGGAGTGCCGTCGGATGTCGGCGGGAGGTTGTCAGTCGATGCCCGGGAGTCGTGGGAGAAGCACAGCCCCAGCGAGGTGGAGGAAGCGATCGCTCTTCTCTGTCGAGGAAGACTTATTAAAGAGTCTCTGGAGTTTGACGCGATAACATTGCGGACCTCTCCATCTCGTGTTCACCGCCGAGTGTCTGATAAGTGAAGAGGGAATCGGATTTTTTTTAGAGCCCTACGCCCCTGCCTGAGAGAGTGGGAGCCATGAGCGGTTGTACTTTCAGGAATGGGTGAGTTAATTGACTTCCTCGTCCAGGAAGACTATCGCATTTGAATGATTTTCATCCTTCCGAATCACGCTGATAATCATTAAAAAAAACAACTTCGTACTATTCCACTCAATGTCTTAATTCACGGAACAGTTTCGATGTTCAAAACACCATCAACGGAGTTAAACTACTAAAATTTCCCAAGCCGTTAAATCTTTAATATTGTGGCGATTGCACCAAGCTAATTCCCTCATCATCACGTTGTTCATGGTTGATGAAATACGCGATAACTGTCCGGAGAAATATATTTACCTGGGTCGGAAATCGAACCGAGGAAAGCGTCGAGGAAGTCTGGCCAGTGGAAGGACTTTGGTTTGATTTTTGACCGTCGTGGGTATTTCAGTGAGGAATTTTTGGCGCATTATATTCCAGAATTTGAATCATCTCTAGTCGCCATTCCGTATTCCTTCGTAATTCCTATTTTGACTTAAAAATTAGTTTCTTTTGGTATTCCTTCATCTGTTTTCCTTAGAAATTCTTCCTTTTCTTTTTCCCTTCGTAATATTTTCCGGAGTCTTAGAATGTGTCACATAATATACTCTCTTCATCTATATTGTAATGATTGTAGCCTACTTAAATTTTTTAAATTGGGATTGAATAGTCTAAGAAAACGACATTTACGGCGAAGATTGAGTGAGGTATCCAAAATTAGAGTGTCGTGAACATGTAATATCAGATTTGACCTCGTGGCAGTCCTCGATACTTGGATTAAGAACTCTTCTTCGTATTTTACGAACTTGGTGTGTGCGTACGATTTATTATGGTTTCGATAATTCCATGAGCTCCATGAAGTTAGATCTATCACGTGCATCTTCCTGAAATCTGAAGAAATAACGCCTGTTAGAATGAGCTGTGTATACTCGTACAAGTTTTTGGTACTGTAAAAATTTCCCAAAATATTTACCTCGGAATATTCAGTCGTCTAACTGTAATGAGGTCGTGTTCACGGGGTTTTCCTCGTGAAAATGAAGAAGATTGAGAAGTAACGGTACGTCAATTAGTAATTTTCTGCCTCTCTCATGAAACTTTGATTCGATTCAAGTTCAAGTGAAAAGAGATGACAACGTTTTTCGTGGATGAACTTTTGCATAACTGCCATGTTGCTGGAATCACTTGCTTTTTAAATTTACCACTATGTTCTAATTCTTCCAAATTTAGTCCAACGCCTCTCAATTTTTTCATATTTAACGTTCTCTTACTTTATAATAATTTTCTTTAGAAACTCGTTTATCTGTGGATCATCAGACGTAACAGATCTATTAATAGGCCAATGTTATGGTTAAGGTCAGCTTACTTTTATCGCCTCTCCCCCGTCTTGTCAACCCTCCCCTCAATTTTTCCTTTTGTGTATAAAACTCAGCTAGCCCTGTGACAGTTTTGTGCTTTTATTTATCATAATTTTGCTAGCGATCCTCTACTTTATGGGACAAGCGTACTATTAACCGTAAATAATTGAGAAGAGGTATAATGTATTACCTTAACAGTCCAAAGCATGCGCTGGCGCCACCGTCCGTGAGGTTGAAGTCAAACATGGAACAGAATTAGATGTTCGCTCTTTTGACGGATCTCTTTTTTTTTGCAAATGCGTCTATACTTCATTGCGTTACATATTTGGCTTCAATGTCGCAGATGGTGTCGCCAGGCGCTCGCTTTGGGTTGCTCTGTGACATCATGGATCCGGCAGTCTTGAGCAGCTTGTCCTTTAAAGCCATTAGAATCCACATGAGAAAAGGATATTCCGGTGGCATATCAGGGAAAAGAACTCGGCGCAACATCGAGTGATTCGAGTTTGATTCCCGCTCGAGTCGAATGATTTTTCCCCTGTGAAACCCGCAGTTGCCATTTACTCCGTATTGGTAATATCGTGGATAGTCCGGTATCCTCAAAATTCACGAAGAGTTACGTAATGCTAAACTTTTCGCATCGCATTATTTAATTCATCATTGGTAATCCAATCCTAAGATTGGTTGACTGCAGCCCTCCACACTTCCCTATCTAATGCTACTGCCCATTAAAATAGTCGAATCCGTTGAGTAGGATGCTGTATCTTCGAGTAGGGTCAACCGATTTTAACGAAATAAAATGCATACGATAGAAAAATCATTACTACATTTATTTATGCATAAAGACATTTTTTTCTATCCTTATCTGCCTTTTACGTTCTTTTATTTGAGAAAAGGCACTGTTTTAGGCGTTCCCTTACCTTCTTAGTAGTTCCCTTCCCCCCTGGTATCTCTTCGTATGCACTCTACTCTATTTGTTCCATGAACGTATTCCTCGGTCTTTCTCTGGGGACTTTTGCCTCCATTTTCCTTCAATTATGTTCCTCATAAACCCGTTGTCTCTCAGGGTGTGTCCAATCCATCTGGTATTATTCATATATGATAAATAATAACTATTATTGAAACTGTGAGCCTTTTTCTGTGAGCTGTGAAGCGCATTCGCCATGCGCCACCTACGGGCAGACTTTACTGTAGTATTGATCCCCTGACATCTGGATGTAAAAAAATTGTAGTAGGTATACACATACCCATCGAGCTGACTTAAAAATATTGATTCTCATTCAAGACTGGTGGTCTATTCTATTGGGACAGTTCATCTTGCGTTTAGCATCTCTATTTATATGATTTCTTCGCGTTGCATTGCAATGTCAGTGACGTAATCTGCACTCTCGACCGTCCAACCATGTTCTAATAGCGGTACTCCTTAAATAAACGGCGTATGCCTTTTTTATATCCATCGTGTGTCATGAATGATTTTACTCTAGCTTCGCGGTGAATTTTCGTTAATAATGTTCGGTGAACGTGATGTTTGGTCTTAATTCTGTTGATCTCGAGGGTGAATATATTGTAACGAAAGACGTGATGCTGTATATTCAAAGCAACAACTTTCCGTGAGAGAGAACAAGCTTCAATGGCCAGTGAAATATGCTCTGTTGGGTACATTTATAATCCTAATCGCTTAAGACATTAGCTGCCTGTTAATCAGCGTGCGTGTTCTCAAAAATTGTACCTTATCGCGCGGACTTATTAACGCTGGGCAACGAGGGGGAAATTTAAATGAAACAATTTCTTCAGCGTTCGTGAAGAGGCGAGTGAAGTCTCGAGGAGGGCTTAAAACTTTACTTTATTTTGCATTTTTAGCCATATATATACTGTGTCGCGGTTGCTGATTTCATTTTAAATGGACATCCATTTTTTTATGATAGAAACTCCTCTCTGTATTTTAAATTATTTTTATTAATTTGTGTAATTTTCAATTTTTTGGTATGTTACGCCATAATCGAGGTTGAAAAAGTTCCTGGTTGCCATAAACAAATGGTGCAATACTTAGCGGTTACAAATGAATTTGAATAGATGCGTGGTTCAGAATTTATTGGTAAAGAATGACCTTTCAGCATTAGTTTTGCTAATAATAAAGTATTTATTTTTGAAATTTTATTTGACTTTTATGAATTCTCCATCCAAATATTTATTGTAGAGTCAGTTTTATACTGGGGTGCGACTCTTAGGCGGGATATCTCCCGGAGAAAACTCGCTTATAAGGTCTGTGGGCAATCTAATCGCTAATTGCGATTAATAATAAAGTGGAAGAGGGATGTTTATCATATATCTTAAGAGTTCTTTTTCATGGAACCGATAACTTGTGGGACCATTACGACATAGGATTGAACTTGGAGTTAGCTCAAGTACAGCGGATATTTAATAGAATTGCAAAAAGTTATTAGGATGAACTTAGCCCTCTGACCGATTCTTTAAATGAATCATGGCCTTAATCTCTTACAGATCGAGAGGAAAATATAGATTGAATATTTTACATGAGTTCGAAGTTGACTTTTTCGGAATATGGTCAAAATATTTTGCTGGCGTCTGCGTATTATGGACGACCCCAAGTTTAAGGCGAAGGAAATAGATTGAAGAATGGATGGATTTTAAGTGCCATTTTTTCCCTGGATCATTCAAGGGACTGTAGTAGATCTTTACGATTGAATCCTCTCCCTCTCTGGTGGACTATGCTAGGTACTTATAGGTATTCAATAGCTTGCCACTATTACTAACGCTTGAAGTGTCCCACATGTTTTTTCTGCATGACTTTATATCTCATACTACCGTTTAATTAGTAGAACTAGTTATGGTAATGAGTTGTAGCACCTTGACCCGGTGTACTGTAAGGTAGCGTGTTCTTCTACGTGGCGCTCTCCTGCTTTCCGGTTTAGTCGTGCACTGTTTTCCTGAGTGCCTTCTAATCCTGGCCCAGTGGTCAGGGGAGCGTGTGCGGTACGACACTGATCTGGGAATAGTATTGCGTGCCTGACCAGACTGTTCCACGCGACCTGGAGATGGCTAGCACGGTACTTTGTAGGTGTTGATGTATCTTGATGGTGATTATTATTTCCAAACGTTTGTTGATTGTCAATCAAAAAATATGAATTTCACTCGTGTTTGACCCCATGTGCTTTTTAGGTATAAATTTCTATCACAAAGGAACGTCTGAAGTACTCATCGTGATTGTTCAAAGTTGTTTGACTGCAGCCCTCCACCCTTCCCTATCTAATGCTAGTCCCCTTACCTCCTGGTATCTCTTCCAATGAACTTTCCTTTTTATTTGGTCCATGCACTTATTCCTGGGTCTTCACCTGGGGACCTTTCCCTCTATTTTTCCTCCAATCATGTTCTTCACAAACCCATTGTATCTCAGGGAGTGTCAAATCCATCTATTTCTTATTTTCTGTATGGTATTCCATATGGTCCTTTCCTCTTCTACTCTTCTGTACACTTCATCATTTCTTATTTTGTCCGTCCATTTCATCTTCAGCCTCCAGCACCGGGTTTGAAAGATTCTAGTCTTTTCTGTTCAGCTTTTCCAATGCTTCATGCTTTTGATCCATAGAGTGCTACACTCCACACGAATGTTTTCACATATTATTTCCTGGTTTGTAGTTGTATCTTCTTTAATAAATACTAACGTATCATAATTGTACAATATTCCATTGAAAAAATTCATTTTGCGATGATTCCATTGCGTTGTAGATCAGTGAGAAGTTGTATAAAAGACGTAATTTACGCCGTGAGTTGAGAGAAACTTTTCATCGCAATGGATCCTTGGGGAAAATATTCCGCCGGGGGGATTTTTTCCTGGATTGTGTTAAAGCCGTTCTTCTTGGTGCATCGAAAACCTCAGCTCTTTCGTGGGTGAATGATTAAAGAGAAGTTGAAGGAAAATGTTGGAGAAGTGACGCAATTCGTTGCGTGGTTCGGGAACTAAATTAAAGTATAGTGAGGGTGTTTTGATACCTTGGTGATGAATTAGCAATTTTTACTTTTAATTCGCAGGTGCGCTTTCATCTTCATAACGTTGGTTGTCATTCATAAAGACCTAATTGTCTGACGTAAGACAGCAACCTATATTTATTTTATTCGTAATCTTAATCCCAGTTTAAATGAAAAAAATTAGCGATCATCATGTCTGAATGTATCCTCCCCGCATGCGGTTTTATTGCATACGAATAGACATAAAAGTCTTGATAAACGAATAATCTTTCTTCATTTACTTCAGGCTAGATCTCACTTAGAAGCGACTGTGTGGTTTTCGGGTTGATATTACTGTTATATCGTATTCAAGTCTCCATTTTAAATTATTATTTTTTGTATATTATTAAATGTATTTTTACGGAAGTCTGTGAATGCAATAAATTGCTAGTCTTTTTATTTTTTCTAGTACATAAGCGTTAATTCTTTAAGAATTCTTCTTTCATCAACTTTTAATCTGTGTATTGATGATCACACTTCATTTATATACGCGTGGAAAAAATCGCATGGGGTGGAAGTCTGAGAATGCCTCAGTTTGGAATTAGAGAAATATTAAATTGATAGCTATTGAGCGAGATTTCATACAGCTGAGTATGTTCAGTTGTTAGTCAAAATGTGAGAGTTACGAAATATGTGTTCTTGCTAAGGGCCTGGTTACACTATACAATATTCCGTACGAGTAGATGTGTAAATGCATGAACGCGTGAATGAACGTGAAAATTGCCCCGTGTAACCACACCAACATGTACGAATGCATGAATGCGTGTACAGGAAAATAGAACCTGCTCTATTTGGCTCATGCGTTCGTACACGAACCTGTACATGAACACGTACGGATTAATGTATCGTGTAACTAGGCCTTAAAACTCAATTTTCAGCATTTTGAAGATTGTGCTCTGTCTTGTCAACTTTACCATATTTTTCAAACAATAATTCAAATAACATGGTTGTGTAGATTCTTAGTGACCGTCACTTGACCCGATGAAGGCGTTATATCGTTATTTACACCCGATTGGGAAACATTCGCTGGCGTATTTTGCATTCGCACGCCCTGTTTTGACTCGTCTAGCAGATAAACCTTCCATTAATCGTTCCAATCATCTGGAAAGTCGTCACATGTTCGTTTTCATGATAAGAGGCATGGATGAGGCCACACGCTGGTGACTTCCCACACTGGCAATAACCTAAGACAAACTCTCTTAGAGATTTGTCGCCATGGAAACTTACTGGGGATTCAACCCAAGTCTGTCCAGTTTAGTAAAAAATTATGTTATGTCGTGCGTAGATGCAGATGTAAAAGGTTGTGTTTGGAAAAGACATCTAATGGTTGGATATAGTGCGACAACGGCTACAGATTATTTCAAACCTTGCGCATCCTATTATTTGCAAATGATTTGAAACGTAAAATGCATTTGTATCCAATGTAATAAAGCGAGCAATGATTGTATGCGAATACTGTGTATGTCCTCGTACATGCATGTCTTATCTAATTGTGTTATCGAAAAATGGTCATCCAATTAACCCGCATGTTGGCGTTTAAGAGTTTAACGGTATGAGGGGTCATTTGTTATATGTGCCATATCCGGTAAAAGTCTGTTTCATGCAGAAATAAAAGCCATTATTTATATTCCATTACTTTTTATTCTCGAAGAAACCTAGTTAAGTCATAGGTAAAGAGGTTTTATGACTTGTAACATAACATTTAAAAATGCCAGAAAGTTGTATTAATAGCATTAATTTCCGTGTAATTTTAAAAATAATTAATACAATCAGCGTATAGAGAAGAGTTCGGTCCCCCGGTACTAAGGTATTACTTCACCAAGATATCTGGTACAAAACGTAGTACAACTTCTCGAATCAGTCATACAAGTTAAGTCATGAAAACCCTTAGACATTTGTCGCCATGCAAACTCACCGGGGTTTCAAACCCACCCCTTCCCATTTAGTGCCAAATTATGTTATGTAGTCGTCACGTGTAATCGTTTATCGTGATGGATTACTCGTGATCAATTACCTCCCTGAATGTTAGGAATGAGTGGCTGATGAATGGGTGGAACGTGAGTTGGATCGCTAGTAAGGGACATGTGCACGTGGAAGGAGTGTGCCTAATCGGTTTGGCCTTATCGATAGAATGGGAGAGAGACGAATAAGTAAATAGTTATATGATAGTCGAGTGGACGGCGTGAGGGGAAGAAGTAGATCGCGAAAGTCGTGGGTTAATGTGATAGAATAGACTAGAAGAGGAATATTTGGAACCTTTAGAATAGAGAAGCGTGTATGAAGCAATACGCGAGAATAATGAAGGGAAAGTGGTTTGTAAAGATCTACATCTACATACTACCCTGCGAGCCGCCGCATGGGCGTGCGGCAGGGGTTGTTAGTACAACAGCTGTGTAAAGATGTACGAGATAAGGTTTTGAGAGGAGATATGGCGATGTGTATTATCGGAGTGTTTTAGTGGAGCTTAATTTTTATTGTGGTCGCTTATTGTTCGCGGAAAGAACGAGTTTTTGTTCCTATCTATTCGGAAGTGTATCTCTCTTATTTTATCGCTTCTGTCAGACCTAGAGATGTAGTGAGGCGTTAAGATAATATTCTCTGTGTCGCTCTGAAAGAGATCAGTTCTGAATTTGTCAAGCAAGCTAAGCCTAGCATGGAGCCTTCAAGTCTCTAGAGGCTCCCACCTTAATCCCTCTAGAAGTTGTAAAACACTACATGTTCGCTCGTAGCAGTTTTTAACAAAGCGTGCAGTTTTTCTATGTATTTTATTATTTTTTTGGTTAAATCTTTATGACCAAGGTCCCAAATGCTCGCGGCGTGTTGCAGGTGTGGCCTAAGGACAGGGCTCTACGGAGGAAATTATGAAAAGGGTGCCAGTTTCCGAGGGCAAACGGCAATATATAAATTCTTTGACTTTGCCAATCCAGAAAAGGAATGGCTTGATGATTTTTATGCATGTAATTACCTTCCATTACTGATTTTTCGCCTTGAAGTCTTTCTTATGAGTAGTAAAATTCGGACGCAAGGCATCTCTCTTCCCATACTCCATTTCTCGTTACTTCCGTTTCTTGTGAAACTAATCAACGGCTCAAACAGCCCCAAAAAAACAAAAAATCCGGTATCTCCGGTTCAATAAGACAGAGCACTCACCTGCAAAGTTATTCGGGTTCACCGTCAGGCGTCAAGTCTTTCACACGGCGCCTGCGTCATACTCTATGTTTACCAATCGAACTCAGATCGATTTGGCCGGTTCAGCTCGGTATGGTAAACGCAACGAGCTTGTGGGATCGATATGAGAAGGGGTCTAACTCGGCCCGCTTTCTCTGCCAGTCTGAGATTTCAAATCGATATGAACCGATTCAAATCGATATTTCAATCGATTTCGCATTGGTAAACCGGGCGATCCGAGTCGGCTGGCTTAGAAATTTCAGATCGGTCCGAGTTCATATCGATCTGAGTTCGATTGGTAAACGTAGTGATATTTTGTCCACTAGTTGGTCCGTACACTGACAGGGTTCATGCACCACAGGATGCATCTATGCTGCTACATGCATGCTGCTACACATCATGCTACTATGCATCACGACGCCCTGCTAGAAAAACATGATACGATTGAGCCTTTAAAATAATGCCAATTTAATGAGCGCCTTGCCTACCGGAATTTAGCTTGGTTTGCAATCGTGAGAGCGCAGTCGGGAGGACCCCACCCTCGTGTCACAAACCGGTCCTCCCTCAGAACGGGCCGAGGTCCGTGCACTGCGTAGTTTGGCTTCCTATACAGAGCCAGTTTTGTTAATATATTTAGAAGCCCTCTTCAATCTTTTATGCTAAAAATAAAAAAGTAGAAAACCACTAAAAATAAAAAGAGCGAAAAACCTTATAAGACGAACCGTAACTTGGTCGTCAAGGTAACGTGTCGATGATTTAATGGGAGAATTTAGGGGCGGAGAATCCGAATTCCTCTTTAATTAATTGCTTATCTTCTGGGTTATATTTAGCCTTCTTCGGAAATTATTCAGTTTTCTGCTGTCTCATGCTGGTACGAAAAATAAAGAATAAAACAAGCGAGTTGGACGTAAAGTAAGCATTAGTTATTCAACAAATTAGCATTCCTACGGGTATCGGGCCGATGGGCATTCCAATTTTTGATATCTTGCTCGAGATCTATGAAGGATGGACACCAAGTCAGGCCCGAAAGTGTCTTGGGTTTCGTTTGGATATTTTATTTTTTAATAGAAGGCTTAGAATATTGAGGAAGCGGTTCTCATGTGACAAGAAGTCACCTTAGAGTGTTTTAATCCTGCTATTACTCGCTGGAGGTAGAAAGACTGACTTACTCTTGATTATAAAAGGCATGTTTGGCCGAAGTTGAATTTTATTCCCTCCTTGAACGAAATTATCTCGCATAGCCGTTTTCTGAGTTCTATTTTCACAAATTTCCAAGCATTGCATTTAACAAATGATGTGGTGCGAAGTCACTCGCACGGGTGCATATACATCAGGGTTGAAATTCGCTATGAAAAAATCATTTGACTTGACCGGGATACGAACCCGGATCTCCCAATTGCCGGTCAAGTCAAATGATTTTTTCATAGCGAATTTCAACCCTGGTGTCTATTTTCATAGTTTCAAATTCATGGAATGCTTAACTTTGGTTTTAAATGTAAGTTAAACTGCCGGCCATTAATAATAATATTTATTGTAAGGAGAGCTGTCCTTTTACAAGCATTACTAGAAGGACAGATGATTATATAAAGTAGACATTTTGAATGTAGACGTTTTAGTATGTTTGGTATGTAGAAATTTTAAATGACAAAATTTTTGAACACATTCCTTGAGAGATAAAAAATGTCTGTGGGCTTACGTAGACTGTTATAGTCTCATAATTCTAAAAATATTACCCATTTGGTCCATAAATTTGCTCTTATTCTCGTAGAATCATATGTTTATCATTATGATCTGGCGCATTACCTCATTACTAAAGGAACTGCTTCTCCGCCTTTTTCATAGCAAGCTCTGATCGTTAAGATGTGGATAACTGTTTAATGGTCTTCACTAAATCGTCTCGAGTGGCCTTAACACGCCTCGGAGGCTATAAAATCTTTCTTAATGAGCTTCTGTTTAGGAGGGAGTGGGATCCGTTGCCGAGGTTAGAAGTAGCCTTCATGCAGGCGCGAAAATTTACCGGAAGCATTAAAACTACCGAGTTACCGATTATTAATTTACCGAAGATTAAGAACTTCGTTTGATTTAAATGACGGGCGTTGCAGTGATACTCCGGCGGGAATGAAACCCATTGCGTGTACAGACCCGATGGATCCAAATTCTGGTCCGATTCCCCGTCATGATGCGGAATCTTATCATTTATGCGAATAGAATAGTAGGGCCCTTGACTGGAGTTCACCGAGAGAAAAAGGTCATGCACACCTTAGGAATGGAAGCTATACCAAGTTGTGGATGCTGTGAAGAGGATTAGGAGATCACATCTGATCCTCTACATGAATGTCCAGTTAGGGATCGAAATTGCTCCATGAGTACACCCATTCCAGGATTTGAGAAATTTGCGGATTTTCCCATTTGAGACATATTTTCCTTAGGCAAGACCTTCATGGTATTATAGCCCCTGGTGGTCCTAGGCCTATGCAACAATCTATCTCCCTTGATTTTCATTTTTAGCCATTCCTCTTCACTTTTGGACAGCAATACTGAATTGATCCTTCATAACATCATTATTTTGTAATTTTTCCTGGTTTTAAAGTGATCCTGACGTTCCCATAGCCAAAATATTAGTCCTTTTCTTTTTCCAGGGTCCTTATTCAAGTTTCCTTACCAATATCCGAGGCATATATTGCGATTGATGCAATCACTTTTGTTCTCGACCATGTTGAATGCCATTATATATTCTCTTTTTTAGGATTTTTGTGCAATAAATGTGTTGCCCAGACCTACGTTTCTATATATTCTTAACTCTTCTTCGGGGCTTGGCAAGTTTCATTTACAAAATTAATAGACAACTTTTTGAGTTCCAAATAATTTCTGCTTCACAACAAAATAGCAAATTATATTATGATTTTCGCTTAATAAAATTGGCGCTGAAAACTCCACCTATTCATTCTGTGAATGTAACTTGTCCGGCCCTGAAGGAGGTTTACAAAAATTCCGAAACGCTGGCAGAGGCAACAGACACAATTATTTGTCTAAAACCCCCAAAAAGAGAAAATGTGTTGCAAAGTATTTCCTTAAGCAGCTAATTTTATTGTTTGGTTGGTTAAAGTCCATACCCTACCTCTTAACTGGAAGGCCTGTGAGTCTTTTTTCTCTGGGTCATCACCTTTCATCTTTCCTCCTCAAGAGGCTCTACCGATAGCTATGTTATCTCCAAGACTAAGGTCACCAAAAACTCATTAAGGTCGATGGCACAATGGGCCAAAAGTGACTTAAGATCCAGGCTAGAAAATGCCGCCAGAATTACCTTTCCATCTTTCTGTGTATATTTAAACGAGATACTCAACGGGAAATTTTAAAGGCAGAAGACGTTCGGGTTCTGACACTGATCTTTTGGGTTATTGATTTGGGCCTTGCGTGCTAGCACGGGTATTTGTGAGAGAAATGGGACCGTTGACCACGAAAGTCACGCATAGAAATCTATTCTTCCGTCTTAAGTGCTGGTGCTGGAGGTGAAAACGTGGAAGAAGAGTAGTCAATTTACCGGCAGATCTTGGGATGGTGTTGACTCGAGTATTCGTGACTACCTGAAGAGGGAATAACTTTATTTTTGGCAGGAGTCTTGGGACATTCAAAACAAAACACTTTTTAGCCGAGTAAAAAGTTTTTTCACTTATCATACGTAAAATATATCAGTTTTCTATCGTGTAAACTTGCCGGATAAAGCAATTGCTGAATTCTAGAGAAAGCAGTTAATTTGTTAACTGTAGATTATCTCAATTATAAACTAATTTGGAATAAAATAACAGATTATTTTCAAGTAATTCGTGGCATGGTATAGTTTGTTAGTTACACCATACCAATACGGATATGAAGAGAATATACACAATTGCTACTAACAGTTGTGGCGACTGAAGCGCGTGAGATGCACAAATGATGCTCTATGAGTGGCATGCTGACTTCATTGGTTTATTATTCGCGCGGTTCGGGCCACATCCAAAACACCAACAAATAGTTAGACCCGGCAGCTATTTTAATTGCCCAAGCCGGGTTAAGAATTACAAGCAGAGTTACAAGGACTTATCTCTTGAAAAAAACGAGCTATAAGAATACTTTCTGTCGATAGAAAAGTATGGAAAAAGAGTGCTTATTTGGCTTTTTTTGGAGGAAATGATGAGGGTCGAAAAGTTAGAGCAGAGAGAAAAAGTCAAGCGTGAATTTGGTTGAATCATCACAAAATAACAAATAAGTGTTAGTAATGGCAGAATATTTAAGCAGAACTTCATAAATGTCCATGTGATAAGATGAAGAAGATAAAAAACATGTTTTTGGCAATGTGGACCATATTGAATCAAAATTCCAGGCTAGGCAAAATAATTTACACATTTAACTGCGGTGGTTCAGAAAGGAATCAAGGTAAAAATTATGTCTGCTCGCTCAGGGAATTGAATCGTGTTTATCTCATTCTAACTTCTGTTAAAAAAGCATTAATGAAAAAGATCTCTATAAAGGTTTGAATTTATAGACTCAATAAAACAGTAATATTCAACTCAATATGGTATTAAAAAAGGCTACGCTTACGAAGCTCAGGTAGTTTTTTTCGAATTACAGTAACAATGGGTGTAGTCATGTTCGTCAAAAATACGTATCTTTTAACCACCTTAATGTCCAAAGATGTGTTTATTAAGTAATGGAGTGAAAATATCGGGAAAAGTGATAAATTTTTGAAGAATGGAGTCTGTCATTCAATATTCTTGAATGGTAAATCGAGGAATTGAGAAAATGAATCTATTGACAATAGAATGTGCATGCGTATATTTTATTATTCAATTTAATAAATTGAATTTAGTTACGATGGTGAAGTAATCGTTAAATAGAGAAATGGAACAGTACTTTGTTACCCGGTTTCCTATTGGCCAATTATTCTGAAATGGACCTCGTTGGGACGAGAGTTAAAAAAGGTAAGAAAAAATGTCGTCGGAAGGAGATGTTTAAAAGCACATATTAAGGAAAAGATGGCTGAAGATGCTGACTAACTTTACTACCCTCGTCTGTAACTGCAATTAATTATGCATACTTCATGCTACCAGTAGTTAAATGAAATCCTCTTCTTGACATAAACTCCTCAAAGCATTGTACTTGAATGTAGTTTAGGAAAATGCTGAGTCACTTTTTTTTTAATAACATAGGGTCAAGCTGAGACGGTGGAAAGCTAATACAGCCGCGTGCTGGGAACCTTTAAAATCAATGTGTGACGGCATTGAATAATTCACTTAGAGATTTCATTCCCCCATAGAATTTAGGCAGAACATTTAAGTAGAAATCCATAAATTCTCACGTGATGATTATTAATGTTTGAACTGAACGAATTTCATTCTCCAATTAAAATAGTGGTTTGGTTAAAAATAGATTGCAGAACGTATATACAAAGTAGTTTAGTGTATATGTTGCTAATTTACTTCTCGACAGTCTATATCCTTCCATGCTAATGCCAAAGAACGTTGTAGATAATGGGTTGTCATTAAGTAGTGTAGAAACATTTCTTACAATTAGCGTGCTGATGAGCTGCTTGCGTATTGTTTTTACCAATGTCAAATGTGCGATTGGGCAATTTTTTGTGACAGCATTAATACTCTCTGAAGTGACTTTCATAAACGATAGTTTTTTCTTAGTCCTTGATAACCTATTCAGTTGAAACTGAAAGCTGAAATCAAAGTCTGTCGCACAAGATGGCAATGTGGAGAATTGTTTATTTGCCCCATTTCATAATAGTAGCAGCTAGTCTCTCTTATCTCATTCATTGTCGTGTGAAAAATTCCTCTCCATCTTATTTTATAGCTTTCGATCTTTGATATTCTTTCTGCGTCTTTAAAACCCCGCTGTGATTTCTCTGGTGGCGTATTTCATACTGAGAAGTACATCTATTTTATCCACTGTCGGCAATATCGACATTATTTAATCTTCCTTGCCCGCCGTCGTTGATTGGAGATTCATTACAAAGCAAGGGCTAGGTGGAGTACAGTAAATCAAGGAATGAAATTATTTCTCTCTCTCTCTCTAAGTATTTTTAGATTAAAACTTAAAAGATAAGAATAGGAGGTATGCCTAGTGGTCGATGATAAAATAGGTAAATACGATAAAAATAAAATAAAATGATTATATTCTGTCCACTACCTATGGGATGCCAATGGATTTATGGAGATGTAGGGTAACCTAAATGTATCACTTGATGATTATATGCGATATCGAAATCGATTTCTTCGAAATTTATTTCAGCGGAAATTGCCATTCGTCGGTTTATTCATAGTCTAATTGGTGAAAAATAAATCATATTTAAAGTTTTTCAGTACTTTTTCCATAGAGATGCTCTATAAAGTAAATTTAATTTGGCCAAACACTCGTTCTGATGTAGAATTAGAAAATTTATGCGCCAATAGCTCTGTCCACTTTCTGCCGCCATCACGGCCTTGCTATGCTTGCAACATATATACACCCGTCTAAGTACTCCAGTTCCACCGAGTACGCACTTCTGATGCAAAAACTTTTCCTGTTTTTTTTCCTTTTTCATTCAATTGAGGAATAAATAAAATTCGTTCCGAGTTCCGTTTCCCCACTCTGCTAGTGGCACCCAATAAGTGCGAAACGGCATTAGCTGTCGAAGCGATTTAATATGGAGTACTAAATAAAATAAGGCCGTGCATAATGAAGTGTGCAGTTTCTGTCGTCTGCAATCCCTATACGCCCGCCGTATTATGGCTCTCGAAATGACTTGCTCTCTCCCTCTCTGGAGAATTTCGTGCGGGAATTCCTTTATGACGGATGTTCTCGTTTGTTTGTTGTTTGACTTCGGGTCGCTTCGGAACGAGAAATCGTTCCCATGGCCTGCCATTGGTTGTTATCAGTGGCGTGGCCCTCAGCGTGCGAATTTTTGTACCAATGAGAGATGATCTTCTCGCAGGCTCTCACGCATCACTCGCTCTATGAAACTCCGTCGAATCGCGAGTGATAGGGAAAGCTGAGGCTCTTTTCAACCTATAGCCTTAAACCTATAACCCCAAGCGACAATTTTTGCGCATCAAGGAGAACTCAAGTGTCGCAAGGTTTGGATTTCTCTCACAAGTAGCTTCTCCTTTGTAAAGGAACTCTCTTCATTTCATTCCCTGAGTGTAAAAGTTTCGGGCTGCGAAAGGAAATTACGGTATGATAGCGGGCATTTAAGGAAGGACATAAAATATTTGTTCTGAACTCTCGTTTGGAGCGTGGCGTTATAAGATACGTAACCGCGGAAAGAGATTGAGCGTAATAGAGGCTTTTTAGGTGAGGGGAAAGAGAATGGAGAGGATTTTCGACTTTGGGTGGTATCCTTCTTTCGCATAGTATTTATAGTTCTCTTCCAGACAACATTGACCCGTTTTCTCTTTCCTACACGTTCACCCGCCTCGCTCTTTCTCACCTCACAGGAAATACCTTAGCACCCTTCTCCACGAGTCTTTAAATTTTTTTCTATTTTTCAATTTTGTTATCGGTGTTAATTATGTTTGAATGTATCTGTCTTGCCTTTCATGTGTAGTTGTATTGTGCCGCTGAAAATTGCATTTATGCTGTATGTTGGAAATTTCTTTAATAAATGAATAAATAGTTATCCTAAACGCCGAACAATCTCAAATAGCAATGCTCACATTTACCGTCTAGAGAATGCACTCCATTGATGTAAACTAGTGATTTTACGCACATGAAATTTTTGAAGGACGACGGTCACATTTTCACTTTCAAGAGCGCAATTAAAAATTAAAGATAACGCGTTCGGGAGAACCGCGATCATTACATTGCTTAGATAGTGAAACACATGAGGAACTTAAGTTAGTGCGAGCGAGATAGGTCCCTAATCATAATAGAGACCATATTCAATATATACGTTTTCATTTCACCAACTGTGAGACACACGAGTTAAATATTGTATTATTAATGGAGCAATAAAATAGTTTTACATGACAGAAATTGTAAGTAATCTAATGAAAATATCTTAATTAGTCTTTAACTTGACTCATTTTTTTCACGCGGTACGTTTGAAACTCCATCAAAAAGGAAGGTTTATTGTGATCCCGAAGAATTTACTGCGATGACAATATGATTAATTTTCAAAAATAGTTGAGAATACACACTAATTACACACTGTTGATTTTTTTCACGAGATCAAAGTGTTGGGAATGTCTGATTTTTAATATAAGGTCTCTCTGGAGTGCATACACGTACCAATTCCCATATAAAACGGCTGGTACTTTTAGGTAAATATCTCGTAAAGTAGCGTGGTAAAGGGTTGAATTTTTTATGTCAATGGAAGGGTGTTATATTTTTCTTTAAAATGAGACTAAATTCATTGATTTATAGGTAAAATGATATTTCGCACAAACTACCTTAAGATATGACCGAATATGAAAGGAACCTCGCGGTTGGAGCGGATATTTATGGAGGACGTCGAGAGAGTGAAGAGGAGGGGAAACTTTTAGTAGCAAGCCCGTGAATGAATGGATGCTGTGGCTTTGGAAACATCGGAAATTCTACGTCAACCTGTGCCTGTGTGAGCGTTTTTGTTGACATGGACATTCCCTCGCAACAGTCAAAACATTTTTGGTGTTTACATCATTGGTGGAAAAATATGGAGGAAGGACAGTACTATCTGAAACCGAAACTCCATTAAGCAGAATGATTTTCATTATATTTTTTGCATTTGAAAAAATCGTACACCTATCTGTATTGAGGCATTAATCTTCAGAAGTTAAGATCAAATACGATTTCGCAAGATAATACAGCCTTATAATATCGGTATTTTTATTATTATAGTGTTGTCTACTGGTAAAGGTAGGTTTTGTTGAATATCAGAGAACCTCCTCCCGGTCTTTTACACATTCAGGGGCCTATCTCCCTCTATTATATCCTTTTTCGCCTCAGCATAAGATCTACCCTTCTTCATCTCATCCATGAAGCCTATTCTATTTCTTCGCCTTCCCCGCTTGCCCAACATCCTTCCCTCTGTCACACTCTTCAGCAACCCATCACCCTTTATTACATCCTTCAGCCGTCTACCCTGCCTATCCCGGATTTCATTCAAAAGTTTCCTTTCCTCGCCCACCATCTCAAGCACTTCCTCGTTAGTCTTCAACATCGTTAAATAATACTCCCGTTACATTCAACAGTTCTACGTTCCGCTATCACCAACCCTTCTTCCCCGTCCCTCTCGCACCATATCCACTTGGCGTTCTACATAACCTTGACCTCACTTCTTCAATCCTTCCTATTTCCCTGAACTTCCAAATAAACTCCCTTTCCCCTCCACTCTGACGCAATGATACCAACCTCTCTCAACTCCCAACCTCAACTCCCCTCATGTATGACTATTTAGATGTATGTATGTAGGCCTGTCTGCAACAGTAAAAAAACACACAGATAATGGTATTTAGTGCCGTAACCATGGTTGGCGCTCAGTAAAATTAAGTGTGGACTATAACCAGGTGTATTATTTAACAATATTTGACGTTTAAGGTTTCCGCAAAGCTACTCCAATTCAGACTTTCGCCGACGTAAAATTTGTTACCTCAACTTGATATATTTAGATGAAGTTTCGGACCTTTTTTGGTTGAATTCCTTGATGTCAGAGATAGAAGAATTAACACCAATTCCTGCCACAAGGTGACTGATGATGCTGCTCTGCGGCGGAACCGGTCGTGTGAATAAATCTATTACCATGTGGAATTGCAGTGTTAATTCTTCTATACGTGATATATTTATTTTACTTTTCATCGATCAAAACGCTTAAAGGGATTTAACGGTTAAGTTAAAAATAAAAATGAATTGCATGAAAAATACTTTACCTTAACTTAAAGTGCTTGACATGATCCAGAGTGTTGTGTAAAATGTACATGACATATTTGAAATGATTACGGCGATTTTTCTTCTGAAAGAACCTCTTAATAACTCTCAAATCCAGTTAAACCACATTTATTAACTCATATTTCCAATTAAAGCTTAAATCGCATCCTGCTGAAAACCTGGGACCTTTTGGAGAATTTTTTCAATGCATTAGGGACTTTTTAGGCGACTTTTTTTCTAAATATTGAGGACTATATTGTAATTATTTTTTATTAACGAAAACTGTGAATACTTGTCTATTGGCAAAATTTGACCCTCATGCACTACACAGTAGATATACTACCAGAGTTTTGGAAACTAAGATTGTTAATGTATTTTGCTGCATCGTAAATGCACATATATCCACGTATCAATTCGTGAAGCATGCGAGACGTGCTTTCAGTACTACGAAGTAGATTAAGAATCTAGTGTTGTGGAATAGATTAGCTGCTCTACCTATCGACAAACCTCGTAATGAAGTCTCAGTGGTAGCTATTATGGTCTCCTATTGTTCGTAGAAAAATAGAATTTGAAACTTCTCTGTTCTTGATTATATAATCCGTAATTGTTTGTCAGGATTATTGAATCCTTTTGTTGTCGTCAGGAAATAGTTCGTTTTGGAGTTTAAAAGATAATTAGTAAATATTTACCGTAAGTCTGATAGCGTGTACGAGGCGCTAGGCGCATACTACAGATCTAGAATCATCAGATCCAGACCACCAGATCAGATCACGATACATCCAAATCATATCAGGCAAATTTTTTTTACCCTAGTGTCACAAAAACTACGTTTTTTAACACTTTTGAATTCTTGAAAAATTTGAGATTCTACATTTATTATAAGTATTCAGTAATGACGACCACAATGAACGATTATATCTTGAATAAAACAATTTGAAAGGCTATAAAATGAAACGTATAGTTTCTTGCAATGTTCACTACTTTATATTCATCATGGTACTACTGATACTAATTTATTAGAAGTACCAGGATATTCGTTGTACAGGGTGTCACAGGAAATATAGATAATCGAGGCAGGTAGAGCCTACGGGAGCCCAAGTCGTCCCTATGTATGCTCTACGATTTTTGTAGTTTTCGAGATATTACTTATTTTCGCGTTTTTTTCCATACTAAAGTTCCCGAGAGAATTTGGCCAATTATGACAAAAGTAGGTGAAATAGACACCTATTTTTTTCGAATTTGCTGAAAATTGCACCTATTAGGTGCAAAAGCATTTCTTTTCGTATGTTTCATCATTGTGCCAAAATAAATTATGAAATGAAACTTTTAGGAAACCCTAACTTACCTCAATGTTGTAAAGCTATTTTTAATAAAATGAAACAATTTTTTTCTGACACTAGTTTAAATACCTCTTTCGATTATTGTCTTTTATATGCTGTTATTTTTTATCAAATTATGTCAACGGCATCCTTCTTAAAATTCCATCCAAAATGTATTGAGCGCAAAACTTATTGTTTTAAAACACATCAAGAAGTTTTCAACAGATTCAGGCGAGATATCATAAAAGTTCGTCATTTTATAACAGAAACATCAATTTCACTTATCCACAGGATATTTTAATTAGTACGAGGCGTTTCAGCTCACAGACATATCATCAGGTGTCTTCTTGGTCTTGGCAGAGGTCTTGTACCTGATGATGGCTCTGTGAGCTGAAACGCGTCGTACTCATTAAAATATTCTGTGAAAAAGTTAAATTGTTGATTCTGTTATATTATGACAGTAAGTAATAAAGTTTGGACAAAATATCATTGCACACATCATAGTGTTCACCAATAATAATAGCATGGCGTACTCTCTCACAAGTAACTATTTTTTAAACTTCTAGGTTCGATTTTCGCCATTGGAGGGAAATGGGAACTCGGGTTTCCGACGAGTTAATCAGGCTTTGCTTTTTGGCTGTCCGGTAGCTACACTTCAAAGTGAAGCCTTGAAAAGTGAAACAATTAAAGGATATAATGCAGGATTTGATAGAAGGAGTGAGAGAGTGAGGACGGGAGGAAGAGGGAGTGTGAGAGGGCTGGGCACATTCAAGAGAAGAAGTTCGAGCCCGGGAGGAGGAGGAGGAAGGAGGTAAGAGATGAGAGTGACATCTCGAGGCCGTCGAGGACATCGGCCCTTCCTCTTCCTTCGTCTCCCAGCCGTGCCTCTTTAAATGGTTCGAAAGTTGGCTTTGTCTGTCCTTTGCGTGAGCTACCAGAGATGTCGGGCACTTTGGACAGTAATTGTATTGACGGCCACGGTTGCCTGAATTAGTTCGAAATACTGAACCAGAGTCTGCATTCTACATCTTCATCTGCATACTACCCTTCGAGCCACCGCATGGGCGTGTGGCAGGGGGAATTAGGACATCAGCCGTGTAAAGACGTAAGGGATAAGGTTTTTGGGAGGTAAAATGGTGACGTGTATCATGGGAGTGTATTTAGTGGAGCTCTGTTTTTATTGTGGTCACTGATTGTGCACGGAAAGGACGAGTTTTTGTACCTATCTGTTCGGCAATGTATCACTCTTATTTTATTGTGGCGGCAATCTGGGATATCACGGGCCTGAAAATCCTGATGAAGTCCAATCCTGGAGAAATAAAAATCAAGCCTTGTACTTGGGGAGTAGATAGGATGGACTCAATGAAGTACTTTCAGCCAATGACATTTCAGGCTTGTGACCTTTAACATTAGACCAATATTTAATTTTAATTATTCCAAATTATCGTTTTTTCGTTTGTGTCGTGAACATTTATATGCGCATTTTGGTATACGCGTGTGAATAAATTCCCCTCATTAGCTCCGTGAATGTATTGCGGATATTCCTACTCGCG
Source organism: Ceriagrion tenellum (assembly GCA_963169105.1). Lineage (NCBI taxonomy): Eukaryota > Metazoa > Arthropoda > Insecta > Odonata > Coenagrionidae > Ceriagrion > Ceriagrion tenellum. Next base: position 28,048,758 of record OY720640.1, read on the forward strand.
ATAGTTGTCTTGCCTATAAAAGGGATAGGATTTGCACCTGTCGTTAATCTGAGAGTTATTATGGGCAATTGGACGATTTTGAAAGAGATATTTTGGGAAATCACGAGATCCTGGTGTCATTTCTTGCTGAGCCGTATACTTAGCGAGTCAAAGAAACTTTTTTACGTTTTATTATCACCCCTGTGCATTTTCCGAATCGTGGCCTCGGTAAGCTTACATTCGCAAATTTATCAATGAAAGTATTTGAAATTTTGTCTTTGAAACTGTTTGACGCTAACCCGTTAATGAAAATGGACGATAATAAGTTTGTACCTGAAAGTTGTTGGGTGAGCAGCAAACGGAAATCGTTTCGTGTCCTTTTAGTGACGAAAAATGTCACTTTGAATGATCAATTTGGACGGATTTCATGGATTCCGTATATCACAACTGTTTTCGCAAAAACTGGATGCCCATTAACTTAAGAGAATAAGAAAGCTGATAAGAAAGAGTCTTTTTCGGCTCCTGACGAGCCCTGTCTTGACGGCTGAAAGATAACCTCATTTGCTAAAACCGACAAATGATCTCTGTGTGGATCCGTTATTTATGCGTAATGATGAGTTCGTACTCAAATGAAGTTTATGTTAAAATTATGTGTTGTCAATTGATAAAACTGGACGATAACTGTAGATGATAATTATAAGATTTATCCTGCTCGTCGTGGTCCCGAAAAACTCAACAATGAGTGTTTATATGGATTTCGGTGTACTGTCACTTTTCTGTTGCTTGTTCCTACAAACAGCTCCACCGTTTTGTTGAAAGCCAATGAAACTAGTATTCGTCGCCACCTAAAAATCAGACAATACCAGGGTATATAAAGCAGCTGGAATTATAATTTACTGAGCAGTAATTGCAATTGTTTGTAAAACTATCATTCTGGCAATTTGTTCTCTAAGTATGAGAAAGTCTTTAGAACTCATGGAATTGCACTATTTGGAAAGTCCCCAAAAATTTGAAAATATTCCAAAAAAAATACCAGTTGTTTAGCATTATTCTACCATGTAATACTCCATCCTTTGCGTTTGCCATTAATAGTGACTCGTTGGTCGTGAACATCTGCGTTTGTCCTCATGTGTTTAATACATTTGTTTTTATTTTCCGAGTATAAATGTCATCATTTGGGAAGTTGTTCAGTACCATTTTTCTTGTGGTAGGTCGGATTATTAACAGGAACTGATCGACTCTAAAATTTTGAGGTTAGGAAGCGGGAGTCTCTTCTCAAACATTTAGTTCTACTGTAATTCTTTTTCTCGTTCAATATTCAAAAATACAATCGATAGTAGACGTAAAAATATCATATCATCATGTATGATTTTATGATATCCTGGTGAATCATCTGGTATATGCGACTCAATAATCGGAGCTGTAGGAAACGTATAAACCAAATTCTGTAAATAACCCCAGATGTTGTCACCGAATACACCATATATTACTCAGTTATCAGTGAAAATGCGGTTCTGAATGTGAGATAATGCTCACCTCATTACACCTGATAGACCATTGAAATTATTGTTTTCGTGGGGAATTATTCCTTTCCGTATCTAACCTGCTTTTTCCCCTCAAATTTTAATGATTCGAAAACCGGTTTACTTATTTTTAGGTCCACGAGGCTTGCAGTCTACGAGTGGTGACCGCTCGTATGTCAGGGGCCTAACCCCAGGAGTCTAAAAAGTCTACCTTGCCCGCCCTTTATCCCAATCAAATATTAAAACTTGATCATTGGATCCTGATGAATAAAAATTAGCCCGCAGTAAAATGTTTTTTGAATCAATCCGACGCAGCCTTTTGAATAAATCCAACCCTCATCCTTCGCTAAACCGCGATTGTTAAAAGTAAGGGGAGAAACTCCGCCCCCGAGAACGAGCCCGACCCATCGCGAGTGAATGATATTCAGGCGCACGGAGCGATTTAGAATGAAGTCCTCACCATTTTGCCCGCCCAGATACAATGTAAAACGTCGATTAATATTGATGTTACGTGATGATCTCACATCCATGCCCTGAAGCCGATGGGACAATCTCCACTCGAGACGTCGAGACTCTTGTGCCGCTATTGAAACTTTAACCCTGCGTGAGGCCCTTGAAGGGTTCACCTCAGTTATTCGTGGGGAAAGCATCACACTCGTGGGGAAAGCATCATTCGTGGGGAAAGTATCAATAAATCCCACGGAATTAGTTTACCCTACCCTTCTAAGCGGGAGCTCTTTAGTTACAGCTTTTGGCGGACGATTTGCCGGCTGCAGATGCGGCTAACTTCCATTTATCACGTTTTACATTCTAAGATTCACTCTGTTAAAATGCCTTTTGACGTACAGTGAAACCTGCCTCATTGGCCACCTCCCTTAATGACGTTTTAGTGTTTTTTTTCGTCCAAAATCGGAGTAAAATCACTGTACGAGGGACAATCAATCGCTTATATCAAAGAAACTATTTCGGGGGGAGTGCGTACTTTAGTTATCATGTCTATATGCTAAAGCTACACTGTGAAAAGGGAAAATGTGATAGAAGCGGTCACCTCTATAAATGGCAGATTTTTGTTATAACAGAGCGAATTTTCCATACCTCTAAGCAATGCAAGTTTTCCCTCCCTTCAGCGATCACCTCCGTAAGCGGACTCTCATGGTCCCGGTGGTGGCCGCTTTATACAAGTTTCACCGTAATAATAATTATTTTGTTAAAGTGATTAATCTATTGAAATGTAAATGCATTTTCAATTAATAGATCAAACGAAACACCGGATGATTAAAAGTTCGAAAAGTGCTCTACAGATTCTAATGCGTAAGTGTAATGCCCTTACATATTCGTATTGCCAGTTAAATTGGCATTTGTGATTCAAAGTCCACAGAAATGTGTCCTCCACCAACTTTTTGTTCTTTTTGACGGAATAATTTGGGGCGTCATACCATTGTTTTCGGAATGACTCTATCTCTTCGCGGAATGATAAGCCTGTTTGATAGGATGTTCATCTTCGACCAGGAGGTCCGTAGAATATTATTCGATTTCCTCTTTAAAACCCAGGGGTCAAGGGTAGCTGGTGGACCACGATATTTGGTCAACCATCCCGGGTGACGCATTGCGGGCTGAAATCGAATGATCTGGCTAATAGTTCAAGCATGCCTTTTTTTAGTCCAAAAGTAGAAACTTTGCCTGGTCAATCCCAATTTATTATTGCACGTGATGCTGAATTTCATTTTACTTAGTTTTCACTTTAATACATTAATCAACGGCTTAACAAATATCAACAATTTTTGTGAAAACGCCTGTCTTCAAGTTTCTCTGAAAACCTCTGAATTCAAACTGTTAATGAACCTCTGGGAATTAACTTATTTGTTTAATTCTACCTAAAGAGTGATTTCTTTTAAAGGAGTGTAGTCTTGTCATTTGGGTGATCTTTGAGTTTTCTATAAATTAATGGTGGACACAGTTTTCAATCAATTTTTATTCGAGCAGTAAAATAGTGGATTCTCCTGGATTAAGATTTCGTACCCAGATTATCTTAACACGCATCGTGCATGATGCGTTTTATTCTGGAACCTCGGGTTGGATTCCATTCTAGAGGGAGAATGGAGAACATTAAGGAGGGTGATGAGCACCAATCAATTTAGTAGATTTCTCTTGAGCATTTTATTGACTGCAACCTTCTCTGCAACTCTTCTCTTCAACTCTTCTTTGTAACCACTGTATTGTTATGCGTTTTGTCGAATATTTTAAATAATTTTTGTTAGTTACTATTGCTTTTTGCATGGTTCATTTGTCAGTAGCTCCAACACAGAATTATTCTGAGGGTTTCTCTATTGTATACCACTCTGTAATTCCTGGAAAGGAATTAAATTATTATTATTATTTTAAAAAACCTAGGTCATAGCTCCTTAGCATGACGCACAGGGTTCAAACCTGGGCCGTATTAAACAAAACATTTTTTTATATTTTTCTCCATTCATCTCTTTCTTTTTTCGATTGCACCTTTAAAATTCATGAAGATACTCAAATATTATCTAGTTGCTGTGCAATAGGTCTTTCATAAAAAAAACATAAAAATGACCATTTCAAGTCTCCCCGAGCAACGAGGACTTGCTCGTCACGGAGTGGTTACACGTACGCAATGTGAGGTGCAAGTCTTAAATATACATAATCACTTGATGTTTATAATGGAGACATGGTACATTAAATTGAATCCTATTAAAACAAAAATCCATTCCCGCTGACTCTAGCCGTCAATGTTTCTGTTTTAATTAACGGGTGGAGAGTGGAATCTACTTAGTTGGCGCTCATTTCCCTTCACGTCTGGGTGACTTTTTCTTTGATATTTACTCTCGCTCGTCTATAGTCGAGCATCAGGATTCCCTATGATTTGCCTCTATATATGGTGAAAAAGTATAGTCATTCCCTTAAGTATTGGATGGCAAAATAAATTCAGTATAGTGAGGTAAAAGGTAAGGTTACAAAAATATTTTCGTTTAGTCCGCTAATGCCATGCATTTTTTTATCTCTCTCGTCTTCTCTCTTGCGTTGCTTAGGGAGCCGTCGGCCTCACAGGATGGAGAGACCCTGGGAGACCAGGAAGGGATGCTGTACGCGGAGTACTTGCAGCTGGAGAAGATCCTGGATGCTCAGCGGATGCTGAGCGAGGAGGCGGCCTCCAGGGAAGAGGAGGAAGAGGACTTTGGCTACGAGGAGGACGGCGAGGGAGGTGGGGGCGACGGGGAGGAAGAAGCCGAGGAGGAGGCAGGGCAACAGCACCAGAGGGGGAGACCGAAGAAGAGGCCGGTGCACGACGAGCACCTCTTCATCATCACCCACCAAGGTGCGAGCACGCCCCTCGAATCACATGCATGATTTCATTCCATTCACACAACGGTTAGCGTAGACGCGGATTTTTGAACCTTCTTTTAACCATCACCCTTCATAATATAATATTTACGATATATAATTTTTTTATAGAATTCAGTGAACTTGTTCTCATTTTATGGAGGAGTACATCATCTTTCCAAAGTTACCAAAATATTAGCCACTTACCGAAATATTTACCGCAAAAACAGGAGCCGTTTTCCATGAGGTATGCTACAGTGTATAGCTACACGTATCCACGTCTTCGAATTCCCGTGCAAGCCACCACAAGGGCGTGTGGCATGCGGTGATTCCACATAAGGCATGCAGCACTCATCTCAACTTAAATCAAAACCGCGCACGTTCGCCCGGATGCTAGACGCAGGTCAAACGCAGTCAGGATGACAACGCGCGGTCAGACCAGAAACTAGGAGAGTGCGACGCAGACAAACATGCTACCAGGCAGGAGACTATTTAAGATACAACTAATGGTTTGTATTAATAATGCGACTGATATAGTACTACTAGGTACTAAATCATGCAAGAGCTATTTCTTGCCGTAAATTTTATGCGAGGTATATTGCTAATAATACTGTTAAGATATTTAACACAGATGCCAAAGCTACTTTACCTAGTGAGGGTTAAGCATTCCTAGAATTGGTCGCAGCTATTATAGTCCCTTATTGTACGTGGAAAAAATGAAATATTAAATCTCTCCGTTCTACCGTCTATTTCCTTCATTTTATGCCTGTGATCATTTCTATCATAATAGTTTGGCTCTAGCAAAATATGCTGAACGTCCGGCAAAAAATAGTCAACATCAAACCATCTAATAAGATTTAATCTATATTTTTCCATTGATCAGATAGAGGTTCCAATCCTAACTCCCTCAAAAATTCAGTAACCCTGAGTATGCACTCCAGTGATACTTAACTAAAGAAATGAGGGTATTGTAACGCCTAGGTCTCACAGAAATTTAACAGCGTGAAGCTTTTATGTTTTCTCGTCAATTCCCAAAATAAATCAATCTCTTACCGCAGTAATTTTTTCAGAATCGCATTTGAGACACATTTTTTGAAGCCATTTATGCCGTACATCGTGAAAAGTCAAATTAAAGGATTATTTAGATATTTATGTGATTACTGCGAATTTCAGTGGTATAAACTGTATTTTTGTGTTATTAATATTATAATATAGGCTTCATGCGTCTGGCAACTGCTGAAATAAAATGACAAAATTAGAATTTGGTCTACCCTGTGGCTAGGGAAGAATTTCATTCTACCTCGAGGTGACTCCTTGGTAAAATGACTTAAATCATATTTCATTTATGTTCTGGCTACTTAAAGAAAAACGTGTCCACTGTCTGACGTGGACGGAAAAATCCTACCTTTCGATGCTTTTTTGCTCGTGAATCGCTCGCGCAATTACGTAGTGTCAAATAGGAGAATGGGAAAATCATGAGGAAAGTAGTCTTTCTCGATCCTACGACTATTACTACTCTCTATCCAATATTACTCTCGATCCTAAGACTATTACTACTACGCCATAATATATCCTTTCCTCCACCTAACATACATGAAATATGTATCTTAAGTGAAGGAAATTTGAAAGAAGTAAATGCATGCCGTTTTCTAGTAAGTTATCAGTGGAAAACATCGTAAAATTGAAAAATCAGTGCGTCAGCCCGTAAAATCCTATAGGAAAGTTGGAGTTAACCAAGATAGCGCACAAGCCACGCCCTCGTTACAGCTTATAGCATTAACTACCATAACAACCTCGCCATCTACCGAATCATTAAAACCGCTCGAAATAGACGCCTTAAACAGGCTAAAAAAAGATAGTCTAAATACCGTATGCTCTCGACGTCATCGATCCTAGTAGGTAATTCATTATTGGAGCAGGCTTTTGGTGGTATTCTTGGCTTTTCTTAATCATGTTTACAGTTTAAATAATTAAACAATACTTTTTTATTTCTATCAGTGTTTTCTTTTGATTAATTTGTTTGAACTCGTAAAGCAAAACTAGCTTGTTGGAAGTAAATCGTGAAAAAAGAAGGGAGCGAAAATATGCGTCAATAGCTTCATCTTACGAGCGAGTTTTTCACGACGAAAAACGCGCGAGTAACGAATAGTCGTATGCTTTTCATGTGAAACAGTGTGCTGTAACGTTTATCTGTAGTCATGACAACTTTCATGTGGTCCAAAATTTTCTCCTGCCGGGTGTTGAGAGTATAACAGGAACTTATTTCTACCGTTTGATTATTCTTCTTTCGGATTATCTCATAGCATTAGTTCTCATTTAAATATGTGTCCGATGTCGCGTGCAGCTCCTATCTTTGGAGGTTTGTTTACGTCTGGAGAGAGGATAACCGTGAGTTCAAATACCCAATAAGAGATGCTCTCCTCCACGCGTCTCTGTAGTCAGTAGTAAACTCGGAAATGTCCCCGTATGCTTTAGCATGAGGGGAAAGAACTTATTATTATGCTTGCGAAATATGTACCATTGAACTCATGGCAGAAATTATGTTCATGCACCGTACCTTATTTTCTATTTATAATGGTGACACATAACGTCTCATCTAATTCAGTGACCAATGCTATTTACAAAAATGAATAATGTGTAGTTTGGTTCGAAATTTTTTTGAATTTTAGAATAGTGCTATAATGATGTTTTACTTTATAGTTTTGTATTATGACTGCTCAATCAAATATGTTATCATTAACATTGCCATAATGGTCGTGGTCTTTTAACTGATTGATGGTAGATCAGAATTTTTGTTACGAATTATCGCGATCGGTTTATTTTTCGCTCACGTAACATGTGGCGAATCTTTATTTTGCGAGTGGTAACCTTCAAGCTCTTATGCAATATTGGGCGCGTTTGCTATCCTTGTTATGTTAGTGGGGCCAGAGTATAGATCTTGATTATAAGGTCAAGGTCTAAATTCAAGGTCAATGGGCTAGAGCAAGATGGCTCATGTGATGTCAAATGTTGGTATTTTCGGCGGCTTCACCTTGTCTGACGCCACAGGCCTGGGGACTTCTCTAAAGACAGCTTTCTTCGTCAACATTGTCTCCATTGTATACATGATCGAAGGTGGTAACTAAATCCAACAGAGAATGGTTGTAACATTTATCGCTCGTCTGCGAAAGCTTTACCTGTTAATAGAATATTTCAGTCCTATTACGTTGAACCGTATTGAGATAACTGAATACGTGAGCAACGTAAATTCTTTAGTTATATAAATTGATTTTTTCTTCGTAACTTGGGAGTAAAATCGTTCAAAAAAAGTGAACTTCGGTTTAGATGCGCAGTGATGGAAAATAATTGGACTTGAACCCGGGGACATTCACCCAGATACTCGCTTCACGGATTAGTTTCTACCTCGTTACGTAGCGACTAACGGGTTAGCGGTTTGTCGCCTCGCTGTGGTTTTACGGTGTGTCATAAGCATCAAACTTTTTCGAACGTCACCATCCATCTCCGTCACGCCTTTATATGTTGATCGCCCAACCAGGGACAGGGCTTCAGACCTGAGATTCGGGGATGTGAGGGGGGGATGTTGAACAGCTAGCGGCTCTGAGTAGGCTTGTGCGATGAGTCGATTCATCGACGATGATTTTAGTCATCGCATTGCGATGAACCGCGTCGATGACAATGAATGTCATCGATCTTCGACGTCGATGAATTAACTGACGTCGATGAGTTGATGAATAAACTGACGTCAATGAGTCGGTGAATTCACCGATGTAAATGAGTCGATGAATCCATCCGCATTTGATGATAATAATTTGTGTTGCGTCGCCCGCCCGTGCCTATCCCTACCTTTCCGTCGGCGATGAATGAACCCATCGACTTATCGAGGTCGGTGAGTTCATCGACTCATCGACGGCGGATTCATCGATCCATCGTCGTCGATGACAATCATCGAAACCGAATCATCTCGATGATTTTTTTCATCGTCTCTCGATGGGCAAATTCGTTCATCGCACAAGCCTAGCTCTGAGGGTATGGAATACCCCTAAAAAAACGGAGACCCGGCCCGTAGGCTCGTCCATGAATTTTTTAACAAAATTTGTGCAAAACTGCGCAGTAAAAACTGTTTGGAAACGAACATTTGCCATTTTAGTTAAAGTTTTTGCTGAATACAAAATTCCTTTTTACTTACCACCAAGTTTAGACGAATTGAAAAATTATTTTGATTTACAGTCGCATAATATGAAAATAGACACTCAAATTTAGCTGGAGCCACATGCTTACCATTGTACCTCCACACAAGAAATTAATTTAGCATTTTAGGTGTATGACTATGAAAAAATAGGTGACGAGTTTTGTGGGATGGGAAATCGCTCCTATGGCGGGCCGTCGTTGGCGCCCCCCCCTCCCCTTGGGGCCGTCAGTGACGTCAAACACGCCTTATGGCATGCATAAGGTAAAACATTGGCGTGAATCTTTCATGCTTAACGAGGTTGTTGGAGGCGGAGGAAAAATGTGGGCATTTATCTGAGCAGAGCAGGGGTTGGCTATGCTAAGCTGAAGGCGGAAGTTGAAAACCTTGTATCCATTGTCTATGCGCAGTTATCGTCCGAATGTAATGCTGTATAAACAGTTAGCAGTACCTCCCTATTATCAATGTGTTATGTTTACTGCTGACAATAACGGCTGTTGAGCAGGAGAGATTGAAAAAATGAATATGCGGTGTTAACGAAGAATGAAGAAGATCATGTGGACAGATAAAACCACAAATGAAGAAGTTCTTCGAGGAGCTGGAGAGGAAGTAAATAGAAAACTAGACGCGAAAAGAGAAACAAGCATATTAAACACATGTTGCGACACATCAGTCAAAATTAAAACAATATCTGAAGGAGAAATGAATAGGGAGAATAACGGAGGAAGATCAAGAATGGAATACATCAGGAAAATCATGAAGGACTTGAGTGTGAAAAGTTATGTAAGAATGAATCGGTGGAGAAAGGAGAGTGGAGTGGGGAGCTGCAGCTAAGAAATCTTTGGATTGATGATACTGCTGATGATAATGATGACGACAAAAGATAGAAGCCTTGAAAATATGATATTCGTGACCCGTAGGAGTACAATCCCTAAAATATTTTGGAATTGTGTACTATTAACTCGTTTTAAGTTCTCTTTTAATTATGTTTATTTAAAATATCTATATTTTTGCCCCTTTGAGGTCTCAGAAGAGGATAAGAGGAAAGTACATCGGAAGAGATAATAGGAGGTAGATTGTAGATTGTCAGTTGGGGGGCATTCGACAGGAGCTCGGGCACTTAGACTTTGAGTGGTCCATTGTGTCAACCCCATATTTTCCCTGCCTGCCACATGCAGACAGGGAACAAGTGCGCCACGGTGAACAAGGTATGAATGGTTACCCATGCTACCCTCGTCCGGGCCCAACATTGCTTAACTTTATTGATCTTACGGGAACTGGTGTTTCAATGAGGCAAGGCCCTTGCCCTACCAGGAGGAATGGGAGCTAGCATTAGGGAATGGTGGAGGGCTGCAGTCAACCAATCTTTTGGATTGAACGACCAATGAATGAATGAAGTCTCAGACATTAACATTCTCGACATATGGCGAAACGTAATTTAATTTTATGAATGAGGAAAGACTCAGTTTTTGTGAGAAATCAGCTGGCAATCCAATTGGTGGACATCGAAACAAAAATTTTGGGTACTCAAGATAATTTGTGATAACTGTTTCGTCCGTGGTTTAAAGGGAATGATTGAAAAACATCTATCTGTGATTGTTTCCCCGAATACTTAGGTTGGTTATTTGGGGAAGCGACCGACAACTGAGGCCGACTGCACCTCTGAGATTCGTTGGTTATGGCGGTAAGGGAAGGATTATATGGGAGTCGGTGGAAGGGTGAAGTGAAACTGATTGTGAGAGTCTGCATTAAGGCCGGTTTGCGATTGGAATCGGCTTCAAACGTCAATCATGAATTGGTTTCATGTTCAAGACATCGGTTGACGATTAATGGCCAGTTGCATTAACGACACATATATATTCCATAAAGTTATGGGACCCATAAGCCATGGCAACCATGTTCTTGCAACCGGCCGTAAGTGGTCAACTGGAATGTCGGTCGGTCATAGTTGGTCACCTTAGTCGATCTTTGGTTAGACTCCGATGCAGCCCATGTTTGCATGCGCCTGAATTCCACCGTCAATGAGTTTTTAAAATCTAATGTTGCGTACCTGCGAAAAAGTGAGAACATGGAAAGGTAAGAGCATTTCGAATATTATCAGCTCTTAAATGCTATGATAACTGCTGTAAATTGGTTTTTAGTGTTAAACCATTTGACCTTGTTGAGCTTGACCACAGTCATGTTACGAGAGATGCTCCATCTCTTATCAGAGCAAGGTATTCTTTTTCCAATGCCCAATTTATGATCACAGCAGTTTTTACTTAAAAATGAATGTTTTCCTGTGCTCTCGTGTAGGAAAAAATAATACAGAGCATTCATTTCTGCAAATGAATGCTCTATAATCTTTTTTTAGCCTTCACAAGCACCTCCTGACGAGCCATTGGTTCAGGAGGACTTGTACTGTATTTATCAAATTTCTGTATTTCTATTAACTTTCATTATTGTATCGATACCTGTATTTGTATCAATTCGTATACTGTGAGGAATAAATGATGTGTTTTTGTAAATTAAAAAAGAAGGATTTAGACATGATTTGGGTGGTTTCAGCCTGAAAACGGTTGCCTAGTGTTTGAAACGCATTAAAGTCTGAAGGTTAAAAAGGATTAATTTACCATTGATGATGTTGCTTTTAAAAAACCTGCGGTAGAGGTAATTGGTTAAGTTATGTAATCTCGAGTCAATTAACTCTGTCTGCGTCGTCTTTCTGCCGTTAGATAGCGATCTATGGCATTAATTGCTCATTGGGTGAAGGTCAGAGTGTGTAGTGAAGGAGTTTTCAGAAAAGGAGATAGAGAGTGTATGTATATCTGAAGAAAGTTAGCCAAAACAATGAAAAAATGTGAGTCCAACAAGAAAGAGGCCTTCGCTATTGGAAAAATTCACAGCCCAAATTGCATCGCTAAGCTTGACCACAGCGGTGCTACGAGAGATGCTCCATCTCGTATCAGAGAAAGGTATTCTTTCCCCAATGCTCAGTGTATGATCACAGCAGCTGTCACTTAAAAATGGATCCAGTCATATGATTATTCAAATGTTCAATGTTATATAAGTAATCACCTTTGAAATATCCTGTAATTAATGTGGTATGAAATATACGGCAGCATGACATATCTGAACTCAAACCTTTGAGGTATCAAGTGGCTGTAGTTTTTAGCTTTTGGTTACGGATTGAGCTTCGGTCATCCCACGTTAGCACTCACTTAGCGTGACTAAAGTTATTCCTTGGACCGCGTGCCGCCATAGTTTGTCCTCAGGACAATGGAAACAAACTTCAGCCTTGCTAATGGTTGATGAAATTGGTCCTCTACCCAAGTATAACTTTCTCAATCACCACTATCCTTTCGTAACGTTAAAAGAAAAAAAACCTCACTCATTCGACTGAGGTTTTTAATCCATCATTATTTAAAGAGCAAGTGATCAATCGGAGACAGATGTCTCGGACTTAGAAAGCGGAAATTACTGAGCAGCAGGATAGTGAGTTGAAATAATGTTCAGCCAAGATGGAAGTCGAGGGGGAAATGACGAAAGACTTACGTAAACAAGTGCGCAAAGAAACTTATGTGTGGATAAGTTTAAGCTGCTGCTGAATGCTGGCGGAAGTCACTTTTTAGATTGAATCACTGCGTTCAAGGCATTCGGAATGATTGGCATGTATTGTCTTGAATGACAAGAAGAAAATAAAGATATAGAGTCAATCCTTGATTGTTGGTTTTCTAAGACAAAGACAAAATGATGCTTGCTTAATAAGAAGACGCAAGTGAACATGGTGGACAGAAACCTGATTGAAACAAATGAAAACGCTTGAAAATCATTCAATTTGAGGGAAATGCCGTACATTCTTCTCAAGTATTATGTATCGTGTGATATATAACGTGCGATTTTCTTGGAAAATAAGTGTATTTGTTTTGTTTTGCATTGTATTTAAAGTTTCCCGAACATATAAAAATAATTACAGGGTAAAAAATTAATAATCGAACAAAAAATACAAATATTATTAACATTCGACATAGCTGGTCAAAAACAATAAAATTGTTAAATACATATATACATTATTTAGTCCATACATCAACAACATTATTTCGCTATTTTTTAAATTATCTCGTTTAAAAATTTGTTTCTATCTTGATACGATTTACGTTCGTTACAAAGTTTGTCATTTGTAATACAAAATCTGTTAATAGGAGAATTTTTACAGTATTCACTATTTGCTGAATGAATGCCCGTTATGGTGTCAAGCTACCCCAGTGCATGGTAATGAATTTACTTCCAATAATTTTTAAAAGAAATTTCTCTCGAGAACCACTAATTTTTAAATTTACGTCTATTTTATCGTGTCTAAAGCTGATATGGTGCCATTTCAAACATTGTATTTATCATCATTCTATTCTTTTCTCTTATAGCGTACGAGCTCTGGTTTAAGCAGATAATCTATGAGCTGGATTCAATTCGTGCTCTAATGAACAGCGAGGTATGTTCAATTTTCCTTGTCTTGATCTTTGTGCAGAACTAATTTTTTTTCGGACTTACCGTTTCTTATAACTACCAAAAAATAATTTGTTGATAGCAGCTTTTTAAAAAGCCACTGTGATAGGTAAATGAGGTGTATTCCAAACGGATTTCCCCACAAGAACCCCTCAAGGCAGGACTCATTGACGAAATTTACAAGTGTGCTAAAATACCAAGCATATCATCGCGAAAGCCAACGCATGGTTGCTGTAAGTGTAGCCTCTATTAAGCTTTAGTGTCTTTATTACCTAAAATATCTTTCCATTCCTTACATTATTTCTCTTGAATCTTTTTTGAAAGTTTTTTTTTTTAATTTTTCTGAAAGTTTTCCAGACTCAGGTTTTGTTGTGTATGACTCTTTTTATCTTCTGAGTGAATGTTCTTTAACACTATATTTTTATGAATTTTATGTGTTGAAAATGGATAAAAATTGTGGATATATTATCTTTTTGGTTGCAGAGTGATTTTTTTGTTACTCAGGCGTGAAAGTCAATAGCGCCCGAGGACAGCTTACCACCGTGATTGTCTAATAGCACATAATAGGTTACTTGCTGAGTGAAATTGATTTTTAATCTGAAAACACGTCGTATATTCTTTCAGCTTTGTATCCATGCACTGAATACCCTACTATCCACCTGATGAGCATGAGACTTGGGACATGTGAATGTACTGATTGATGTACTTCACCAGTACTGTGAGGCTCATTATTTAGGATGAAGCGATAAAGCACAATTATACATACGCGAAGAAAGTTTTTTTTCTGACAAATAGAGAAAGCTTGCAAGAAGTACTATTGGTGATGTTTATGTTGTTTAAAGATGTTACTTATACCTGCTGGATATCCTATTCTGTTATAATGACAGCCATTCCAATCCATCTTTGTAATGGAAAAGACAGACGTCGGCCTTCTTACCCTTGTCTTGCATTAATAATTTAATGAACCGTACCGTGTTGAATTTTAAAATTGTCATTGAAGTCGTCGAATAAGAGATTGTCGTCTAATATTTTCAAAATCTTTGGCCCATATCAAGATCTCAAAAAAAAGAACTTTGTTATATTTACACTCAATTTATTAACCCTTTGAGTGCGACATGACGTGATGTCACGTCACGGTTGTCTTTATGCTGGTGCTGAAGATGTTATATCACGTCATGGGTACCGTGAGTGTTCCAGCTTTCACAACGGAACATTCATTAGGCCCCCTAATCAAAGCTGGAACATTCATGGTACCCATGACGTGATATAACGTCTTCAGCACCAGCGTAAAGACAACCGTGACGTGATATCACGTCATGTCGCACTAAAAGGGTTAACACTCGCCGACCTAGGTTCCGATAGTACTTGCCATTATCAAGGTTGTCGACGTAAGTATTGTCGGAGCCGTAATAATTATCGGTTACCAATTTCCCCGGTATATCGCCGGATTCATTTAACTTTATCTTAGGCCCTAGTTTTATAACTTATAGTTAATTAGTCTCTCAGAAAGAATACCGAAATTTATATCGTCTCCCATCGATAACTCTCCCGTCAGCTAACTGATCGGCTACATGTAATACACAAAAGCCAAATTCTTGGCTATTGAGAAGCTAAAAACAAAATGGTAACATCACCTTGCAGTAAACGGTAACTAGAAATTAGGAAATCAGACCTTAGGCTATAGTTTAATCGACGATATGGTGGTGCTTCTTATCTTAGTTCTTGCGTTCTGATTTCGCCAGCAATAATTCTGTACGTTCATTTCTCACGCACGCAATACGTAAGCCGTAATGCGCAATTTGTATGTATGCCTAGATCGTGAAGATCCCACTTTCTAATTGTATTCTTAACGCGGCCTCACCTGGGAGAAGTGGCGTATTTTCCTTTTGCGCCACCACAGTTGCCAAGTACCCTCTCGGTAAATAAGTTGTTTTTTTGTATAAAGTGCGAGATTTCGCCGACCATCTACCGGCTTTGTCGGGCATCAACGATTGCCTTTATATGTTTGGCTGTTACAACAATGGAGACAGCTTAACATACCCATTTGAAATATCGATCGTCCTTTACCTTACGTATGGAAGTTTGTACCCACTGTCCCTGTTGAGTTTTCTCTGTCGAGATATTATTTTCACGACCGCTAGCCAGTGCACGACGGCGTGGAATCTCTCGCGACGTTTTCCAGCAGTCGACTGTAATCTTTCAAGTGTAAATAATTTAAAGTGGCGTTTACGATGTCAACGGATATGATATGCCTGATGTTTGATCTCATCTCTTTCTCGTTAACGCTCCGTTTAGTGGGACACTGGAGAACTTCCACTACGAAGCTCATGACTTGAAATAATTTGAGATCTTATCGCTGTCTCTTCAAGTGCTCTCTCTACTTCTTCATGCGTGACTGACCTCTTTCACACATGCTCCGCTTCTGTGAACTTGTAGCGCTGCCCGACATGCAACCACGTTAGAATGGCCTGGATAAGAGAACCTATTGATGGAAGTTTAGGGTAGATCTATGAGCGTTAATTTTTCCATGGCTTGTGAGGTTTCAAGTTTGTGCTTAGCTTGGGGAAAGCAGGAAGGGGTATAATCATATCGTAGTTGAAGGTTTTAGGTATTATCCGTGTTTCATAGTAAATTTTCTGAAGAATTTTTGGATAAAATCGTCAGATATTCTCAATCCATTCATAATGCACATTAGACATCTCAGAGTTTAAATGTCTTCATCTTTTATTATGTTCTCATCGTATATTCCAGTGATAGATGTGTCGCTTGTGTCATTTAGACTCATTTGCTTTGGAGTTTGACGGAACCAGAGGATCAATTCATTTCGTTGGGTTTTCCCAAGGTTTGCGAGACTTGATAAGGGTTCGAAGTTCATTGCCTCTTTTCCTTCCTAATGGATAACTTTTAATCGTCATATGTGGAGAGCACTCCCAAAATTTACAACGTGTGTGCATCTGATAGCTCGAGTGCAAATCGTAAAGAAAGCGCCGAATGAATCAAGAACTTAATTGACACATTTGCTTACCAAGCTTAACTTAATTTCGATGAAAACTGATATCATGAATACTCACCATCTATTTTCGAAATTCGCTCAAAATTTCAGTTTTCCGTGATAGGAGATTTCCTCATACTACCCAGGCTTTTTCTGCATTTTTGTACGCCGAGTATATCCTTGGACACATTCGTTGCTGAAATAACTAGTGGCATGGTCAATTATTATAGTATATTAGTTAATAATTGTTGTAGGGGTTCCAACTGATGAATAAGTGAAACTCACACTACAATTAGAATAAAATTGGCTTCGTAATGAAAATTACGGCATCAATCTCTCTCTTTATTTCCCAGCGACTCGAAATCCGGCTGGCTCGTTGAAACTTCGCCCCTAAAAATTACTTATTACTGTCGCATATATTATTTTTTTGTTTTACCTTTTCTCCGAGTGGAAACTCGAGAAAAGTTGTTGGCTCAAGCAAGCAGCAAGGATAAGTTTTATCACTTCCTGAGCATTATGCTCCGTTTCATTTTAAAGTGTGAGCATTTTTACGTAGTACTTCCGTTTCAATTAAACTGTCTGGAAACTTTACTTACTACATGGAAGGTAGTGATTATTTAGACTACTAACTTTCATTAAGGGTGGTAGGTTATTTTTTCCCGAAGAAGTTGGATATTGGTTTGCAATGTAAAAATAATAAATGATGTTTGCTGGAACCGCAAGTGACCGGCACTGTATGGAATGGTGGGGTAGGTAAGGAGGAAGATTATGACAATATTTCAACGATAATTTTGTACCCGTGAGCAGAGGTGTACCTAGGATTTCAGGCGCCCCTGGTGAAATGTTAGGGGTGGTGCTCACCACTTTTTGTTATAAAAGGCGTCACACTTAAAGTACTTGCTTTTCATTATCAGTTAATACTTATTAACGAAATGAGACAAAGATAATATCAACTTTTTCTTTCGATTGGGAAATAGGATTTGGCAACAAACGAACAAATTTCCTTAAACATAGATGAATAACGAAAACTTAGGTTATAATGATGACGATCCTCCTCCTTGATCTTTGGAGCTGAGGTCTCAGGGAGTGGTATTCCACTCTGGCTCCAGCTCTGGTTCGTCTCCAATTCAGGTCCGACTTCGATCAAAATTTTCGTCCCAGTCATTGATTATTATTTTAATATTTTTATTTTTATTTCAAGACATTTCGATGGTTTTCATGAAAAAATATAAAGTTTGTTCCCAGCATAAGCCAACTTGCATCTATGACTTTTATAGTAATTTCAATCATTTACAAAAAACAACCCTCATTAGAAAGTAATAGAGTCCTTTGAAGTCACCTTTTTGTTTTGCTGGCAAAAGAGGGGATAGCACCTGGTCACCATCAAAAGTAATATTGAGGATCTTGAGCAACAAATTTTATTCACCAAACTTTTATAATACCACATAGTTAAACATACTCTGCCCGGGTTTCGACGAATTATCAACATCGTCATTTAATTACGTGGTGTTGTAAAAGTTTGGCGAAGGAAATTTGTTACCCATGGAATACCATCAAGTGACAAACGACAGGGTTTTATTTGATCTTAACTAACTGAGGAATTCAAATAACATGGAATGTCAAAAGAGGTTAAATTCATCCAACTACTGTATGGCAAATATACACGAACATTTGCCTCGGCCTTGTAACATTTGGTGGTTTGAGCCGGAGCGGAAGAATTTTGCAAAATCGAGCTCCGGGTGGCTCCGGCTCATGCTCCAAAGCTCTTCACACAATCAAAGTAATGATCGGCGTTGGACGGTGAAGACGTGTCTTCGTTTGGTAGAAAACTTTTGCTTCCCGAAACCATCGTTATCACTGTTTCAGCAGAATTTATTTCCGAGCCCTGAGGGGTTGTGTTTGAATCGCTCGAGATAATGTTTTATTAAATCTTTAGTCTCTTATCTCAAGTGAAAAGCAGACAAAATAAGGTTCACCAAAGTTTTATTGCTCCTTAAATTCTTTGATGGAAAATGATCCGCACAGGATTTTTCAAACCGGCGAAAATAATTGACGAGATTCTCATCAACAACATTCAAAGTAGATCAGGTATTAGAATGGGCCTAGATTTGAATGATGATGTACTAGATTTGAATCTTTTTGAAAACCCATTAAGAATTTTAAAAATTATAATGAAAATGAAATTGATTTATGCTTCCTCAGGAGTGGTATAAACTTCCCTCCATGCCTTCATTCGATAATTCAAGTCTTGATCTTGGCATTCTAAGACTTTTGCGGATACAAACTAAAATGCAAGCTTTCATTTCCTCTTATAGGGTAAAACCGCACTTTAGTTGTACCTCAAGTTGAAAGCAGACAAAATATCTTAAATGAGCACTGGTCGAGGGGCCTTTTTCCTTCCTCAGGTCTCTTTTTATTCGTTTTAAAGGTGTTGAATTTCTCAGAGCAGCGATTAGTCTTACGAGATAAAGAAATTTCGAAAGTCACACGGGATCCCAGTTTAAGATTACTCTAACGAGATCTTTTGGCACCATGAAGGCAGCTTTTACCACCCTGAGGTATGACCACACGAGGAGGAATATGAAAACCCCAAGGGTTTAGATAACTACGTCTGCAAACGGCCGCGCAGCTATACATTTAAAAGCAATGTCATATAATCCAACATCCTTACTCTTTCCTCCGCACGAACTCAAGAATCGCCGGGCGCAGCGCAGTCTTTAGATGGATATTCACGTTATCAGACAGGTAAAAAGAATTGCTGAGATGCATCGAGGTGGAAGTGGTCCAGTGTGGATTACACATGGACTTGGGCCGTTTTCGAACTTGGCAAATCAAGCAATCTTGCCTTGAAACCTAGTACGCATCGAAAGCTATGACGTCATGGACGTGTCATCACCATGCGCTTGTTCACTAGCTATCGAGGAAAGATACCAAGTCAACGAAAAAGGAGACTTGTTATGCTTGCTAGGTTTTAAGTTCGAACTCGGGGTGTGATAATATGGGCTTGTATGGAAAATAGAAGTGAAGAAACTTTCAAATGGATACAATTTTATCATTACTACGTATATTTGTGTGATATTTATTATTTTTTTGCGGAAAAATAGATGAATTCGCTATATTTAAAGGCTTTTAAAATGTGAATATACTGATAAAAGAGTTGGTACCTAATAGTTGTGTGAATAATTCCATACATTGCAGATGTTCCGTCCTTGTTTACTTCATTGAACCTACAAATTCTGTTTTCCTTGCTCTGGAAAGAAAAAAAAATGATCCCGTTGAAAGAACTATGGTCCGATGGAAAGTACTCTCAGGTAGCCATAATTTCATTGGCAAAATTAGTTTTAGCTAACGAACATCATAATTGTTAATAACGTTCAGCATTGGAGAGATTTTCACTGCATTCATCAAAGAAGGGGGACAATAAACCATTAGAGTAAATATAATTTGTTTTCAGCTTAATTATGTTAGCTACAACGCGCGTATTTATAAGTCAGCAGTCGAAGATCATAGGTTGTTAGTTCGGAGTGTAATGCATTAATATATTGTTACGTGTTTTATCATATAGGCAAAAAATATTATGCCTTTTTTTGCATAAAGATATTGATTGTGGTGAAATACAGTGAGCGATATGTTGTCCACTTTAGCAGCCCCAAGTAATCGAAGCATAATAGTTAATCACCATATTATGGTATATGAGAATTATTTTATTCATAAGCAATAAGATTTAAAAAATTATATTCTCTTTTAATTTGCCGTATAAGGTTGGGAAGCATTTTAAAGAAGTAACCTACTTCAATCACCCACAATAATGATGGACACGGATGGCGCTTTTCGTATGTTTTACGAGATGAAGGCCGTATGGTGTCTCTTCCACCGTAAAAGGGCTTACGAAAGTGTCAAGTAAGGATTTCACTTTGCTTGCCTAGGTATCAAGATATCTTGATATCAAGTTAACTAGGCGTTTGCCAAGTTCGAAAACGGCCTTGGCTTGAGTCCGATCTAAGAAAAGGAAGTAGAATGGAAGCGACCGCCCACGAAGTCCAGAAAGCCAAGTCTGGCAGAGAAAGAGTGAGGAAGGGGGGTGGTTCACTGGCCGAGAAAGTGAGATGGGATCTTTCCATGTCTGTTTAGATTGAAGCCCAGCGTTTCTCATGTAATGCAGCAGGCTTCTTCATGCATTGTGTTTAGGGTTTCAATGGGTCAGATGCACGGCGCAGTGAGGAAACTAATCCTTTCCCGCGTTTCCCAAACCTTATCCCCCCGCCGTCCTCGCTGTCCGTCATAGTTCGGTCTATCACTCTCAACTAACTATTACCCATTAATCAATGTTGATGAAGCTTCTGGAATTGGTGGAGAATGCGCGGTACGTATAAGGAAATAATGACCACAAATGTAACATTGGCCTCGGAAGTGAACTCACGGGGATGCCATGAGTAGTCTGGGAAGGGAATTTCGTGACCTTGCTGAATAGGGTACTGGAGAAGGGCCTCCGAAATAAGGGTCATTTACATCTGCATCTACATTCCAATCTTCTAGCCGCCATATGGTAATTTGGCAGGGGGTGCTCGGACACCGTCCTTGTAAGGATGTAAGGGATAAGGTTTTAGGAAGTGAAATGGTGATGTGTATTATAGGAATGTATTTAGTGGAGCTCATCTTTGATTATGGTCGCTTATTGTGCGTGGAAAGAACAAGTTTCTGTACTTATTTGTTTGGCAATGTATCTCTCTTATTTTATCGCTTCTGTCAGACCTAGAGATGTGGTGTGGCGTCATGATAATATTCTCTCTGTCGCTCTGAAACACCAGTTCTGAATGTCTCAAGCCAACTAAGTCTAGCGTGTAGCCTCCGAGTCTCTAGGGGCTCCCACCTTCATCCCTCCAAAAAATGTGAAAAACTACATTTTTTTCGTTGCAGTTTTTAACGAAGTGCACAGCTTTCCTTTGCTTTTTATTAATTTGTTTGGTTAAACCTTTCTGTCCACGGTCCCAAACGCTCGCGGCCCATTCGAAGTAGCGAGGTAATCAGAGCAAAGTAGCACCACTCTTTTACTCTTTCACCCGAGGACCTTCCTATTATACGCTTAACAAATCCTAGTTTCTTAAATGCTTGGGTCGAGCCCGCCACGGGGCTTCCAGAGCAGGGAACAATTTTCTGTGGCCTAAGCAAATGGGCATGACCTCAATATATTTATTGCCAATAATTCCAAAAAAAATGAAAGTTCTGCGTATAGTATGTGTGGAATCCACTGTGAAAAAAGTCATCTCATTCGTGTATATTCTCATCGGGTGACTTCCGTTAAAGTTAAATGGTTATGCTAGTTATTGTTTCATGAATACTGGAACTGTATTTTCCGGAACAGGAGCGAACGGCTTTTCCTTCCGGATACTTTAGCGCTCTATTTTTCTTCTGAAACTGATAACGGGAAGATTTTCGATATCTATCGATATCTTTCACCGCATCGACACGGAATGATAAGTTTTTTTTTCCTTTTCTATGATATAACTTCCGTCCTTTACGAAGGTATCCATTTTCATACGCCAAGGACGACCCAGGTGGTTACCCTCGCCACCGCTTTTCAGTTATTTTCGTTTGGTTCATTTCTTAGCATCTCTGTCTCGTTCGGTAGTTATGCCTCGTCGTAACTGCTACATTAACTCAGAGGGTAGTTAATTATAAAGTGGGAAGTGTATCTCACGGTTATCTTAAAATATAATCTCGTGTAGCTCTTATAAAGCAAATGGATGACCAATGGTTGAATGATTTTCCACATGACTATTACGTAATCATATCAGGGTTGGGGAAATCACAGTAAAATCATTAAAATGGCACTTCATTCATACAATCACCTCATACAGGAAAAGTTTCCTTTGCTTGATACGGACATTGATTGCCCTTCTTCCCTGCGTGTTTTATTTCGGAAATTGAATTTGAGACTTTACTATGTTAAGTGCGAGAATGAGTGAAGAATGAAAACTATCTGCTAACACCTCAAGCATCACTTTATGGTATTATTTGATCTCTATAATAGACATTAAGAACCCTCAGGGTATATAAACCTCTTTATTTTATTAAAGAAAATCGACCCAGGATTCGACATATAGTGCCATCTTCAGCGATTCATCGTATCATCTTCAACAGCTCATTGTGTCGACTCGAAGATGACCCAATGTGTCGAACAAATAAAACAGTATCTTTGCTTACTTGGTGGTATGTTTCAATAGACATAATTTATTGATAACTTTTACTTAACCACAAAAATAAATAAATTTGTGGTTTTTAGGTTTTTGTTTTTGTGGTTAAGTAAAAGTTATCAATAAATTATGTCCACTGTGTCGAAACGTATATCGTTTTCCTTGTATTAAAAATATTGGATTTTATTCTATGTGGGATTTTACTCCATATCATGCAGATGGAAAAATAGTATTCCTCCATATTGTAAATACCATTTGCGCGAAATACTGTTCATGTGAGGGAAATTCTTCCATTAAATGATTAAATATAAGCACTTGGCGTCTTGTATTATTAGTTATTAACCAATTAATGCAATAAAAGAAGTAAAAATGCATTTATTTAGTTCGTTACTTCAATTCAATTATGCATGTTTTGTATGTATGTCCTTGAAAATCGTTTGATTTTTTAATGATACAGGCTTGTAGTCAATGAAGGGAGTTACACAATGAAAATGGAAATATTATTTGTTTCGACTCAAACAGAGGTCGAACCCTTTCTGGGTATCAACAAATTCATCCATTACGTCCACGCTATTAATTACAAATACTAAATCGAAGGGTATGGGGTTAGTGAGATTCCTAGGAGTAATAATTTACCATATCCAGGACCCGGATGCTAATCCCGTGCGGCGCCATAGATTTTTCATTAGAATCCTCGTCTTCCACTAATTGTAAGCTGTGTGTGGATATCGATTCACGTGAATTCCTCCGTCCGTCGAATGGGACGGTCAACAATAGTCTCATCGGCACCTTTTGTTAAGTTCTGGCGAGGAGTATAGAGTACAGGAGAGACAACGCCATGTTAAAGATTTGAGGCGGAATCTGGAGCAAGGAATCAGTTACAAAAGAATCCCGTACGCGGCGCCACCGTAGATCCCTCCTCTATGGTCGGCGTAATCCCACAGCCGCAACGGTAAATTCCCGATGAAATACATCGCACTAGTCTCGAGAATAATCCCGTCAAAATTATAAATGTTATACATTACCTCACTAAGTATTTATACCTTTCAGATTATTGAAACTCCCTTGCATGACAGAGTGCCACGCCCCCTTAAAGAAACGCAACGTAGGGGATACCACTTAAGAAGTAGCTAGTTGGAGTAACAAGTAGTAAGAAGTAACATTTTTCCCGAGCTAAACCAAAATTATGGAAAATGCAAACCAATTACCAAGCAAAAATCAGCCACCCACTAGCATTACGGAATGCGAACCCGGCATACATAACAGACTATGAGAACCCCAAGGGCAATGGTTTTGAGCATGAAAGCGAAGGTAGCACCATCACTGCTGACAAAAATTTTAATGAAAAGTTCGAATCCCGGTCAAGGCGGATGATTTTTTCTCTGTGGAAATTCGCACATGTGTGCATTGCGGGTGACTCCGTAAAAGTGGAACTCCGTGGCTAGTCCCGGATAGCTTGAAATTTATCAGTGATGGGGTCTAGATTCGGGGATTCGGTCTCATTAGCCCTATCGAATCCATGGATTATAGATTCCACGTAATACTTCTCATAAATATTCGAAGCGCTGTTGTGCGGGAGGGTTAAGCACAATGTCTGTGAAAACGCTGAAATATCGTTCGATATCTCGCTAGCGAATTATCATCTGTGGCCACGATGTCGTGTGAAACTTAACCACGGTACATTTATTTCTCTTGATAATGTGTGCATTACAATTACTTCCTTTCATTCACTTATGCGGCCGCATTTCTAAGCTACGTCACATCCCACGTATTATTAGCACATGTGTGCTAGGTTTGCAATGAAACATTTCGTGAGTTAGGTTACCTGGGAAGTAAAATTGAATTATGAATTATATGTAAGACTATTAATCGAAGAACAGATAACGACTTGACGCACGAAGTTGAAGCTTATTTCACAAAAAACGATTCACCTAACATGGCGTTAACCCAACGTCTATCGCTATAAATTTGATGATAATATTGTCCTTTTCTGGAAAGTGTTTTCTTTTTGCATTTTCCAAATCTTTACGGTTCAGTGACAATTCTGCAACCAATGCCTATGTTTTCTGTGCGTTAACTGTAGAGCTGATCCATTTATTATGGTCGATTGAGCTTTTAATGGTTTCAGTATTCTCCTGTGCGGTAAAGTGCAGCTTCCTGCACACAGTGAAAACATTTTTTTTCGCCAATTCTAGTTGTCGTATCGCCACAATATTTTGGTCACATCAAAAGAAAACCTTGCGAATTTGTGAAATATTTTTGCTTTAAATCCAAGTGATATCATCTTTTAGAATTCCAAGTCGAAGTTAATTCTTGTAGGAGATAGGATACTTTCGCTAATTTAAGTGTAGAGATATATATTACATATTGATGATTCAGTTGAAAAACCTTGCTTGTTCTACAAATAAATTCTTATTCGAACACTCATTTTTTTCCATTCGAAATATCAAAAAAGATTTCCACTCTTTTGGTTGCGTCTCATACATTAGCATTTCAAGTTCTGTGCAAATGCATCCATTTTTTTGTCGACTTTTATTGTTAAAATTTCGTTCTATTATTTTTTTGTCAAAATTTCCTTCTATTAGTTTTTTTGTCAAAATTTCGTTATATCAGTGCCTATGCAGCCGCAATTGCTTCACCTAACCTAATTCGCCGAAATAATAACTTTGGGTCAATGCTTCATTGGTAAGCTCTCACACTTTTTGCCAGATCATAGCCAATCGGCTATATTGCAGCATCAATTTATTGACTGTCGAAGTAAATTGGATTCAGAAGAGCAGGTAAAAATTGGAGTCCGCGAAAGCTCTCATGGTGAGCTCACAGTCTCTTGTCTCTGTAGTTGTTCGACTGGTTGAATTTCGAATTTTTTTATAAAGGCCAGGCAATGAGCAGGAATGCATTTTGTTGCCCAGGATGGGTACTGGAGACTCATAAAGGTCGAATAAAAAGGTATGGATTGTATCTATTTTGTCGAGTGCTGTTGCAAGTGATTAAAAAATAGGTAAAATGATTTGTGAAGATTTTCCCTGGTTAATAAAAGCTTTATTAATTTCAATTACTGACGATAATAAATTTTAAGGTCATAATTATTTTTATCTATTCCCCCGGTATTGGTCATGCTTCTTAAGTGAGAAGTATTTATGTACTGGCCAATGGATTATAATATTTACATTATTTATGGAAAATGTTTTGCCCCCTTAAAATTTTTCGTATCATTTCAGGATATGGATGAATCCCAGACCCTGGAAATATTGAAGCGTCTCCACAGAATTGTCCTCATACTAAAGGTGAAGTGAATGTAGCTATACTCTTTAAGGTAAATTGTATTATTGCCTAATAGCCATTGTGCAAGATGACTATAATAAAGAGAACCGTTTCGGTCTCTCTTGGTCACAGTCGCTGATATGTAATAATCGCTGACTGCCTTGGTAGCCATGTGTGTGATGGATTGTAAAATCTATTATCCTTTATTTTATCTCCTTAGCCAATAAGAATTTTGAAATTGTTAGGATGTATGTATATACAATAGATTTGGTTCTGACACTGGTTTCTGGGCTGAATGTTCTGACCAAGTGGCTTCATACCTCTAACCATTAGTGAATGATTTAGAAATCTGCTGGGCCAATTACTTATCCTGCGTCTCTTGTGGTTGCCCTTAAAATTCGGGAACTCAGCTATAATGGGGCTTGAATGTGTGGGGCATATATTGTTTTTAATTAATTAATCAAGTGGCAGAAGTTCAGGGACTAGTGAGGAAGAAGCTGTCACTGAGTGCCCATGTGGTTTGAGGTATGCAAAACACATTCATTAACAACTGATCTAGTTGTGGTGTTAATTGTGTTGGTTGTAAAATAAAAGTGGTTTATTAGTGTTGACTTTTGTGGTATTATTCAATTATCTGGATGAAATACAATTGTTGATGTGCCTCGACTCTGTCGGATGTATATGGGCTTGTAACACTGGAAGCAATCCAAATTGGTAACTCGTTTAAAAAATTGCTCATGCACATGTCTCAGAGAAATTGCTTAAACTTAGAGGTGCGTTATCATTTACAGGTACCTTGTGTTGCACTGAAGTTCTTAATTACCTGGTCATCTTTACTTTACTTTTCATTACTTTTCCTGGTCATCATGATAGGCTTTTAATTTCCCTTTTTTATCAAGTATGGACTTTTTTGTGCCCGCTTTTAAATGCTAATTATGGTCTTATCTCACTTGGATGATTCCCATTTAGTGAGATTAAGCTTTTTACTCCAAAGCATTTGAATAGCTTGTAAAGTTTTCATCCTCAAATTTGTCAAACCATTCTCAAAGTAACTATTTCAATGGGAGGGAGTCAAAATCCCTGGGAAAAAAGTGTTATTGACTTTCATTCCCTGTGCTCTGCAATGAATGGAATGAAAAAAAATCTGAAGATAAACGCTTTGCTTAGGTGATTTGGCCTCTGAAAACCTTGATAATTGCTTATTTATACATTTAATTTCATTGCAGCTATTGGTAGACCAGGTTATGATCCTTGAAACTATGACTCCTTTGGACTTCATGGATTTTCGCAACTACTTATCCCCAGCATCTGGTTTCCAGAGTTTGCAGTTCAGGTTGTTGGAGAACAAACTTGGAGTTAGGCAGGTCAGTGTTTTTGATAATGCAAATATATTAACTTGCATTTGCCCCATTTTGCGCATACATCGTCAATATTTGTTGATCAGTTTTATGAATGAAGAAAGTATCACCACTCCTCCTTATAGTTTTGGAGTGCTCTAAACCATCTAACCCTTATGTAGGATTTAATTTTCTCCCGGCGAATAATTGAAGTAAATTCTTCTCGGGTTTGCGTCCGGGTTGATTGCGTCATCTTCGCTGATGTTCCGATGAAAGACTTATTCATCGTCATCAGAGTTGTTATGCCTCAACAGCCCTGATGACGATGAATAAGTCTCTCACTGAAATGTCGGCGAATATGGAGCAATTAACCCGGTAGCAAACCTGAGAAGAATTTACTTCCACCTTACATTTATTTTATAGTCAGTTACAAGAACCGTGATTACAAACAGTGTGTGAATGTGGGCGATTATTTTGTGGATATTGATGGCAAATATGGCAAAATCACCCCTGCTTTTTTCATTTAAAAGTGATGATTCACTCTGAGACAATTGGCTTTTTCAATTATTAGTTTGGATGAATTTGGTATGAACATGAGTAACTATTATTTTATTAATCGCAAAAATGCTTCTTATACCTTGAAGAAGAGAAAAATATTGCATTTCATTTAAGGTGCCTATTCCATCATAACTAGCAAAATTTTTCAGTCTCATCATTACCCTTCAGTCCTATCACTACACATATATGGAGCTTCCTGAGTAATCACTTCATAAATCTCTTTTTATCATCAGGAGCACAGAGTAAAATACAACCAAAACTATCGGCGTGTATTTGGCAACGATGAGGCTGCAATAGCAGCAATTGAGAAGTCAGAAAGTGAGCCATCTTTGGTTGAGCTCGTTCAGAGGTGGCTCGAGAGAACTCCTGGACTTCAAGTTGAAGGTTTTGATTTTTGGGGAAAATACCGCCGAGCAGTTGGAGCACTTTTGCAACAACACCAAATGAAAGCTAAGGTAACATATATCCTGAAAGCTAATATTTGTGCCTTGTCTGTAATCTATGGTTTTTATCTCGCTGAATGTTGAACATAATTGAAGCGTGGGAGAAAGGTACAAATGATGCTCTTTAGTTGTTGATCATCTAATATTTTGAGAATGCCCTGAACTGTATTTGAAAGATAGGATAATCTATAATGATTGGCTCAAATGAAATTTACAGAGCATTTGCAAAGGATTATAATGAATTGATCAATACGGGAGAGTCTTGAGTGGCGTTAACCATCTCAGACAATGCAGAAATGAGGAAATATGAATGAACGAATGAGAACTGAAATTCATACACTTACTCATTAAACATTACTAGTGCAAAGCAATGTTCCATGAGGCACTTTCAATGCTATGAGGTGTTACTCTGTGGACTATGGTCACTAAAGGGAATGTGTTAAATGCCTTTGAAGTTGATTTTTCGATATACCCGTGGGGCATATCCTGTAAATATCTGTCACATTTGATACAAAAATCAAAATTTGTTTGAGGAAGATTCAACTATTTCAAAGCCAGTTTAGAGTTTGGAAGTGTGAACTATATTACGCAGGGGAGTGATTCTTTACACAAGGACTTAATTTTATTCTGATTTTATGTGCTTAAGGATTAAAAGCATCTTGTATCCAATCATCCAGAAGTACCCGTGGTTGTAGATTATAATAGTCGATTTATTTAAGTTTTTGTATAGACAACATTTAAATAAATTAAAAGCATTCCTGAATTTAGGTATACTGGATTAATGAAATTCATTATAAAATGAAAAAAGCGCTTTTTATATCCTCACAATTTATTAGGTTCACTGTGGTTTGAACGTATGAGCATAATTTTCCAGACAACCCACGTTGTCTTATAATTGACGATTATGCATTGAAACCGCGGTCGACCTAATAAATCGCAATAAAATGGAAATACAAACTGTTTTCTTCCATCCTATATTTGGAGATAGATTTTGGGCATGTGAAGGAGAAGAGGGACCAACAGCAACGTTTCTTATGCTGTTCTAGAACAGACGGAGAATCTGTCTGGCAAAGTAATTTAAGACTTATTTGTCAAACTTTAGCTGATGAGCACTTATTCACTATGTTTACCAGTCAATCTCAGATCGCTATGAAAACGCGACGGGATAGTGGGATCCATCTGAAAAGCGGGCCGAATCGGCCCGCTTCCTCAGCCACCCGTATAAAAATTTTTCCAATCAAACATATTTCGAACTGTAGTCAAACAGTCATCAAGACGCGTATGCTCAAACTGACTTCAAACACACATCTAATAGGGGGAAAAAGTGAAACACTGTGACGTCACAATACGAAGCGTGTTTGAATACGCCCTGAATTCGCTTTGAAGGCACTTTTGCCGTCGGCACTCAGATGTTTTTACGGCTTTAAACCCTTCAAACTGTATTCTAACAGTCATCCGCCCTAGCCCCAGACTGAATTCAAACCCTCTTCCAAGATGGTTCCGGACTGTCATAAAACCGTCGTCTACAACAGCTCCCAACTGTATTCAAACCGTCGTCTACACCAGCTCCCAACTGTATTCAAACCCTCTTCCCCAATGGTATTGGACTGTAATCAAACAGTGGTCTACACTAGAGTCACACCATATTCAACTCTCCTCCGCGGTATTACTAGTAGCTGACTTATAATCCGTCTTACACTCTAGATCCCTATTTTTTTTTACTGCTCACCATTACCCTCCATATCGCGTACGCGACCTATCACAAGCCGCGCTTTCTTGAACCAGCATTCAACCGACAAGAGGACTCGGTACTTGACCTGCCGAGTTCCATACACTAAATTTCTAAGCTGGGTGGGAAAACGATGAGATAGATAATAATATGTTCATGTGTCTGAAAAAATTTCATTTAAATTTTCTTAAACATCATTTTTAGTATAAATATATAAATCATAACAAAGAATTACAAAACAAATTCACCGAAATCTAACAAAATTACAAACAAAAAATCTGCATCTCTTTCTCCCACGAAATGGTGTAGTCGCTGTCCCTTATCACTTATGAACTTCACTACGTCCTTTACAACCTCCCTTACCTCAACCGTCGTATCATCACTATAAAAATGAAAAACACCAGGCAACATTTTATACCTTCGGCGGCTCCCACCGAGACTCATGATACTCGCTGTGGAGTCATTTGAGCTGCCATCGTTCACAGCGTCAACTAAATGGGCCATGGCTATAACCGCTACAACTCAATTATCAGCTAATATCACTAATGACACTGCTGATGAGGAAGGATTTCCTAGATTCCCTTCGCGAGGACCACGGACCACATGAAATTTAACTGATCCAACTACTTCAACCGCTTCAACTCCAACCGGAAAGCGTGACTGAACTGCCTTGAGAAATGACGTCACTGTTGAAGTCAAATCAAAGGTTCATAATTGTATGTTTATTTTATTTAAACTTAAATTGGGCCTAGAAATTAAGGTAAGAGTTATTCTAACATATACCCATTTTTTATTCGTCAAATATGCTAAATAAATTCAACTTATTTAAATTTGTAATTCTATTTTGATTGGCACTTCCGTGACATGACATCGCCAACTTTTCAAAGTGAGTTATGCGAGTCTTTCGTAGAAAAATGTGAAAACGGGTATTCACGGGACAGTCACGAACAATTTTATGGAGAAAAAGTGTTAGGCAGAGACGTGAGTAAGATTCTCGGTTTCGTTTGATGGTAATCAATGACGTATTTGAACAACTTTCAGAAAATGCAAAATTGGAGAACGACTATTTTGGTCTGAATGAGTCTACTGGTGAGTGTACGCCTTACATATTGATCCGTAAAATTTGGTAAACCTTTCAATAGTTGCATTAACATGATCCCACTATACATCATCAAATACTTCGCCAACAGATTCTGCATCCTCCAATGAGGAAAGCGACCTTCAACCAGTTGGCATTGCGACTCCAATATCAGTATTGTCTAATCCGCCTGTATTAATCCCGGTCAAGGCGGATGATTTTTTCTCTGTGGAAATTCGCGTGTATTAATGGAACTTATACCTATATGGCAATTATGATATTGGCCTTAGAAGCAAATAAGAGGCGTAGCAGTAATTTTTATCAACGATTTGGATTAATTTTGTTAAAATAATCATATATGGTAATAAACTTAAGGTTTTAATTACCGTGCGTTACCGTATATTTACACACCGAGTAAAAACTTTCGTAAAACTGGACACTGAAAATAAGGTTCAATACTCATATCTTTCGGGAAGAAATTATTTTGGCTTCAATGCCCTTGATGACACTTCGAAGTCAGTTAGAATGTTTTTAAAGGGTTAACGTCAGCTTGAAGTTTTTTAGAATACAGTTTGAATAGTTAAGACATGGGAATCCAGTTTGAATACACTGCCTGAATACAGATGGAAGTGACTTTGAAGTAGAAGTCGTTTTGAATACGGTAGTCGACACTACTTTAAATACAGATATTGCTTCTCCATTTCCTGTTGGAATACAGTCGAATTCGATTCGACTTCAGTTTGAGTACAGATTTTGGCGAAAAACACCTGTTCGAACACAGTTTGAGATGTAGTTGACTGGGAAAATATTTATTATAGGGTCAATCGTGCTTCAACTGATGGATTCGATTGTTCAATATCAATATTTTCAGCCCAAGTTGGTAATCCTGGCGAACTGAGTCGGCTTGCTTGGAATTTTCAGATCGATCTGAGATCGATTGGTAAACGTATTGATTGTGAGTACTTATTTCCTCATCACCACACACAGAATCCCATTATTGAAATTTCATGCATGTATTTACTTGTGATAAAATGGTTTTCCATGCTCTTTCTGATGATTAAATATTCATCCTGCAAATCTCAGTGTTAGATTTACGTTGGAAAACTCCGGCAAAACTACAGGCTGTATTCTAATACGTTAATGTGATGGAGAGCTCATCATGGTTTCAATGTGCGTGAGATTAATAATGCGGATAAACCCCGTGATTTTTTCTCAGGTTGCTCCAACAGAAGCCGCAAGAACTCATCAGTTGGCGGATGTGGAGAGAAGGAGAGCTGTATTTGACTCAGTATTTGACGAGGCTGCTCACGAAGCATTAGTGGCTCGAGGAGAGAGGCGATTCTCACACCGTGCCCTTCAAGGTGCCATCATGATCACCTTCTACAGGGATGAGCCACGCTTCAGCCAGCCCCATCAGATGCTAACCCTTTTGATGGACATCGACTCGCTCATCACCAAATGGAGGTGTAAGTGGTGACTTGCTCTTCTTCTGTCTTCAAATCTGAGCGGGTCTTATGCCTTCAAAATCTGTCCGGCAATGGGTTTATTGGAAGGATAGGGTGATGTCACGTATTCAAGAGTGGCGGAGCTACAATGGGACCGGCGGAGCAGTTCCCTGGGGTCCCCGATATGTAAAGATTATAAATTTTAGTGGAGTTAAAAAAATCCTGCTTTGAAGGGAGCGTATCTACATGAAATGTTTTTTAAATTTTATTTTATTCCATGCAAAAAATTCCGGATTCCTGCGGGGGTCTGAGGGATAAGAAAGGAAAAAAGGAATGAAAGGAAGGGATGGTTGATGAAAGAAGGTCAAAGTCTCAATTGCCGTCTGAATTCAACACATTCAGGTGTTACGTGTATGTGTATGGTCTTCATAATGAAAACAACAGTCTCACTTTTCATCATCATCAGGTACTCGACCTTGAGGAAAAAATCACACTTGCTTACCCTTTTCTGCCCCCTACTTATTTTTCTTCCCTTATTTCCCGTCTCCTTTGGGCTCCCACGTTACCTTGCCCCCTCCTCTCCTTGTCTCCTGTATTCTTGGTTTTCCCATGATAACCTTCCACCTTCTCTTTTCCATTACTTTATCTACTCCTGTTTCCTATACCCATCCCTTCTTTCAACCATATAAAGGCTATGTCTCCTTTTTCTCAGTGTCTAGTACCTGATGATGACTGTGAGTCGACACGCGTTGTAATTGTTATTAAAAATCTACGGGAACGTGCGATTGTTTTTCTCATAATTCTATTGCAGTGTTCATCCTCTTCTGATTGGCCGTAACCAATCACTTAACTGCCTCGGGGCCCATGGGAGTCTGGCTACGGCACTTATGCAGGTTGTTATGCAGGATGATGTATTCTGACTCTTTGACTTCAAGACTACACTGTTTAAACAAATATGGACTCATTCGATCACACCTACGACCATGGCACGGGCATGACACATAGTTAGAACCACACGTCTACAAATCTCCGGTTTCACTTTGCAGCTATGGGTGGCCGTTGAGGTTTTTGGAAAAACGTTCACACCCTCTCTACTCTAATATGGTAACGCTCTAATTTTTTAAAATAAAATATCTCATCAAGATCTGTCCGGTTAACAAAATAGCTAACTTTTTACAAAGTTTGTTGGTACCTAATCAAATAAGAATAAGGAAATGTTGAGTAGGATTTCTGAAGTCGGCTCACTCTTACTAAAAATCAAGGAACGAAAGCGTGCATAAAACAAGTCGTGTATGTGACTAAGTAATACGTGAATTGTGGGAAAAATGTATGTCTATTTGGAGAAGTGCAGTTTTATTGAAAAGATCCTATAATTTTCGAAAGTTTGACCCTGAATTCCCTTAAGAGATGAGTAATCAGGATGTGTAACACATCCTGAATATGAGAGCCTCCTCTAGAAAAATTAAATGTTTGCTCTAAAAAGGCTTTTCTTGGGGTAAACGGGGTAAACGTACCGTTTCACTGCTCTTTAGATGAAAATTTGACATAGTTTGACCTATAAAAATCGCCTCACACCCACATATTTCTTTCTAAAAATATGTCTCTTTGAATTTTGGTTACTATATTGCGTAACAAATTGGAAATAAATGACTGTGGACGATATTAACATGGACATTTCTCTTTCAGAAATAGTCGGTCTTCATCTTTTAATGATTGTGGTATTCATTGAAGAAGCTCTTGAGGAACAGTCATCGTTTCTGCTGGAATTTGGTCTAAAAACAGTCGTATCGGAAGAAAAACTGAGGAGTATATCAATGGCAAAACTGGTGGAGATCCACTTGTACTGATGTGCTTTTTTATTTCCGTACTTTTTTTACATCCCATACCATTGACCGTTTATTTATGGTGGTAGAAGATCTTATCATGAAATTATCAATTATTTTGAAAGCTTCATCTTGCATCCTTCTCCTTTATCCCGAACAATCAAAGATAATAGTTTGTAATCGGCCAAAATTTATATTTTTATCCTTTGCAAAATTCCGTCACCCGGGTTTGAAGACTAATATCTCAAAGACGGCTCAATCGATTTGAAAATAAAGTACATTAAATCAAAGCTTGTTTATTTCTGCGTTTATTGATGGTGTACAACACTTTACCGTTTATATTGATTTCAGTTTGTGCTAAAAAACAGAATTTTAGCGCATTTTTCCTGATACCGGGCGGATGCATCGCATTTAAGGCTTCGTAATAACAACATGAATCAAAATATCAAAATTTCCTTTTCAAATATTGTATCAAAGATCTTCCATAATAATCATACGAAGTTTCATATTATTTAGCGCATAAGTATTTTAGTCATCGATGAAATTGCAAGACTACGTAGTATTATTGCTTTTTTAGTAAGTATAGTGAATGACACTGCATGCCACCTCCGGAAAATAAACCTTGACCGTATGTAGCAGATTTAGTCGCGAAACAAAGGTTTACGAAATTTGCTCGCATTAAGATCGAAAGATTTCAAGACTCCACTCCATTTGATACTGGTTATGATATTTGGCGCAATAATCAGTTAACTGCGTGTCACATTAAAGAAATGCCGTAGCGCTACATATTTTCCCCTGATATCCGTGAGTCCTTGAAAGAATCTCCGGATTCCTCTAATCAGTCGACGGGTACGGAGGTTGCGGTTCTAGGGAATCTGGTGCGGAATTCCGAAATTTCGTGAGGATTATGAGTTCTGAATATGCTAATGATTACTAAAATTTATAAACGTTCATTCAAATATCATTTTAATGATTATTCAACAATGGATTAGTTTTCAGCGTTTAACTTTGTCCACTGAAGATTTCGATGTTTTCCTTGTTCAAACTAATTCATCTAACTACTTTTCCTGCGCCCATTTTTTAAAGTTTTTTGTTTTTTTGCTATGAAAGCCCACTAATGTAAAAAAGTTGCATTTTTCGTCATTATTTTAGAGTTATAGTGCTTTTTTACTCAAACTCCTCTTCTATTGGTATTTTAGAAGTCTCTCCAATTTATATCAATTCAGTGGTATTTTAGATGTCCTATATCTCCTAAGATTATTGATTTTCTTTAAAAATAACAGCAAAATTGTAATTAGCGTATCGAAAAACAATGCAGAAAAAGTTCGATTGTATTACACTGCTGACAGACTATAAAAATAAATAGCTTAGCAGGACCTATTCTGGACTGATATGTCGCGTAGGAAAAAAATTTGTCTGTAATCTCTTTTTTCTTCCTCTTTTTCGCGATCTTTGTCGACCTGCGATTTCGCCTCTGTGCGCCGGGGCGCGTTGCACTCTCCCCTCCACGATGTCGCAACTGCTTCCGATAGCTCTTGAACCCCTCTTCCTCTGATAATCGTAAAGACCTTCATGGTCTTGTCAATGCGAATTTCCTGGAAATTATCCAATAAAGTAATATCCGATAGCTCTTGAACCCCTCTTCCTCTGATAATCGTAAGGATCTCCATGGTCTTGTCAATACGAATTGCTTTGAAATTATCCAATAAAGGAGGTCCACAATTTTGATTTTCCCAGTGTTCAACAAGTATTGTGTTCATATATTTGTTGTGGTGACAGCCGAGGGATATGGACTGAAATTTAATGTCATTAACCATTATCAGGGGAGGCTCTTAAGGTAGCTGGAGCGAGATATTTCCCTAGTCATGATGGAGACCGTATTCGAATTATACGAATTAATTTCAGTTGCAGTCGGAAGCATGAAGCGGATATTGTAATATTAATGGTGCAGTAATATACCACCATGTGACTTCAATTGACTGTAATTGAATAAAAATATTTATATTAGGCTTTAGCTTGATTCGTTTTTTTTTTCATGCAGTACGTTTGAAACTTCGTCACAGCATCAAATTTTTTGTGATTGTGAACTGCGGTCCAGAATCCAAAAAAACTTGATTTCTTTGGTGACCATATCATTTATTTTTTCAAATAGATGAGGATGCATGCAATCTACAAACTGTTCGTTTTTGACCAGATCTAGATGTTAGAAATCCCTCGTATATTAAGTAATACCTCTCTAGAGTGCATACACGTCCCACTCTCCATGTAAAATGGCTGGTATTTTGTGGAAAATATCTGGGAAAATAGTGCAATACGGTCTGATATTTTGGTACCTTTCAAAAGTGAGATATTTTTCTTAAAAATAAGACCAAATTCATTGATACCGAAGTGAAATGATATCTCGTTCAAACTACCTTTAGCGGCTTATGATAGGTCAAAAAATGTGAAATTTTCGTCCACAGAACCGTTTAATTGCATTTTTTCATCTATGAAAGCTTCTGTGCGTGATACTTTAATTTTTTGACTGGGATATTTCTAGACCTTAGATTTTAGGCTCGGGCTAATGACATTATATACCGACCGGAATTCTACATACAAGTGTTTTCTCATCAAAACGAATGTTTTTGCGGGTGGAACTTCTGACTTTGCAGATGTTAGAAAAATAAAATGCACCATTACGCAGTGTTCTGTGGCTTTCTGATGTGAAAGTAGGACATGATGCTACCGAACCTGTAGTGGGAAACATAGCAATGAATTTGCGCAGTTAAGTTTTGCAACATGCTTCTAAGGAGATAGAGTGAGATGATCAGTATTAATGGCGATTATTTTGGTTTGGTGTTATTTTGTTTTAAATAATATTTTCACAATGAGAGACAATTCGATGTTGTATTTCAACAAAATCATTCATTGATATTAAAAACTAATAATTTAAGATAATATCTTTTTATTTCCAAATTAAAGATGAGTAAATTTGTTTCAGATAACCATGTTATAATGGTACAAAGAATGATTGGCTCGCAGCATCTAGGTACTGGAGGATCATCAGGATATCAGTATCTCAGATCAACTTTAAGGTAAGTGCTATCGCATTTCCGGAAAAAATTACGAATGATCATCATATGTTTTAAAATTCTTG
Source organism: Ceriagrion tenellum (assembly GCA_963169105.1). Taxonomy (NCBI): domain Eukaryota; kingdom Metazoa; phylum Arthropoda; class Insecta; order Odonata; family Coenagrionidae; genus Ceriagrion; species Ceriagrion tenellum. Next base: position 28,086,269 of record OY720640.1, read on the forward strand.
TATTAGTTGCGCAGTTGGCAGTCCCGTGCTAGTAAGCTTGATCGTGGAATATTTTTTTGTGTTTTTTAAGTGTTTTTTGTGCCAATGCCTGCGTGGGAAATGATTTTTCTGGTGTTAGGCTGTTAAATATTCTCTTAAGACTTTACTGAATGAGGAGCGGTAATTTTAGTGGTAAAAATGCCTCTAGTAAATACTTTCATTTTATATTAACGGAAAAAATAAATGACGAAGGATTGACTATACAGCTTAAAAGCCTGCCCTCACTCTTGACCTCAAGGGAGAATAGAAATGAAGTCTTATTGAAATTATCGGAATAGTATGAGAACAGTATATTTATGAAGCTGGGTGAATGGCAGGATTGGCGATTCATTTTATTTCGAATTTTTTTGCTGGATTCATTGATGTGAGGTGGCAAGAGATGGTTGATCCGGCAGAATCAATTGATAAAGGCTTATTCAGAGGAGTAAGTGAAAACGGAGGAAGTATAGTAATTCATGCGGTGAAGAAAACTATTACCATTTTTTCTTCAGCTCCTGGTTTAAAATCTTTTCCTAGCTACTGTGTGGAACGTTAAACATGAAAAGTTGCTAGTACCTATGTTTGAGAGGTTTTAAGGATTTTCGTAACGTGGTTTACAATGATGGATCGATTTTCACGAATCTGAATTTCCTTTCCCTGATTGGTTTGACCCTTTCAAATGATGCTGAATTATTTTATACTTAGATTATTTAGTGGAAACTATGATTTGATATTTTGTCATCAGTTGAAAGTCATTGTTATTTACGTGAAAATTGTTATTGTCATGAAAACTAATTTGTAGTTTTCTCCATGGGATAATTCTTGAGATTTTCTCGCTCGCTCTAGGGTGTATATATCTAAGGTATATCTTTGCAGTTAAAGTTTTCTTTGGTGTCAAAGGTTTCATGACATATCACTAAAATGATTGAAAACTTGTATGAGTCTGCTGTTCTGAAATGAATTCGTAATTTTCCCATTATTGTGGGTTTGGCACGAGGTGAGCTGCCACCTTTTCTTTCTAAATACGTAAACTATTATTCTGTGACTATGTCCGTAACTTCTATATTTTTAAAATTGCTCGTGTGCTTCTTTAACGGAAATGGCATTTAGTTTTACTTTACCTTTTTTTTGCTTTTTTTCAGCGACCGCTATAAAGTCTTCCTTGACTTATTCAACCTGTCGACTTTTTTGATTCCGAGAAGTCATATACCACCGCTGAGTAAAGGAATGAAAAACACGCTGTCGATGAGAGATGAGGAGCTGTTTGACCTGCCAACTTCTGAGCTCAGTTCAACTTCGTGCCCATTCAAAGGAAATAAACCGACAAACGACGTGAAAGAAGGAGCTAATGGGAATTGCAATTAATGTTTATCCTTATTAAATGTTTTTACTTTCATTATTCGCAAAGTTAGTGTAAGATTACAATTAAGTGCAAGTGCCAAGCACCATTGATATCGCACCTTTTTTCATTGGAATTTTAAATAAAACAATCGTAAATTTTTACGCTTTGAAGAGTTTCTAATGGACATGTATTTCTCTGAATTCTCACATGAATGGTAACAATGTAATAAGTCATCATCATTATCACCATTGAGGCAGATGGGGAGGACACTTACTATGCTGGCCAATGCTAGAAGCTGAAACAAGTCCGCCATTTGCGTTAACCCTCATTTTCCAATAGCGCTTGCGGACTAGCGCATTAATTTTGCAATTTTACTTTGTTTCCCTTCAATAACTTACTAGTAATCACCACACCATTACTTTTTTACTGTGCATCTTTCATTTGCATTTATTGTTTATTTATTTAAATTAATATAAATCTGCATTCCCAGTGAAACCTATGGTAAAATCGAGTAGAATCCATAGCACTAAGTAGGCAGGGAATGTTTCATACGTTACTTGCGTTAAATTTCAAACATATGGTTGATATTCATGCTTTACGTCCGTTCCGTCGTGTTATCCAAAGGAAAGTAAAGAAAGAGCAGAGTTGAACAATATGGTTGTTATTTCGGTTGTCAGGCTTCAGCTTGATGGCGTAATGTCCTCTCCATATTCCTCAATGATTATCACCACTCGCCGTCATCAATCCAAAATTTTCCCTGTTGGAGCTCACCTCTCCTCTAATCTGTAAATGAATGATTTTTGGAAAAAAAATTGTCACAAACGCTTGAGCTGATATCTTAAAAACTGTCCAACCCTATATTTGTGAAGATTCTTTCTGTCCTGTGATGCTGTGACATTTGGTAGGGATGAAGGTAGTTCTTTTGTTATCCAACGCAGTGCCTCGAGCATTGGTGCTTCGGACTGGGTGGGTAGACATTAGAATATCAGTGGGAGGAGAACCAAGCCCGCTCTCTACAAAAGGAGGCCTGGAGATCATGGTTTTAAGTTCCATCTGACGTATTGAGTACAGCTTTTGCCGAAGATTCTGGTAGATGCGCACAGCACTACCTCACGATGGTGCTTTAGGATGATTGGCGCTCAACTTTCGCGGAAAATGTGAAGTTTTCACGCTTTTTAGTCCGGTTTTCCTAAAGGAAATGAAGGCACAAAGTTACTACCCATACCACCGCAGCGACTGTTAGTTTGGGCAGTAGACCTCTCCCGTCCCAAAATCACCGCGTGCCACTACTTCGAACTTAACGAGTGCTGTCGCCTCATTACGTTAGGCATCGGATTGTCACAGAAATTTTCCACATATGCTCGGAATTCGAAACCGGGCCCAAAGCGTGTATAGCCTTTACTCTTGCCACACTCTTAAGGAAGGGTGCTGTATCGGAAAGTAGATTGGCGACTGGCATTATGGTTCCGCGTAATGTGGCAGGAGAGGAATATGGTTCCGCGGAGCGACCAGAGGGCCCATTTGACTCTGAAATGCTGGTATTCTCCTCCACGTGGATTGTCGTCTTCTACTTCATTCTTGCCCTCCCCTTCTTGTAGTTCTTTGATACAACTCCTGTACTTTACATGCCACCAGCGTCCTAATCATAAGCGTAGCCAGGATTTACTTAAGTATCATACTGTCTCGTTCCGTAGAGAAGATTTTGAATGAAATGTCTCGTTCAGGGGGGAGGCGGCTACCCCCCTAGCTTCGCCCATGGTACTACTAATAGAACTTTACCCTCACCCACGACCTTCCTACACGTCATCCAAAGGAGACCGCAAACGATCCACTCTCTCGAATAGGTGCTGTTCGTGAAGGTAGCTCGAAGCTATTCGTGTACTCGGCAGCCCGGTTTCTGCGGACATCCTTGCTATCCCTAAAGAAGATTTAGGGTAGGAAATGTCATCAAATTGCGGCAGACGTTAGTTTGAATGAGAGTTGTTATTTGTTGATTATTTCTCGTGATGTTTGTAAGGGTGGCAATTGACTTACTATATTGTTAGAGCCTTATTATTTAGCTCTCTCGGGCATGCGCGTAGCCAAGGTGAGGCACAGAGGGGGGAGCAGCTGCAGCCCTGGACGAGACATTTCATTTCAAATCGGTCATATGGAGCCAGACTGAATGATTTCTTGTCTCCATTACCATAAATCCTGTTCCTAGGGCATTTACTCCCAGAACGTAGTGAATGCATGTTTACGTGCTCTTTTCGATTTATATATCGTAGTTAAACAGCGAATTAACTGGATGGGATATTTCTCTAATAAAGCGAGCAGTGTATGCATTCGAAATAATTTCACGAGGACGATGCTTAACACATCGAGTTTTGGTGAATTTTTTTCTATTCAGGGTCATTATCTATGCAAACACTCCTTTCAGTGTAAGGCATATATAGTGCCCCGTTTCTTTATTGAATCTCTCGTAGCCATTAGGACGAGCTATAAGATCTTTCGGGTGACTACCGCGTGCTGCTGGGCTTATTTGCGACTTTTCGAGACTCTTGCAGGTCACTTATTTGCGGGGTAATTGAATGCTCGCTGCCGGCGTTACATATATGGATGATTTTCTCCGAAGGATTTAAGTGGGAGAGATGGGGGAGTCGACTTATTTACCTCGTATTTGTAAATTTAGCTATGCATTGTACAATCAGAATCTGACTTGAATTTCTTGCATACACAATTTATGACACAATATTAATAACGAAAGTTACGTTTTCAAGGGTAAATTTCATAACATTCTATGACCATAATAATTAGTAAGCAGTATACCAATTTTATTAACCTAAGTAATTAATAATACTTATTCTATTAATTATTTTGGTAAAATCTTTATGACCAGGGTGCTAAATGCTTAAAAATGTTTTCGTGCTGTGGCATAAATGGAGCGAAGTAGCATCTCTAGTTTACTTTTTCATCCGAGGGCCTTCCTATTATGCACTTAACAAAACAGTTTCTTTAATGCTGTGCCGCATATATTTTGTATGTGTGTTCCCCACGATATATTAGAAGTGCAGGTAATTCCCAGATGTTTTACTGTATCTGAAGATTTTATGTATACTCTACCCACACTGTAGGTATGGCATTTGAGTGATGACTTCCGCAAGAAGTGTACTGTGGTGCGTTACTAAGATTTAATTCTAGCCCCATCTCCTGGCACCACAAATGAACGTTGTCAAGGTCCGATGAGAGAACTACTAAGTCCGTGTCGTCGCTTATTTCACGGTAGATTACTGTATCATGTGCAAATTTTCTTAAATTACTGATAACTCGAGAACTTAGGTCATTCAAATAAATGAATAAAAGAGGGCCGATTACCCTTCCTGGAGGAACACTGGTTGTAACTCCAACCATATCAGAACTAAAACCATCAAAAACTACTTTTTGTTTTCTGTCACTGAGAAAGTCCCTTATCCAATTCTCTACTTTTTTATTAACTCTGCATGATTGCAATTTATATATCTTTGTGAGGAACCTTGTCGAATACCTTCTTGAAATAAAGGAATTTCGCGTCGACTTGCCTTTTCGATTCACCTGATTTTAGGATGTTGTGAAGGAAGACCATAAGCTGTGTTTCGCAAGACCTGCCCTTATAGAAGCCATGCTGACTGCAATGTAAGAAGTTACGATTATCCAGGAATGTCATAATATTGCTAACGACGATGTGTCAGATGATTGTGCATAAAAGTGATGCCAACGATATAGGCCTATAATTTCTTAAGTAATTTCTCTTTCCTCTTTGAAATATCGGTGTCATGTTGGCTATTTTCCAGTCCTGGGTCACCTTGCCTCCGGATCATGATTTGCTAAATATAATTTCTAAGAATGGTGCAATCTGTGGCACTTACTCCTTGAGCACGCATGCAGGTATTCCTTCTGGACCTGGGGACTTGTTCCTTTTAATCAAATGCAGTTTGGTTATTCTATCACGTTGAATTTTTATGTCGGCCATTGATTCGTAAAAGTCAGGAATGTCTAAATTGTGTCACTTATTGTATACATTTAAGTAGTACTGGTTTAGTAAGTTGGCTTTGTCGATACTGTTGGTGACTACTTTCCAGTTTGTGTCCAATAAAGACTACTGTCGAGGCAATTGTGAGAAATTCACAGTAGAAAAATCATTCTCCTGGACTGGGAATCGAACCCAGTTCCCTCAATTTTGCCCCAAGTGCTCTAACCAATTAAGCTACACAGGCATCCTCTTCCTCCTTAATTGGTTAGAGCACTTGGTGTGAAATCGAGGGATCTGGGTTCAATTCCCAGTCCAGGCGAATAATTTTTCCACTGTGAATTTCACACAACTGTGATCACTAGCAGGTGACTCCGCTGAAGTTACTGCACGGATAGTTCCGTGGTTCTTTGAATATACTGTTGAGGATTCGCCCTGGAGCACACTCATGTGAGAGCAGAATGACCACTTGAGGATGCATTGAGGACCAAAGAACAATTATAAGCAATCCTGGTGAAATCCAGCATTGTTAATGGGATTTCAGCAAAAAGCTTCAATAGGTGTTGGCTGCTGGTTGTCTTGATATTAGGTTGCCTCGATAAGTACATAATTACAAAGAAAAGCTGCAAGCTTTTATAAAATCATCTATGAGCAAACACATAATGATTCACAACTTTTAGAGGGATTAAGGTGGGAGCCCCTAGAGACTCAGAGGCTACACGCTAGGCTGTTTGCTTGAGAAATTCAGAACTGGTGTGTTTCAGAACGACACAGAATACTATCATGATGCCTCACTATACCTATCTCTAGGTCTGACAGAAGCGATAAAATAAGATAGATACATTGCTGAACAGGTGGATACAATAGCTTGTTCTTTCCATGCATAATAAGTGACCACAATAAAAACTGAGCTCCACTACATACACGTCACATACATTTCACCTTCCAAAACCTTATCCCTCATATCTATATATGGCTGGTGTCCTAACACCCCCTGCCACACCCCCATGTGATGGTTCACATGGTAATATGTATGTAGATTTAGAAGTGTCCCCATGAAATTCTCATAAATGCTTTTTCTCCACACTAATTCTATACCCTGCATTAATTCACTTTCATTGGCGTACTAAATAAAAATAATATGTCCTGCAGAAGAGGATTTCATGGATAACCTATTTCCAACACATTAAGGCTTTTCCAGTCCATAAAGGAAATATAGAGCAACAAGGTGCAAATGACCCTTAGCTGATGGTTGCCTCCCCAAAATCCAATCCATAGAGCAACAACTTTGATACTGGAGTGGGAGATTACTGTGAAAATGAAAAGCAAACAACATTTTAAAATATTTATTCAATAAATGCAAGGACGGACTAGCATATCACATTCGATAACTAAATGGTATTCCAGTTTTAAACAATTTGCCTTTCAGTCCATTCTGAATTCAATCATAAATATGGAAAATGCAAATACTTATTTGATATAAAAATACAAGTGAATATACTTCCAAAAAGACATCATTTTAAGTTCTATTAAATGCTCTTTTAAATCAAGTAGTTCTATCAAAACTGTGTCATACACAATAGGAAGCACTTGATAACATTCATTTCACATACACATTTCAGTCATGTAAAGTGGTCAAAAAGGGAATGTTTTGACAAATAAATGTCTTATTGCTCTTAGGTCATCTGTCCAGCAGATATTAGACACAGATAGAGAGGTAATAAAAAGTAGTACTACCAGACTATGCCACAAAAAAATAACCAAATGCAGCTGTTTAACAAAGATAGCCCACTTCATTAATTACGATCATCAGCTGCCTGCATAGCCTTTGGTAAGAAAATGGTTGAACAACAGAAGTACAGTAATTCTTCTTGAGAAGCTGTCTCACATACTAGTCCAAAGGATATGGTAAAAGCTTTAGAAATTAAATATCACTTCATTCAGAAAGACATTATTCTGCAATATGTCATCCAGATCATTTCAAAGCATAGTTTTCAAGAAAGATACATTAATAACAGACACTCAGAAACGAAAGTCACTTTATGCAATGGCGTTAAATGCAACACATGAATCTCATGTTGTGCTCACTTAACTTTGCTTAGAGACTTCGATTTAAAATTTATAATGCCTCTCAATTTTGAAGTGCCCAGAAGTGACTTTTACAAATACAGAAATAAATATGTACCATAAAAATTAATAGTTTTCAACTCTCAATACAAAAATGGCCAATTTACGCTCAATAGGCATGCACCAGAATGAGCATTATACAAACAAATGCAGGAAGGCGGGCCACGATTAATGGATCATATTTCCCATTGTTAGATCATCTCAACCTATTTCAGCATGCCTGAAATATTTACTTATCCACTAACCTCAATCAAAATATACACATCTCACACAAAACACTTCAGGACAATGCTGCAGATTAAAGAAATAAATATTTCATTTCACACGCCAATTCTGGACAAAACACCTAGTTTCATCAGCTCCAGCAGGAGCATGAGCTTCTTCATTTTCCAGCAGTTTTGAAAATAAAATTCTGGTCATCATTTACATATATGCGAAGAAATTTCAGCAAGAGCATACTTTCCCAACAAAATGTTAACATATGCGTAAGGGAACATATCTTTCAATATACATTCAAAGCTTAAATAAAATTATTCCTATTACATCATTATTTGGTAATAACTATCCTTTTCATACTCTATCCATTTGTAACAAAAAAATTATAGATATGTAAAAAATCTAACAATGAATAAAGATAAAAATCAACATGGATAAAAAAACAGAGTCACGTAATCTAAGCCACATATGGTCCTGTGCACACGATTCTATTTGAGGAAAAACCCCAGGCTTGAGCACAAAGAGCACCTTTGCACCCAATGGCAATCACTTAATCTATCCTCAAAAACTCATGGATAAAAAATGCATAAATTCAAAAGAAACCACCAGAGCACAAGATGCAAACTGATGACCACAATAATATGAAATATCTACAGTTAAATTTTAAGTACTAATAAAATTATCTGTATAAGAATTAACTATAAGACAAAATATTTAAACAGATTCAAGAAAAGCAAAAGGGTTCTTTCATCAGCACAATTGGCAAGGCAATAAACATGAAATATAAACAATAGAGAGCATCCACACAATTATGATGCATATTTAAACAGCTTCTATCGCAGAAACCTCTGTTGTAATTCCTGTAATGGTAAAAAGATATAGCTATGTTACTTTGATTAATGAATCACAGGTTTTTCCTAATAATTACTTGGCTCATAATAAAATTTGTACTTGGGAGCAAAAAGTAGTTCCTCAGATACATACTTTAAGAATATAGATAAGGTATGCTCTAGATTTAAGTTGGTAAAGAGTTGACCTCTGGAGGCCCAATTTTGCAACTTAGGTCACTCATTTTATGTACACCTGCTTACATAGATCAAGCACTTAGTAGTTGACACAGCCATAAATGTTGACATTCAAGAAATATTAGGTTAACAGACTTACCACAGACAGTAAGACCTCAGGGGAAACAACATTTGTTGATGAGTGATGAAACGTACAGACTGTGCCTCCAGAGGTTCGTGTTTTGGGAAGGGGAGCTACAATTTAGTCTGCTCTATTGCATTCAAAAGCATTTTTTCAAAGCTAATGACAACACATTTATAATGACTTGTTTTTACCATATTTTCAGAGGTGGGGTAGAAGAAGTCACTAAAAAACTCAACCTCACCCCATGAAATAAAGCCATTTAATTATCCATCTTTTGACAACAAATTGAGAAAGTAGAGCTGTGCAAATGCTTCTAAATCGATTAGAATCAGGCTTAATTTGATTCGAATCACCTGCAAATTGGGATGCTTCGAAGCCAAATGGTTTGAAATATTCGAATCGGATAGATTCGTCTTCGAATCGTTGCATGCATTCAAATGCGGCACTCATTCCAAAAATGGTGCGCCATTCGTTTAGACGATGTTTTCCTCACGTGAAACGAAAATTTAAACGACCACATGTTATTCTGTGCTATCCTTTGTGCCACTATGGATATATAAGCTAACGTAAGGCCCTGAAATATTGTGATAATCTTTATTACTTTAACTGTGCATGAGTTTTTGCATTTTATTTAGATTCGAATTCGATATGCAAGCAAATTTTTTAGGGTGATTCAATTCGCTAAAATTAAAAAAAAAGTTCATTTCGATTCGAAATATCTTTTGGGAGATTCGGTTCAATTAGAAATGAAAATCCCTGATTCGCACAGCACTATGAGAAAGCTACTTTTTATCAATGCCATTCTTCTTTTTTTACTCCTGATACATAACTATTGGAATACATAATGTGAATTGCTGGACTCTGTAGCACAATTTCCACAAAAAATTGCAATGATGAATCTCAGAATGCCATAAAATTCTGGTCAGAAACATTAATAGCAATGTTGTAACATCAAAATTCTCAGCCTAAATCAGCTTTCTGATATGCTCCTAAGATGAACATCAGTATTAAAGCCATTGCTGCAAGGATTCATTCTTCAATACAATATCCACTGGAGGAAGGCAACTAGCAATAGGCTTTCCCAGTAGTTTCCACTAATCTGATACATCCACAGTGGATAATTTTCAGCCATTTTTCACTTTCTTCCTTTTCTTTAGGTCCATTAGGATGCTCAATGGAAACTAAACAAGTTTTACTTAGATACACATACTTCAGCAACGCCAGCAACTTCAGGGAAGAGCATTTGCAAACCGCAGAGAGAAAGCATGGGAAATACTATACTTCAAACATTAATTTCTAATTTCCTATTACTGCTGTAGTGCACCTTATTGGATCACAAATGTAAAAATATGGAAATAATGTCCACGGAAATAGAGCTTAAGAATTAAATATTGGATAATAAGATCATCGATAATTTTCAAAATTCATTAAATACCAAAAACTGAGGCACTTATAAAGTTATACTCACCACAAATATCACCACCTATAGCAACATACAGGTAGCCTTTGTCTCCAAAATCAGGGCCCCATGAATTCCTCACAATATAATGAGGAACATCAACAGTTTTATCATAGCCAACGATTTGCACAGCATGATTGACAGATTCTGGTCCACCAGCACAATGGAACTGGATAGTACCACTAACATAGTTCTGCCAATTAATAGCATTCACTGCTGCTACGACAGGTCCATGATCTGCCAATAAAGTTAACATTAAATCTTCTTGGCCAGTGAACCTAAAATGAATACAGAACAAGTTACAAGATGATACATTTGAAGACATACTGATATTAGTACCAAGAATCATTTTATCAGTTCATCATGATACATGAGTACAACTAAATGATGAGAGGGGGTAAATTACAGAAATTTTTGTTTGAGGTAAATTTGAGGTTTGAGGTATGGGTCTTCAACTTTACAATAAACTCCCAGCTGAGCTTAAGACTCAAAAATGTGTGGCTGCATTTAAAGCTAATCTGCTTAGGTACTTGAAATTAAAAATGTTTTATTCCATTGCTGAATTTCTTAGTAATGCCTGATATGTTATGTGCCTTGTATCCATTGCATTTATTTTGTTACTTTACCCGGACATGTCCCTTAAAGGGGGTAACAGTTGTAACAACTTGATCACTGGACAAATAAAATGTATTACTATTATTACCATGGTAAATAACGGAAATTTCCAGAACTTACCCTCATTTTCTAGTAATTTTTAATTTTATGCAATTGATAGCTATTAGAGGGTTAAATAGGAAAGCCAACAGCAATAGAAAGGGGTTAAAGGCGTTTAAACCATTGTTATGGCTACGTTAATGCATTAAAAATAAAGAAAAATTTAAAAAACAAACATGTAAGCCCACACACAATGCGGCATTCTTCTTTTGGCATGAGAAATTTTCGTTCAAACCATTGAACGACATCCCCACAACTATTTCATAAGTAAAAATATTTTGACAAATGAGTCAGACATGCCTTCGTTTATAATTAAGATTGTATAAAATGTATGTAGACTTCACTTAAATAATATGTTTGAACTATATCCATATGAAAAATATCTGAAGTGGAAGTGAATATTAACAAAAATAACGGTAATTGTCAGGAGCTGCAGTAAATAAAATACCACAGCAATTTTCAGAATGGCACATCTCTAAGTACAACTAGAGGCCAGAAAGGTCAGAAATTTACTGCAGTAAATTACCATGGTAGTTGACAGTTCCCTTTTTTGGACTTAATTCCGCGATGTATGTTTTAAGAAAACAACAATATTTTGCTGGTCCTCCTGCCAGCTTCATCAGGTTCAGTTAACCTGTTCATCAGGTTCTCCTGCCAGCTTCATCAGGTTCAGGTAACCTGATGAAGCTGGCAGGGGGACCAGCGAAATATTGTTGTTTTCTTAAAACACACATCGCGGAATGAATCCTGAAAAAAAGGAACAGTCAACACTGCATCCGCGGAAGCCTACGAGCTAATACCATGGTAGTTGTCATAATTTACTGCAACCGCTGAAAATTACCATAATTTTCAGGAAAACTCATCTACACTTCAGAAACTTTTCATAATGATAAACTCCAAATGTGTTCCTCCAACCAAGTCCATATACATATTTCATGCAGGCTAAATTATAAATTAGGGTATGAACGACCCATTCGTGGAATACTTTTATTTTATTTTAATTTCATACTGGTAATAACCCATTTACATGGTGCTGACAAAAAGTAACTAAGTTATGTCGAAAAGGTACATATATGTTATAAATATCAATATTATTAGGATCCATACAGATATAACCAAATCTCTGAATTCTGGACATTGCAGAATTGAAGAAATAGTCAGTTGAGTGAACGTTTAGAAAAAAGTCATGATGGGATCTAGTAGAATATGTTGGTACTCTGAATTATATGAGACTTAACTTTTGGAATATCTGTGATGCTATCGTTTAATCAGTTTGAATGAAATCTTCTCAAATGATGGAAAAGGAAGGCAGATTTGGTGTGAGCTAACATATTTGTTTTAACATTTACTTTATTTCTAGTGCATTAATGTTGCAATACTAATGGTTTTTAATGTCATTCATCCCTTACTATCACTATTGCCTAATGTATGTAATCCTTCAATTAATAGCTGAAAATTTAAAATTAATGGAAAATTATGGTAATTTAGCCAACTAAGTAGCTACTTATCGCAGATTTAATGTTTGAATGAAAGAAACCCACTCACATAAAACAGGAATAGTCGGCGATTTGCACACCAACTGTAGCACTGAAATGGAAACAGTTTGAAATGTCAATCAACAGGCACTTGGGAGATCTGGATTAGGAGTTCAGCTATTCAACATTTGACCAACATAATTATACTCAATTAGGATGAATGTGAATGATAATGACACTTAGGAAACTATCATAACTCTGTAATAATGTATGGCTACAATGCTGAATCTGGGGGTGCTATTTTGGAAAATGCTATTCTTCATTCCATAACAGCTCTTGCTATATGGATGAGAAAAACCTTCCCCTTCCAAGTTGAAAACCTTACAGATCCATAAATGGAAATTCAGGCAGCCAATGATAGGCAATGTTTAGGGGCTGTCCATAATCCATGTAGACACCAAATAGGGGTGGGGGGGTACAAGGGTTGTCAACCAAGGTTCACGTTGGGGAGTGAGGGGGAGATTGGAGGGATGTCTAAGTAGACAATGGTCGAGATTATCATAGCTACAAGAGTATTTTATTTTACTTACCTTTCCTTAAAATCAGCCTTAAATTACAGACAGTCCATGACAATCAATTAATAACCCATTTCACAACTTTTTCCGCAAAAAAAAGAGAAGTCGACGTGGACAACAGGGGGGATGGGGGACAAATTTTAAGCTATCTGGGACTAGCCACGGAGTTCCACATTTACAGAGTCACTCACAATGCACAATTGTGCAAAATTCCACAGAGAAAAAATCATCCGCCTTGACCGGGATCCCAGATGATTTCTTCTCTGTGGAATTTCGCAAGGGGATGGGGGGAGTGCAGATGAAGTCTACGAGTGTCCATGATGGGTGGTGGGGGGTGTCAAATAGTGGCCTACATTTGTCTACGTGGATTATAGACAGCCCCTTACATTTTTCACAAATATTTGAGACATTTGCCATGGATGCCAAGAGTCAAATGCAAGAAAATTGAGTTTTTATAAATAATCTTTCTGAATGTCATTACCATCCATCTTCAAATACTATTAACAAAGTATTAGCAAGTGAGGTTTATGTAGTAGCACTCTGTCTGTCATCAACTGCAAAATTTGTCCTAAATAAGCAACAAATATTTTCTGCTGGTATTATTTAATGTTGGTCAACAATAAAATGACCAACATTTTACTCAACATTCAAAGTACTGGGTGTATTTACACTCAATAAATGTGCTTAAAATAAAATGCTCAAGGATTATAGAATGTAACAATTATTTTAAAAATTTAAATTATTTTTGAGGCCTTGATTTAATGGGTAGATACATAAAAAATGTTGGCATTGAAGTAACAATGTATTTGTAGTTTCATCTTTGTCCAGCATATAGGTAATATCCACAAAAAAAGCCCAGAAATTTGAATCAATCGATGATGGGGTATGGCTAGGATACAAATATATCTGAGTGAAATGCTTGCTTAAGAATTTTAAGATTCTAATAGCATTAGTTGTTCTAAAGATCATTCATCTTAAATCAACCCTAGCACATTATTTTATTTCACTACTGAACATAGGTGACATAGATATATTTACTGTGGCCAAGAACATCATTTGTAGAGTGAATGATTTTCCATCGATGATACACCTATCCACTAGGATCAACATGATAACTGAAGGATTTCTCTGAATGAATTAGCTTTTATATTCATTGCTGGGTACCAATATCTTTCCAGAATGTGCATTCATTTGCAGTCACCATCAGAGTTTTTCACTGATAATCGAGCATTCATAGCCTAGGAGATTATGTGAATGGTAATTTAGTCATTAGAAAATTCAATGCAACATTTGTTACATATTAAAAAATAATGGGTACCAGAGCTAAGGGATCAATATTAATATCCAAAATGACAGCTCTCCTCATAAGTGTAGATGAGAATAAGACAGAAAAAAATGCGTCTACAGTGAGGTATATGTAGAAAGGAAACATCACTGAAGGTTTCCAACATTATGCTTTCGCTCAACTTTGCTAAGTTTCAATAACTCTGCTCACTTTTTCATCTTGTTCAGCCAGGAACCTGTGCTTAATTAAAATGAGAGGGAGAGCCTTCTGTTCATTGTAATAGGTATCAAAATATAATGACATTGATTAGAATTTATTTTTCCTATTAATTGAAAAATATAGCACTTCTTTAGGGACTTTTTTTTAGGTTTCACAGAAAATAAAGCTTTCATATTTTGTGGAATAAGAATATGATACACAGTCATCTTACATAAGGAAAGCAGGGACACTAAAATAGCCCGATATTCGGTTCGTTCAGATCCGAGCTGTAAAACAGCGAAAACCCTCCTGGATGCTTTCCAACATTCAGAATCACAAAAAGCAATAGACCTACAGCTAGAAATAGAACAGTGAGTTCCAAGAGCCTTTTCAACATTCAGAATCGCTAATAGCCACTGTCATGTGATTCTTAGGTAAAACTGTCTTAAAAAGCTATTCTGGCAAAGACCATCAGCAATGTTTCATTCAGAATAGCAGCAAAATAGCTTTAATATAAGGAACCTGACAAAAAACCCTTAAAGATGTGCAGAAAAAGAATTGACAAATTTGCTACAGCACATAATGAACTTGACTGATTGTTATCTAAGAAGATGGTTCAAAACATGGTTTGAATTGAAATAGATATAAAATAAACAACCAAAATTACCTTTGCAAAGGACATACACCATTGACCCAGGTAAGTGGATAACTTTTCTCAGGTTTCAGGTGGATGTTCTGTGTCTTCATCCATTCGAGAACACTGCATGTGTCGCCACCCTCACAACCTTTATTTCCATTCCCAGCACAATCTATTACCTGACGAACAAAATCAAATGCTGATTCACAGATGAAACCAGACAAGCTATTCAATAGCTAATAACTAAGAACAATGCTCTCTTCAGTTGGGGAGATGCACTCTAATTAAACACTTTCCTTCGTAAAAAAAATGAATGAATTTGATAATTATTGAAATGCAAGTATCATTAGGTCTCATTTGATTTCTGCTCTAGCCCAGCTGGTGTTCATGATTACTATTAATGTAAAATGACATGTGCACATTGAAACTGTAAGGCATACTGCAAGTATGTATCTGTAAGAACCTGAAAAGGATAATTGATAGAATATGGCCTTACAATGAGGCTGCTTAAACTATTTTTCCATTAACTGATCTCAATTGATTCCATGAAGTTTGTTTAATTTTAGGTTCCATCAAGGCTTCCTCATTTCATCTTGTTAACTTCAAACAACAAAAGACTAGGTGAAGATGTTTGCCTGCAAGACAGTAAACAATTCTTGAATGAACAGACCTGTTGAACACTTAGGGACTCCAATTTCCCAGTTTTCAGTGCATACATGCTTTCTGTTGTCTCAACAGTGCTGAAAGCCCAACATGCTCCACAGTTCTTCTGATTTTTCACAGGTGTAATAATTTTCTTATCCCTCCTGAAATTAGATCAATAAAGTTAATTAAGGCCAAATACACTTGAATACAAATTACATATTAAACCACATCAAATATTACCAA
Organism: Ceriagrion tenellum; assembly: GCA_963169105.1. Lineage (NCBI taxonomy): Eukaryota > Metazoa > Arthropoda > Insecta > Odonata > Coenagrionidae > Ceriagrion > Ceriagrion tenellum. Next base: position 28,102,337 of record OY720640.1, read on the forward strand.
TCACCTAGGAGAGGGTGAAAACATACGAAATCAGAATTGCACCAAATGATGCTCTATCTATGCGTGTCTAGGGCACTTTTTTCTGAAAATTAGCATTAAGAAATCAAGCACCTTGAGGATACATTGGAGAGAACATGCCTTTTAGGCTGGACACCCAGCTCTCTTGAGGTTTTCCTCTAAGTACCCTCCTCACCTAATGGAGTGGGAGGCAATGTTCAGAGAAAGAGGGCAAAAGCTGCTATTATAAAAAATGTGTACATACCACTATTCACCACTGGATTATTGGGTTCTTCTCAAAAGAAGGCAAAACGTTTTACTGTTTCATGACCAAAACTTCAAATATCTACTCATCACAAACACTAACCCCCTCCATATCTAGCCCAGAGTTTTAACAATGATGAAAAAAAATGTGAGGCTGTGAATACAACAGGTGTACCTGCATACCAACAGATTTCAAAGGCATACAAATATTAAGAAATTATTTTCTACAAATGACGAATCAACAGAGATTTCACAATGGTGTTTGGAAGCCATCTAGTCATGAAGCAAATCACTTCATATGGAAAGGATTCTTCAAACTAATATGAATTCTCATGAGCATTTTACAAAATACAATTTTATGTAATTTAGTCCAGTAAAACAGATAACATTGAAAAAAGGGAAAGGTTGTCTCAGAAACCCAATTCATTTAGCAAGATTTGCATGGTTATTTCTTCAGAAAGAAAATTCTGTAAGCACCCCTCGGAGAGGAGTTTGAAGAAGCCCAAAAAATGGTATCAAAAGCATCCAGGTAGATTGTAAAGATATCAATTTATTTGAAAAGTAAAGTAGAACAGTTATGGAATAACCCAAAAGCCTTTTGGTCATTTGCGAGAAAAGTTCATGACAATAGATCCAAATTTAATCTACTACAAAATGATTATTGTTCACATTTGAGTATTCTACCAGCTAATCACGAGGATTTTGGACAGTTCTTATCCTTACGTCCCTATTCTGGCACAACGTTCCATTTCCCTCCCATAGATGGCCCCCCATTAGATCCCTCTTGAATGCATCTCTTCTGCCATCTTCAATCCTCCGCTAAAATCATCCTCTTCTCTCCAACCATATCCAAAACCTCCTTGTTTGTCCTTCTTGCCACCCAGCTTACCCTTTCCATTCATTCCCAAACCCACAGCTCAAGCGCCTCAAGCTTATGTCCCTTAGCAATAACCAAATTCTCAACCCATTCAACACCACAATCCATATTAGGGTCCTCATTATCCTTTTCTTTTAGCCTCTTCTCAGACCCTCCCTCATCAATTCCCTCTTCTATGAAAATGCTTCTGTGGTTGGGGAAGATCTAGCTCAAATGCATCCATTCTGGACTGTAACCCCTAGACTGACTGACAAACCAATGCTTCATCTGCAAATCTTGTTGATTTTTACCAGAGCCCCTCTAACCTTCATTCCTGCCCCCATCTCCTCCTATACCTCCCTTACCATTTCTTGTGAATATACATTGAAAAGCTATGCTGATAGTGGGCACCCCTGATGGACTTCTTCACATTCCATCCAATGCATCATAAATCCTTCAAGTAAGTGTAAAAAGTTTTCCTCTCCCATTCTTCCCCATACTCTTCAGAAACTCAGCACGTAATACATTCCCACCACCTCACTCCTATTCATCTATCATAGCAGAGAATTAGGTTCAGGATTGACTCCAAACTTGCAGATAATACTTAGTAAATCTATAACTGAAGACAGAACCCATGTCCTGGAAAATTTCTGAAATGTAACCCCACATTAAAAAGTAGTGGTAAAAAATAGGCACCAAATAACTGACTGATATCCCTTACAACTATTTAATGCTAAGTCCTTGAACAGATTGTTCTGGGTCCAGTTAAGAGACAATAGAAATGCAACATGAATTCAGAGGGCGAAACCCAATTTGCAATTTTGGCCCAAGATATTTGTCTCAGGCGAACATAAAATTCCATTTGAATCCATTTTTCTTGATCTTTAAAGGGCATTTGATTAAGTGTTCCATATAAAGTTACAGATAACAATCATATAAAAAGGGTTGACTTAGACAGGACTAACTCTAATGAAGTTAAAATCACGTCTGGAGTCCCAGATATATGTTTGAAGGGTTTTGCCAATGCATCAATATTCTTTGTTTCATTAGATTTTGGTCCAAATTGTGATAACTCATCCCCTAAGTACCACACACCCTTGCAGGGTGCTATGCAGTCATTACTGCGGAAACTGTCTGGTGCACAGAACAGCTTGTATTATAAATTAAGACTTATTGCCTCAATGTTAGAGATACTACTGCCTGCCAAACTTAAAAAATATTAGCTTTGTACTAAAATCCCTAATTTTTACATTCTTCATTTGCCCATTAATTGAATGCTAAGCCGTTGAAAGATACGGGTACACGAGCCCTCTCAGAGACTTGATGCTAATGATTCTTCGAAGATGCTACCGTAAATATGGTCGACACAACAATGATAAAGTCATGTTACATGAAAATAAAATGATGACATGATATACAAATAGGCCAATATCATGTCATATTACGATTCCTAGTAATAAGTCACCAGCATTAAAATGTATATTCCAGAAAAATAAACATTTCTTTTAACGACAGAGCAGTATAAACGATACTAGCTCATTATATTCAAAATGGAATGGCCTTCATCATAATATTAAGCTAAGAAAATCCTTCCTTTACGCTGTCATTACGTAACCAGTTCCCAAGTCTTAAACTTACCGGACGAAGTAATAACTTACCAATCAACTTTCTCTGGTAACACTGCCCTTTTCTGAATTTTATTTCTCTGCGTATATGTTAAATTCTTAGAGGATTTTAGGGATCTCATTAATACTATCTTCGGGAGTGCGGGGTGGAGGTAGTTACGTAAAAACTCTTCAGGTGACATGTCAGAAAACTTTGTCAATCCATACGTAGCACTGCTATTGTGCTGCTTCAACCTATTCATTTCTTTAATTCTCTTGAGACTTTCCTGTAAAGAATAAAATTGTACTAGATGCATAGGTTTCCAATTCAAAATAACGCGAAATGAATGCTTCATTTGTTTCCTACCTGGAACATAGATAACCTGTGTTTATACTCCGCGGAATTATTTGCGTAGCTTTTGTTGTATCTCTCCATGAAGTCATTGAATAATTCTATAGTTTCCTTTTGAGTGTTAGTGTCCAAGTGCAAAGGAATACCAAAAAAACATAATGCTATAAGTCCGAGAGTGGCCACCGCGTTCTTCCACTCCATTGCTATCTGTGGCTGTCTGTTCCCTGTTGTTATATAAAAATAAGTCAGTATAGGACCATGATAAATTTTAATAAAAAGTAGAATAATTTCTCCCAATTTTGCAATTTAAATTTATTAATATTTTAATAATTAGCATAAAATGATTATGTTTCCTCAAATATGCATTTAGAATTTAGGACTTCATCACTTAGTTGACTACGTATTACTTCTTTTCCCTCCCTATAGTTGACCACTTCCGTCTTCGTCCGGTGAACGTCATCATGGCAACCACAGTATCTAAGAAAAGGAAAGTAAGTGAAAATTTTGAGAATTGTATTAATTCAATCGTATACTCTTTAGCATTATTATCATTTGAATTAGTTTACTTCTTTCATTCGCTGTGGTTATGATGAGGTATGTGTTCTAGAACTTAAGGATGCAATGGATATTGTGACGATCTCCATGTGTTCCCTATTTCCCAGTTGTTGTCTTAGTGTTATTGAAAAGTTCGGGGCAACTCAGTTTTGATGAATAGTGTAAACAGTCGTAATTTTATCCTTTTTCGGCTTTGATGAAGTAGTATTCATGAAAGATGTTTTGATTTTTCTTCTCAGTTCGTAGGAGACGGCGTTTTTAAGGCTGAGCTCAATGAATTCCTCACGCGAGAGCTGGCTGAGGATGGATATTCCGGGGTAGAAGTAAGGGTCACTCCCTCAAGAACGGAAATTATTATTATGGCAACCAGAACCCAAAACGTTCTTGGCGAGAAAGGCCGGCGCATCAGAGAGTTGACCTCAGTCGTCAGGAAGAGGTTCAATTTCCCAGAAGATTCCCTGGAACTCTACGCAGAAAAAGTCGCCACCCGTGGGCTCTGTGCCATCGCTCAGGCCGAATCCCTGCGATACAAACTTATCGGAGGATTAGCTGTACGAAGGTGAGTTCAAAAATTGCCATTTCGCCCTTTCATTTGATGTACCTAATGCGTACATATGCCCAACTCATTATGTTATTTGTAGTATTCCATCATGTGCCGTGTTTTACTTAGGCAATATAGTGTGCTGTCCGAACCCGCCTTGGTTTTCGCATTCTTCAAAATTTGGTAGTATATAAACACATGAATGCAATCTAATTATGCCTGTCCTAGTTCCCGCACTGCCAATACACACGCGACTAAACCTTCAGTGGTTCATGTGACGTGTAAGCAGCCTGTAAAGGCGTGTTTACACGATGCTTGTACCTGCGCAAACACGTGGCTGGAAAGAGGCGTGTACAAATTCTCCGAATCAGAACTGGCTATGTTTTGGACACGCGTTCGTGTAGTTGCGAAATTTTGGATGATTGTACGAGGTAATTTTAATGGTGAATGTGTCCATGCATCTACCTGCGCTGCGATGTTCAAACACTGTATAAAGCACTTGACAACTGGTGCATTTCCGAATGACCATTAAGAGTTTCAATATTTATCAGCTGTATGTTTTACTCTATCTATATTTCATGATCTTTGTCGTGTACATCAGATATCTTGTAGGAATGTCATGAATATAGTTTCTTTTCGTTTTAGGGCGTGCTATGGTGTTCTGAGGTACATCATGGAGAGCGGGGCCAAGGGTTGTGAAGTTGTGGTTTCCGGGAAACTTAGAGGTCAGCGAGCCAAGTCGATGAAGTTCGTTGATGGCTTAATGATTCACAGTGGTGAACCTACCAATGAATATGTTGATACAGCCACCAGGCACGTCCTTCTCAGGCAAGGTGAGTACAGTGTAATTGTGTTTATTGAAAGCTTTCTGTACCTACCTGTTTACTGATGTATTCGTTGTGATCCTTAAGCTAATCTTAGGAATAATACGAATTACTTATACGAACGTACTGGCTCATAATGATTCACGTAAAAGTGCCAACAGCTCAGAAATACTTACTGTTCTTTTAGTATTCATTATGCCCAGTTATTCTCATTAGAGTAGCTGGTGTACCTTTGGAATTCAGTGCCTAACAATTCTGCATCTGCCCTAAAGTGAAGCTAAATCCTCCATTTTTCAATGTGTTTCACACTTATTCTAATACTAATAAAGTGAAGTTGGTGGACATGGTTTATAGTTTTTACCCAAGCAGTCTTAAGGCTGAATGGTTTAAGCTTGTGGACACTGAAAAACTTATTAGTGCTAGCATTTGGTGAAGAATAGACGTAGTGGATAAATTTACTGAAATGCAGAGTATATTTATTGGTATGCATGTGCTCAGTCAAATTTTGAGAGTTAGTGTGAAGTACTCCTGAGTTATTTGAAATAAATAATGGGATCACTTAGACTGAGCATTACAACATGCATGCTTGCCTAGTTGCACCTCACCAAAATAATTCTGTTGGTGACTTTTTCATCATTCTCATTCAGCATATGGTATTTGCCTTGGGGATTCCAAATCCATTAAGTTTCAAGCATGTCTTATGGCTGTCTCTTATGCTGTGAGTCACAGTCTCTCACATGTTGTGTGCTTCTGTAAATGTTTGGTCTCCACAAATGAGGCCACATTGTTTAGGAGGATCCTTTATTTTAGGCTTGTCCAATAATATACCTTGATTAAAACATATTTTATTAGCAGATGTTAATATGGAGGACTTACTATCAAATGGTGTACAAATAAATAAAGGCCATTGGTCATTTAACTAAAATAGGTAAATCTCCGCTTGTGTCACACACCTTTCAAAAAGTTACTTTGACCCTTTCTGCTTCGTGCATCGGCACAAAATTTACAGGACATAAACTGCAAACCTTCCAGTATCTTATGGTATTTTTACTGTGGGAAAATTACAAACCTATGAGAAATAGGAAATTTTCAAACCTTTCAGGTGAGGTATCTCCTGGCTGCCATTGCACTGTTTCCACTTTTGACCCTGCCATGGCACGGCAAATGATGAGTGGCCTTTCCACACTACTCTTTCTTTCCATGTTATTCCTTACCATGCAATACATCATCGGTTGATCACTCAAAACATGATTTTTGAACTAATGTATCACTCCTGCTTTTACCTTCGCCATAAATAGCGATGTATATATTTTAAAGACTCCCCTGTCTCCTCGCCCATGAACCCTACCTTGGTGCATAGATGGGAATTTTTGGTACCATAAAAGGCATTTTCATCCTTCTAAAAATCACGAAAACTTTCATGAATTGTTATAAATGCCTTTTTCAGCATCAAAAATCACCATTTACGGCCCACGATCCATCCCACCCCAGGACCCATTCCACTTCACATGCCCGTTACCTTGTTGGCTGGGGAAATAATGGGTATATTGTAGGGATGAAATTTGTTAGATTCCTCTGCCGGAGCTTCGGTGAAACTGAGAGAATGGTGTCGAAAAATGTAGAAAAAAATTATGAAAATTGGTCATTTTGTTAAGTGAATATCTCGAAAACCAGTGGTTTCACTGCTTTTTCTTGTCAAAATTATTTGGTACTGTGATTCTTGAAGAACCAAAATATGCCACTATCGTAACCCTGAAACTCCAATTTCTCGGATTAAACGTTTGGAAGGTGTGAGACTCAAGTTGAGATTTGCCCTGAAATATATTGGTTTATAAATGATGAATTTTAACGCTGAAATACATTGCCTAAAGGGCTGTGTTCTTGGGGCAGCATCTCCTCGTGTAGCTTGTCTTGATTTCTGCCCGAAAATGATAGTTCCAAAAGTTAAATATCAAGAACTGAATATTGAGGCACCTAATAAATTTTTGTTAGCTTAGATATTCAATGATATAACACAAGTATTCAGGCTTAAATAACATACTTCCGGTTGTCACGGAGCACATAGCCAACATACTGTGAAGAATGAGGTGTAGTTGCCAAAGGAAACTTTTGCTGTCTATCAAATTTTTTTTTCAGTGTACATTTAAATTGGGCGTTTAATACTCATATTTAGATTTTTTTAAGCTCGAAGATTATTATACCTGTACTTCAGTTCGTTATAAAATCATGACATCAAATCCTGCCAAAATAGCAATGAAGGCTGGAGTCATTCGTTGTGTGGTAAAAGCTTTGGTTTAGTGATTTGTTCTATAAGATTTTACCCAAAGAAGTATTTACATGGAATTTTAAAACTATACAGGGTAGCACTAAGCCTAAGATTACGTAATACAGCTGATTTTGTTCATCTTACGAAAGCAGTACATCGAAGCGTGGGTGCCTCCTCAACCTTATCGAAGTCTCCTGATTTTTGCATGTTTGAGTAGCTCCATAGAAAGTGTTACATACTTATGTAGGATTAATGTCTGTTGGGTTATTGATATTTCATCCTGCTAATAGTAGTTTAAATGTGAGCCATTGGTTTTTTTGGGGTGTGTCATGTTGAGGCTGTCATTAACATTCCTCGTTATAAATTAGAGAATCTACTTAACTGGGCATGTGGACAGTAATTTACTGACTCATTGGTGAAAGAGCTTGCAGATTGTGCGAAAATAAAAGGATTGTTCATTAAATTCATGCCAAATTCAATAATTTAGAATGAAGCGCTGAGCATAAGAAATGCCAAAACAGGGGTACGTATGGTAAATAAGTGTTGTGTCTTTTGGTTCTTCCGAAGAGGGTACATTAAATCTCATTATGGCTCATACTGTTTACTTATTAGTCATTCATGCCCAGGTGAAGGTTAATTCGGCCACGTACCAGATTCTTCAGTGAGATATTTCCATGATTTTGATGTAATTATGAGTATTTCTTCTTGTTGGTGTTAATTTTTGGGTATTTGGTCCTTGAAACTTATGTAGACACTGGTTCACTTTCATGTGAAATAATTGAATCTTTAAATCATCCTATTAATATATTATCAGTACCGTCCAAATACATATTATGTTGGGATATTTTAAATGCTTAGATTCCATAAATCATATTAGGTTATTGTTACATTGTTGTCTTACAAGTTTTTACACATGGTTGCAGTACCGCAATGTTCACAGTTGACTAGTCGGAAGCTGTGATACAATTGCTTCCAATTGTTCAGTGGAGATAAGCATTCTTTTTTCATTAAATATCTCATAATTAACTTAATTAGAATAGAATATTTTTGTCAGAAGGGGGTCTAACTTTCGTAGCCTTTTATTGTCTCACTGAAGTGTTTTTAATTTGTCTCTCTAGGGAATATTGGTCCTTATGAATTTATTCTGTGAGTGCCCTCAGGGTTACATAAAATAGGCACTGCTACTTGTTTAAACTTGTTGCTTCCAATGAAGCACTGCAAAGCTTATAGATAGTTCACTGATAAGTGTTCTTAACTGTGTTGTGTTTTTGTCTAGTGTAAACTAATGTGTCTGAATTTTGGTTTCCTTAATAGGAGTGCTGGGCATCAAGGTCAAGATTATGTTACCTTGGGATCCAAATGGTAAGATAGGACCAAAGAAGCCTCTCCCTGACCATGTTTCTGTCGTGGAACCAAAGGAGGATGAACCTCCCATTGCTCCATCCAGTGAAGCGAAGGCTGCGAAACTTGAAGCATTTGCCCCTGCTCCTGCCCCATGATTTTTCATCGTATTTTAAGGCAGTTTACGGTATACCTCTGTTATGAATGTTGGTGGTGATGATCAGAAATAAACTGTAAATGTGCCTTTCTAAGTCTTCATTTCATTTACTGTTTTTCAGTACTTAATGAATGTCTGTCAACCAACTATATTTTTGCTCAGATTACAGAAGTTCTTGTTTGACTCATCTGCCCTAAGAGAATGTGGGTACATGTTAGTGTAAACATTGATTCTGAGAATTTGAGTTCTCTCTTAAGGCCTGGTTGCATGATGCATTTGACCCGTACAAGTTGTGTGAATGCCTGAATGAACAGGAAAATCGAACCTGCTCTATTTGGTTCATGCAATCGTACATTAATATGTATGGGTAATGGATCATGTAACCAGACCTTCAATTAGAAGCAGCAAGTCCTATGGATCAGTCTTACTTGAGTTTTAACTTTGTATTCTCTCTTGAACCTTCTGGTATTTTCAGTCATTAAAACATTTCCCTTGATATTGGTTAAAAGTTGGTGGTTTGAGGTTGTTCGTACATATTATGCTGAGATTTCTCCTTTAATGTGTTTGTATGTCAGAGGCAGATAAGTGAGGCTCTTAACTGTGGCCAAGGGCAATTTTTTTATGCGCTAGTGTTATGTAGGTATTCTTTCATTTTTATGGTGTATCCTGTAATTTTTCATCATCTCGTTTGGTACATTTTGACTGTGTTACTATATATTAGAATAATATATGGAGATAACTTCATTTTTTACCAAATAGTTGCGAGAGCATTGCTCATTGTGTGTATATCTAATTTATCATTTCTGATGTCCCAGTTTTCTTTTCCAGTGCAGGCCCTCGTAGGATCTGCTACACTCATTTTGTCTGTTTCATTGTAGATCACAGCCTATTTTTTTCACTAATTAATCTTCTTTAAAGCTTTATTCTGTTAAGTTGAGCATGGATGGGATTTTGCAGTTTTTTTGTCAAGGCTCTGGCAGTGACAACTCTGACTCAGTAACAGTGCCACAACCCTGTTACTTTCTCAGATGTGATTTTGAAGCTCGTAATATCTCATCTTCTCCGCCGTTTTTGTTCCGTTCCCAGCTCCAGACGAAATATTTCGTCCCCTTTGTAGATATTGTCTTTAGCCAGTAGATGGTGTTTGCGGACACTGACACCTCACTGGCCGCTCTCTAGTCGCGTGTCGTTGAGCTTCCTCCCCCTTTTTCCTCTGAGTCGCAAAGATATTTGAAATGAAGTCTAAATCTCATGCAACCGAATTGGATTCATGTTTATAGACAATATAAATCCATGCGTTCTACATTCAATGATAATAACATTTGCAAAAATATTGCATTTATTTGCAATCTTTATGGTTCATAATGCTGCTTGTATGTAGTAGACTATCACAGGAAATTTTGGATGCAGAATTAAGTTGTGTGATATAATCTCATAATGGTGATACTTTTTGTGATTAATAGAAAAAACCCTTACAGTCACTTTCAAACAATGCATTGTTCTAGTCAGCGAGATACCCCATGGGCATGTGGTAGGGGGTGTTGTGCAACCAGACAAAAAAGACAAATATAGGATAAAGGCATATATCGGTAAAGCAATTACTTATAAAGCGTGTTTTCATCAAATTAGTCGACATTGTTCATGATCTGGCGAAAATTATATGGGAAAAGAAGAAATCGTCAAACCTGTCCATCTCAGGGAATTTCTATTCTTTCATACCCTTTCTTTCCTTTTTCTAAATCAGTGTGACTGTACAAATGATGTTATCCTCATCTTTGGTCCCAGGAAAAGGCAGTCCCTTCTGGAGTTGAAGCCATGGTGTGGGGTTCACCGATCCTCTGTGTTACCCCTATCCTAATCCCTTTGCGTTTACCCATCCCTTGGTATTTGGTATTTTCACTCGTTTCCCAGCTTCCTTTCTCATCACCAACCACAACTGTGCTAAGCATTCGGTACCCTTTTCTGTGACCTTCCAAAAATGCTTTCTAACAAGTTCGTTATTAATTGTGCATCTCGGTGTACACATCTAGCATTTCCCTCGAGTCGTGCATCTCATAATGTCGTTGAGTCGCTTGAGTTCTCAAATATTTGACTCTTTTGTCATGGATAGTGGAAAGTGATTTGGCTGTTGGTGCATCTGACGAGGAATCTGGAAAGGACATCGAGCCGTCAGGTTTACATTCAAGCTCCTCAGAGCAATCGGACTTTGAATCTGAATTTACCGAGGATGTAGATCCGACAGGCAGAATGGCGGTCGGTGAACACTTCTTGTCCTCCCCTCCCTGCACCTCCAAGATTCAAATTTGAGGGTAACTCCACCATGAATTTCGAAGTTCATCCTGTTTGTGTTGTGAAGTATTTTTTAAAATTGTTTTTTGATAACCAAGTGCAGGAACTGATAACCTTGGAGACGAATAGATATGCTGATCAGTGTTTATGCTATAAGTTATCAACATCAGGAGATCCATGGCGTGATGTGAGTGTTCCTGAAATGTGAATATGCCTTGTGCTGATAATGTTTCAAAGCATTGTTTATAAGCCAGAGCAGGAACACTTGGTCTACAAGAAGGGTACTAAATACTCCCTTTTTTGGTGAAATCATGGCTTACCGGCAATTTTCCACAATCTGTCAGTTTTTGCATTTCAGCAACAATGAGGAATATAGATCAGAAATACACCCGAACCCTAAACTCAATAAAATATGGCTGATTTTTTATATCCTTGGTGAATAATTCAGTCATTTATATATGCCAGAAAGGGATGTAACGATAGACGAAAGCCTTCTGTGTAAAGGACAATTGGGCTGGCGTCAGTATTTACATACCAACTAAAAGAGCCAGATTTGATATAAAAACACTTGCTCTATGTGAATCAACGAGTGGTTATGTTTGTTCTACCACAATATACACTGAAAAGGGACACTGCTGGATGCAGAGTTTGAAGGCATGCCAATGTCATTAAAAGTTGTTTTGACACTCATGAAGCCTTGTTTGAAAAAGGTTACTGCATCACAACGTGACACTTATGGCACAGTGAGAGTTACCAGGAAAGGAATGCCAGATGGAGCAAAGAAAAATAACTGAAAAGGAGGAAAGAGATTGCGTTCCAGAAGGGAAAAATAAGTGACGTTTCTTTCTACTGTGCAATGGGGAAACAAAAAGGGTAGTAGTGCTTAAGCCAAAGGTAGTGCTAGATTATAATGAGACGATTGGAGGCGTTGACTGGGTAGATCAACATTTGGCTGACTATCCCATTCTGAGAAAGAGGGGAAGAAATATAAGTATTTTCCACTTATTGGAAATAAGTGTATGGAATTCTTTTGTGTTGTATACTAAATCAGGGGACAGAAAATCCTGCCCAAATTTCAAGCTGGCCATTGAAAAAATCTTGGAAATATATTTTCCCAGTGTTCCCTCCCCAAAGGCAGGTAGGCCAGCCACTGTAGCCCACTCCAGAGAATCACCGAGAGACATTTCCCTGATACAAATCCCTCCTATGGGGAAAAAACTTATCCATCAAGGAAGTGCTTGGTATGCACGAGGAAATGTTAGGAGGGAAAGTAGGTACTTCTGCGAGTGCAATTTGGGTCTCTGTGTTACTCCCTGTTTCCGCTTGTACCACATAAAAGTGAATTATTGATTATAATCTTTTTTAAGGTCTACCTTGAATAAAATATGTCAGCAGGACAGTATAAATTACTTCAGTTTTTCCTATTTGTACGGCATATAATTAGTAATTGGTTGACAAATGACTAATTGAAAAATGATTTCTCAATGAAATTTGAAAATTTCTTAAATTAAAATTTGTAACAATAAAAATGTTTTTAGCGCTAGTATTGACATGTTTTACTTGAAACTGTTTCTTGAAAGAAATCTGTCAGGGAAGGGGTTAAGCCCTTAAACTATATCATAGATCAATGATAAAATATAACAACGATAGTAATATCCACACTTTAATGTACTACTTCAACACCGACAATGGTTTCGGCATACTATGTCATTATCAAGGTGATGGGACAGACACACATGTATTTATACCAGAGCCAAGGTAGGAGGTGAACATATGGGGCCGATGACGTAAAACAGAGACAAAGTGGGTTGTGGGTGAAGGTCAGGCTTTAATTATATGGACGCTTAGCTTTAACAAAGGTGAGTCAGAACTAAATAAACCATCGTTGCAAATTTCCTTAAATTGGATTTTATGGAAAAATTTGAAATTGTCAATAGCCCGGATGAAATTTGCAACGATGTTTTATTTTGTTCTGACTCACCTTTGTTAAAGCTAAGTGTCCCTATAATTAAACCCTGACCTTCACCCACAACCCACTTTGTCTCCGTTTTACGTCATCGGCCCCATATGTTCACCCAAATTGTTCTTTCCCCCTCCTCCCCCTCCCACGCTTCTTCCATATACCCCCTCTCCATAACTCCAGGTTAGGGATTCTTTTTGGTGGGTTGGGTCTAATGTGTCAGTCTGCTCCCGTATGCATCAGCATGCTTAAGGGTGGGGAAGTATGGAGATATGAAAGGTTGGTCGGATGATGTAGTCTCAAAATCATCCTTGTTTTCAGAAGCTACAAGAATGAATGATGGAACTCAAATATCCATTTAATGTCTTCATTGGCACACAGGAAACCTTAGTGGAAAGTGATGGGTCTTCCTCTTTTTAATCGGCAGAATATCTATTACCGTCACAATGAGGTTGAATCAGGTCAAATCGAGCATAAACATTTTCTTTACACTTACATTTCTGATAGCAACAACTTGTAGTCTAGTAAGTGGTTCCATTATTTATGCATTAATCACAGATTATCATCGCTCTTAAGCGTTTGAATTGTGTTGAATTTGATACAAAACTCATTCAATTACACTTTTGTTTGAGTTTTTTTGTGAGTTATGATTCATATGTATTTTTATATGAGTTTACTATTTTATGTGACACATTGTAGTCTGTCACAATTAAAATGTGAACCACACAATGTGGCCCTCAAGGAAATCATTTGACGGTAGGAGCAGGAAATTGAGTGGTTATTGGTTGTATATTCTACATGTTCAATATTTTGTCCCCCTCGCTGACTTTCTGAAACTTGGGTTAATGAATGGGTACCACCCGCCTGTTATGTAGAATGGTCACTCACGACCAACCGTTGGGTGGTGGAAACCATTCGATGTGAAATGGTTGAATTTGCAATTCACCAGCTTAACCGTGTGAACTGTAAAAACACCAAAATGAAAGAAGGCCTCTTCGTCACCTTCGCTCTTCTATCTAGCGAGGCCTGCATGAGAATTGGAAGGTTTGGGGGCAGTGACATTTTCAGATTGGAGTGGTCAGTTGGGCTCTTCTTGTTGGGGGTTCTCAGTACTGCCTCTTACCGGAGAGGAATTCTTAGATAGGCAGAGAAGAAAAATATGCTATACACTTCTATAATAGTCTTCTATGGTCTTCATTACCATCTGCATTGTGTAGAGCCTTGATCGCATCCTTGCCATTTTCTGAGGAAAACATGAGACTGCGCATTTATTATCGGCATAGTCACAGCAAAGTCCTAATTAGAAGATTTTATGGAGATATTAAAAAATAGAAATTAAATTTCCAGCTTTTTCTTTGGGGTTTCCTGTATCAATGCCAAGGTAACAAAGGGTGGCATTAGCATAGTCTACCTCAGTTCCCAGCAGAGAACAGGAAACATTGGAGCTGAGTAATGTTTATGATTTTGTCCCATATAAACTCAAGCAGCACTGCGTAAGTGAATCCTGAGAGCTTCATTCATTTTAAGAATAGGATTGGATAAGGATTAGGCCAATGTTCAACTTGTATCCTCAGCGAAAATGTTTTCCCTGATCTACACTATCCATATTCAGAGTGCTTTTGGAGGTGCGTTAGATGGTGTGGTGGAGGTCTTCCAGATATAAAAATAAAATTCAGTGTATATGAGATCTGCACATTAATACTTTTCAACGTTTAGAATTCAATGGTATTATTATCACAGAAAGATATACAAAGATTGAGACCAGAGATGGGCAACAACATGTTGAGAGATTAGTGTTCTATCACTTCGACTGGGCATATCTTCTCAGTGCCTTCAAGCTGCTGTGAATGAGACGTCATGACATTGTCTAACTTAGCAGATATGCCCCCTTTTCTCCTTCTCTAATAAGCAAACGGAAGTCCAAAACACCTGAGTGAATGGAAACGGCCCAATTATTATACTACTCCCGCTCCCAGCTGAGAAAGAAACCGCAGTTCCATTACGGTAATGGAAGGTATTATTATTTTTAATTATTCTAAAAAGATTGTCGTTTTTTTTTAAAAGCTAAATTTAGTCCAAGCAATTGATTTTTCTCTTTGAGAATATGGCCAATTTGAATAGTTAATTGTATCTTCCAATTCCATTTATGCCTGTAACTGTGTAGCATGACAGTTTAAATAAACACGTAAATGCACTTCATGAACTTTCATTACATACTTCCAGAAAAAGTAGCAAAATGAAGGGAATATTTATGAAATTGAATCAACCCACGAAAACACCTAAATCACAGAAACAATCATGGCATGTGAGTAACTATGGGACTTTAAGAACCTCAAAGGATTGCAAAAAAACCAACTTTTCAAAGATTTTGAATGTTTACAAATATGAATATGATATATACCTACTATTCAAAATGAACACAAAGAGCAATGGGATAAAGATGAAGGTTGGGCTTTCCGCATCTTCCAGCAGTCATCAACAAGAGGTCTTGGTCTCTTAGAGTTTCCTAAACGAGCCATCCCTCTCTTATTCTCGCTCTCACATTAAGCAGACAGAGGCCCTCCCCTCACCATTAAGAAGATCCTTTCGCAGGTCAAAATTTTCCCATTGCCAACCTTGGGGAGGAAGGCCTTTGTTTCATTCTGTTTATTGCTTTCCCACACAGGGGGCATGGTTCGACTGTGTTGTCACATCGAAGTCAACTGCAAAAGGAGTGAAGTTGGCAGCAAATATAGGCAATCTGAGTGAAGTCCCTAGGGAGAATGTTCACGCAAACCCCATTTAAGGAG
Source organism: Ceriagrion tenellum (assembly GCA_963169105.1). Classification (NCBI taxonomy): domain Eukaryota; kingdom Metazoa; phylum Arthropoda; class Insecta; order Odonata; family Coenagrionidae; genus Ceriagrion; species Ceriagrion tenellum. The sequence goes on from OY720640.1 coordinate 28,118,132, forward strand.
CTGCATGTGAAATGTACTCATCCAGGTTAGAAAAGCGTTTCTGCACATGAGCTTTCAAACAGGCTGTAGCGAGATTTGAAGTGGGAAGGCTATAATTCTGCTCCTGCAGAATGCTGCTCCAAATAGTTACCTAAGCTTCAAGTGATAATTTTAGTTTCAAATTGCATATCACTCTTATTTATAGAATAATAGAACTACCATTGGCTTAGCTTTTCAAAACTGTCCCAATTTTTGTCTTAGTTTATTCAAAACTCCACATATCTTTGTTTTGGGATATTGGAATATGGTGCCCTCTACCAATAGAAGTGGCCCACTATAAGGATTTTCAAGGTAGAGCAAATGATTTAGACCAGTGTGGAATTTTAAAGTTTTTTTAAAGGTCAATGTAAAATCTGTTGTGCTATTTTGGAGAGCACTCAACGATTAGTGTTTTTCCAATTCCAAAAGTTTTATTTATGCAACATCTTGTTGGAAGGAAATTTCACTATATTTTTTCCAATGATCTGTGGGTTTTATTTGGGCCATTCACTAGTCTTTAGTCATGAAGTAATCATTTTGTCCAGCTATTTCATCTATCACTTAGGTATGAGTAGGTTTAATTAGCTTGATCTTATCCTTAAAACTACGCACTCATTGGGGAGGAATGATTAGGAGAATTAAGATGTTGGGCAAGGCCCAGAATGAGGAAAATCACAAGAGCTTTAGCACGTTATAGCTCGGACTGTCCAATCTGGAACATCCATTTAGTTAAATTGACATCACTCAAACTACACTCATGATCACTACTGCTCTGAAGTCTCACTGGCCTGGATAGTAATTGCTCCACAACTCCAGGAATGACAGAACTCCACTGGCATAGAGGGAAGAAATATGGAATGTGTTTTCTGGATCTGTGATTTCCCGGATCCCTCCACAGCCCCAAGTCATAATGAAATGATTACTGACAAAACCATAGCTCGGAAGGAAATATAATCAGAAATTAGTTTTTTTCCTTGTGGAATATCACTTGGATTTGCATTTGATAGCCTTTTCTGCATTTTTGGCTGGTCCAGTTTCTTTAGTTAATGTAGCAATGGTTTAAATGCTATTAGCCCTTGCTATTGCAATTGGCTTTCCTATTAAATCCTCCATTAGCTAATAATGGGAGAAAATTAAAAATTACCCAGAAAATTTTGGTAATTATTTTAAAAAATTACCGTTATTGCTCAGTTATCAGCTGGCTGATTGATCTCTGTGAACCATTACTACAAATTGTGATCTATTTTATTGCCTTTTCAAAGTAAATATTGATTATAGGGAACAAAGCACGTTCAGAATGTATTTGAGTTTATGTTGCTAGCTTCAGGCTTGACTCTGTGGCAGTTCATTTTCGATGTGAGAGGGAAAAAATGTATCTTTTCAGGGATATTTATTTCTGTAGGTAAAACTAGTTTCAATGCTAATGCATTGGTAATAAATATCAGTAGAAAGATGGAGCGTTTCTGTAAGTTTTTATCTGCTTATTGCTTTAATGAGTGAAAGAACGGACTTGTATAACTTTCATTAATTCCTAAAACATGTAACTAACTCTTTACCCTGAAGTTGACCGAACTACTGCATTGAATCAGCCATGGTATCAGCAGTGTCAACTTATATGCAAGTACCACCTTAGGAAAGACAAACCCTTACAGTTTCTATCTCACTTACCAGGTACAAATTTCATACTTGGGGTTCATATTCCTATCTGAGTACTTATAGTAATTCATTTAAGCACCTAGAAATTGCTATGAGGACAACTTTTCTGTTGAGAGATTCTCTAGGCTCACATGCTCAAGGGGAATGCAAATGTTTTGTGGATGAGTTCATTACTATATAATTTGTAGGCGTAACGTTGTGGATTTTGTGAACATTATAATGATAAGTCATAACTTTGGGATTCCACATATGTATCTTAAAAAAAATACTATATACTTTGCAGTGACAACAATACAAATCAGTTTTGGGGCACCCCCTTGTATACTTTTGGGTAACTGGGCCCTTCATGTAGTAACCCATGAAATATGAAGACTATGAATTTTTCACAATGTACACTGTTATTCCTAGAGAATCACTTTGTTTGACTGTGGCTCTGCTTTTACAACATCTTATAGTGGTGTGTGCCACGTTCAATTTTAAATACTGAGCTGTAATGTACCACATTTGACAACATATAAGAAGCACTTTTTCCAAAGTATATATGGTTCAAATATCAACCCTGGATCGTAACCATTTACACATGCACTAAGGCAAGTCATTCCTCAGATGGTCATCTCAGACCCTCTCAATTGTTAGCTTATTTAACCCCTTGTGGTCAGTACTGTCTTGCACTACTCAACATAGTTGTATTAACATCTGTCAATGTGGTATTTGTTATAATTATGTCTGGCTTGATGGTCGATATATCATTTTGTTTGCTTCTGCAAAATTAAAGGATGAGGAGATGGCAAATTATGGCTCTACCTACAAGAGGTTTTTTTTTAGCATTCAATTCCAGTGGCTACTCAACAGCTTCATCCAATTTGCTCCTGTGATCATGCAATATGCTGGACTTTTCTGAAATTTCTTCCACTTATGAACTAACTGTCAACAAATAAGACTGAGGAATACCATGCCCATAACTAGAGTGCATCCATGATAATAGCACAGTTGACCCTAAGAAATGTAGCCACTTTTTAAACTTGTCCAATGCCATTTGGGGAAGGAAACATGTGACCAGAGAATCCATTATGGTGGCCTTTGTTTTAATCATACAATTGTCAAAAACTTGTTCACTTCTCATTTATTTCTATGCAAAATACATAAGTATATTTTTACTGTGCTATTATCTTTGATGGATTCTTATAAAACCAGACAAAACTAGCAAAACAATTACTAAATGTAAAGCATTATCTCTGATATGAATTTTGACGAACTTTTAACAACTTGATTACGAAGTGACACACTGGTAATGTAATGGAAATATTGTCTCCAGATCGAAAACAGACTACTCCTAGAGTCCTACTCTAGGCCTAAATCTTCCACTGCTGGTTTTATGATTCCATGTATTTGGTATTCCTCAAAAGTTTTTTGTACACTAAGCATGTTTCACTGTAATGGGGGAGCGTCTTATTTGGCATCAAACACCATATGTCCTCAGAGGAGATTTCTAGAAAATGCATATCACTTGAGACACTTCTATAAAAATAATGGAATAATTAAATGAGTAATGCATTTATTAACAAAAGGTTACAAAATTAAATAATATTAAAGTATACATATACATAAAAGTATACTATAAAAGCTGTGCAAATAAACATATCAAAATTGTTCAAGAAAATGCCATTATTAAAAAAAATGACTTGTCAACAATTAACACAAAGGTACATATATATTTCAAATATGTACATACACTACAGGAACATGGTAAAATTTCATGTAAACAAAAGAGCACAATTATGAAGTGCAAATGCTTGAGGTGACTATCAAGGCCAGCCAAGTTTGCCATCAACACATACGACTCAGAACAATAACATTCATGCATGGATTCTTGGTTTCTAGTCTGCATTTAGCTTGCAAATATAATGCATTCACAGAACATGCTGTCCATTGTAATGACTCATGAAAGTGGATTCCATAATAAGTAAACCAGATATTAAGGGCATGTAAAAAAAGTCCAACCCATCATTAATGAGAACACAATCAACTGACTCACTGCAGCTAAGTATGCATTCATATCACCTCATCACCATAAGGCAGTTCATGGCAGTTTAATATGTAAAAAAATATTAAATTTTGAGTACAGTACTGGTTTGACAAGCTTAGAGTAGAATTACTGTGCCGATAAAATTTTGCCAGGCATGCAATCCTGCAGTAGGCTAGGCCAGTTGTACCCATGGACATTGCACCCATTGTGTCAGTAAAATAAATTACCCATTACAATCCACTAGAGAGTCCAAAGGGTAGTGTTCAACATTTTTGCAATATGCTGCAGACTGAGAGGCATATTTATTCAACAATAACTTAGAATTTTTAATGGTATTCCTTGCATAACCCCAGTTACCCAACATGCCCTTCCCAATTATCAATGACTAGACCAAAAGTTATCAGATGGATTTGCTCAAGAGATTCCTCAAACTGAAATAATAACAAATTATACACAAAATAATAGGCAAATTACAACATAAATGGGAATCAAACATTAAATCCTAAGTGCTAGGCTTTATCCTGCGTCTTATTTCATGCACCACTGCAAATTATTGTGGCTTCAATGCATTTACCTAAAATCCTGATACATAACAAGAATGAAGGCACGGCTCCATAATCAGTCAGTACGGAGGAGATAACCGTGTTTGGATAAAAAATTCATCGGAGTGCATCATCTCCACTAAAAGGCTCATGGCGATACACTCCTAATTGAGCAGGAGATGGACGCAGACCTGGCACTGTAAGAGAAGGAAGTGAAGGTTAAAATATTAAGCAGATGATCTTACAAATTGCTCCAGTGCTCCCTCTCAATGCAATGATGATGACAGTAAGCTATTAAAGAAAAAGCACTAGAAAAATATAACCAATAAGTCCAAGGCATGATCATTCAATTACACCTCCATCAGAGCCTCTTGCCAAACAATTGGGAGTTATTATAAATAGCAATTACTCTCTTCCAAACACCTTGCCTATATGTAGCTTCAAATTTTATCATATTTTACTATCACTTAAACATCCCCTAAGATAGAAATAATTTTTCCCACTAAAAATTGCATAAAATATTTTCATCACATATCTGAGATTAGAAGGAATCACTGGACCCAACCCCAATCAGCCAAATGAAACAGAGCATAGGACTGATAATATCATGAAACTAGCTCCACAAATACTAGATGATACAAAGAATATTTCGATGTTCACCACTTTTGACTCATTTTAACATGCATGATCTCCCAGTCTCTTGTAGCAGTTTGTAGAGTTGGCATAAATCTAAGCCAGATCCCAAAAACATTTAGAAGCGGCATAAATTTTACAAGAAATGTTAGTCAAAATGCATCCCTTGACAAAGGGGAATACCCAACAAATATTTACCCCACCAAGAGAAATGTCAATGAAATTAAAACCTGCTTTAACAATGAATATAAATTCTGATTATCTGTTTCAATTTTTTTCAACTTGCCTCTTTCGCTGCTCCATCTACACTTCTATCACATCTTGCTCAATGCACATTGTCATTTGTTTACCTCTTCATCCAGCTAAGTCTTTCCACTGTTCTTCACTACCATGCATCGAACCCTCCAGTTAATGCCCACATTCGTTGCCTAGCAACCAAGTTACTGGATCATACAACACTATGGTCCTTATGGAAGGGTGTTTTTGGTATCACTATTTTCACTCAAATTTGCACTCATCCATTGCCACCTCATTGTAACTGCTTCCTTTATTGACTCATCACTAGCCTTATATCCTAGCTAATTAGGCTGTTTTACATGAGGCACTTTATTGCACAATCTGATGAAAGCTCAAATGTGCATAGAAAATTGCATTGCATAATGCATTCAATTGCAATTACTTGAGGGTTTGCATAGAATTATGCAAAAATTCATGTGCAAATAAATGCATACACTACAAATAGGAAAACAGCCCCTTCTCAAATTCTGTGCCTGCATTCTTGCAATTTCTTCACATCAAACTGTGCAATATGCCTTTGTAAGAGTAAAATGGCCTTGAAACCTAGCCAATTGAATTGGAGCTGTGATGCAGTTCCCTCAATCAGAGTCCTTATATCGAGCCATCCATTAAGAGTAAGGCTTTACCCTTGGAACTCAAAAGCCTTACCTAAGGCCAGGGTGTCCCTAATGGGTAAATCACTGGTGCCATACAGTTCCAGAAAGAGATTACCAATGTATTGATTCCAAGTCCTCGTGATTGTTAGGCATTTCTATGTTACATGGAATGTGGTTTCCTCACCCTCCTCGCTTCATCTTCAAGTATGAGTTTCTTAGATCCCTGATTGGTAATATTCCCTTTGAGAATATGTACTACAGAGATATGTGAGTGAATTGTTCTAACCACTCCAACTGGAGGTCTGTGGTCCTATTATTTATTCTAATCTACCTAATTCAAGAGAATCTCATTACCTTTGTCATTTCATAGTTTATCCTCACACCTTTCATATTTTTCAAAGTAATTATCCCTGTAAAGTATATGTAACATACAGTCCCTCTGCTATCAGACCAACCAATTCCCAATCATCTTCAAATCTCACTTCACCACCTCCCCTCCTATCTCTATTCCCACTTCTAGCTTACTTCTGTAACCATTTCCTCTGAGCATGTATGCATTCACAGGCGTAGGTAGAAGTGGAAACCCTTGACTCACAACCCTCCCAATCACTGCTCATTTCTATTCACCATCTATCCTCACTTGCTCTATCTTCAGTAAGAGATTTTGTACGGCCCTTCGAGCCCTCCATTTAACTCTTTATTTTTGTGGCAATAGCAATAACTTAACCCAATATACTCCATAAAATATCTTCTTGAAGTATTTCATCCTTGTCATGTTCTAAGTTAAATTCTAACTTGTACAGCAAAGGCTGGTGAAAAACCCTAATATGGAGTATGGTACTGTATTGGTCAGAGACTTGCTCATTGAAAAGGGATGATGTTGGTTGACTTGAAGTGTTTGAGATGTGAGTTTGGTGAAGGATAAAAAGGAGGGCTGGGTGGCGAGAAGGACCAACAAGGTTTCAGATATGGCTGGAGAGGAGGCAAGTGGAGGAGGATCAGAGGAGGCAGAAGAGATGGATGGAAGGAATTTTGAAAGGACAGGGTAATAGAGGGTAGAACACTTGGGAAGAGGAAAGGAGATGGTGGGAATTCTAGACGAAATAAGACAAGGGAGATGATAGGAGGAATTTAAGATGGATCTTAGGGTGGGACATTGATAGGAGGGAAAATGGAACAGTGTGTCCGAAATTGGGACATTATGGTAAGAATGATCCACATACCTATCAAACAGATGGTGGAATGCGTAACTGAATAGCATTGCATGTTCCATTACCTCATCAAAACTCCTTAACTGGTCATCACTTAGTCTTTTTCCCTATTACCAACTGTTACCACAAGCTTTCACTTCATTCTTCTTCCTATTACGAATGAAACTGATGATACCAACTCAAACTCTTCAAGATCACCATTTCCCAAGAGATTCTGCCTCCTTCCCATAAAATTGACTTCCACCATTTCTCCAGAGGTCTCGTATAGTCCACCAGACATTTAATACATGTACTCAATCACGTTATTCCTACTCTTTATCAGACTGCCCTTTCAACTTCACAGTCTATACTATCCCAATGATGTCAAAGGGCTATTTTACAAACAGAGGTTCTAGGGTTAAAGGTCTCATAGTTGTGGAGCTGTTCTACATCTATCTTACACCTTTCCTAAATGCCATTTGTTTCCATTTATGACTTTCCAGTCTTATCTCATAGTTCGGAATCAATCTCAACTTTATTCCTTCCTAATACAGTACTGATAAAAAGGCAATGTCTCTACATTGTTTTAATCAACTCATTAATTTATGAATTACTCAGATTTAGTTCCAACTGTTGTGGTATCATTTTATCAAAACCTTTTTTCTTTTATTTGATTTCTCTAGAGTACCTTGTCACTTACCCAATTCTTTGGGCCCCCTCAAAATTTTTCTTCTTAAATAGTCAACAAAAATTCTTCCATGGCTGCTATTCGACACCATAATTGTATGTCTTCTTTTAGCCTTCTCATCCTCTTTTCTTTCTTTATAGTTCTGATATTTTTCATAAAAAGAATATGCTCTCTCAAGCCCATAGGCCACAATGCGGGGCAATTGTTTGGGTTCTCTTTGCTCTCCATACTTCTGTTTCACCCAGCGCAACCGTCGCAAACGGTTGAAAACTCTAAACCTTAAGCCAGAGTCTGCATGGATAACATGAAACCACCTTTTGCTCACCAATGCACACGACAGAAGAGAGGCATTGTCAAGTAACCTATGAGAAAATCACAGCACTGATTAGAAAATAAATCCTTTCAATTCAGGTAGCTGATTGAGCCAAATGATTAGTAATATTTGCTGAAAGACAAATGACATGTTGTCAATATGTTTTGGCTTACCCAAGAATGCCAATTGATATTTCCTCAGGTAGTCTCCCAACTATATCAAATGCATTACGATCTTTAGCTTGGTCTTTTTTTAACAATTTAGTCCATAAACTTGGTTCCATTTAGTGTTTGTGGTTTGATAGCTGATGGTAACAATGCCTGACAAACCTGAAAATTGGAGATTTGCAAGAGTAAAAATTACTGAAGAAGTAATCAGCCTTCAATCACATCATCAAAACATCTTCAGATAATTACTACTGCAGCCATTCACTAGAACTATAATTATCATTCTACAGCCTGATTAACATTTCAAATATATTCTGTGGAATTGGACGTCTTTTGGTTTTTTAAGAGTATTCGATAGATACACAATTACATAGCACTGAATTCGTGTTTGAGGCATTACTTACATAATTTGTTTTTTGATCAATTTTTGTCCCGGCATGAATAACTCAATATATGGTGGATTTTATAAGTCAGAAGCACTTACCGACTTAGTATGGAGCAGAAATTAAATAATTTTTTATTTTTCATATTGGCTAGTACATAGCTGTGAATTTTAGTGGTCTTTTCGGTCAAAACATAGACTTGAATTATAGCTTCATCAACCAATAGAAGTAGTTAGCTGGGACAATGATGATCTTGATGCTACTACTCACAAATTCTTATCCATAGTTCTGAGTTCACAGATCCCTTTGATGGGTTTCACAACCCATGACAATGTATATCAGTGAGAGAAGGTTAAGCCCCAAGAATACTAGATATGTACGTGGAAGACTTTTCCTTGGTAGCAAAGATTCGGAGAGATATTTTGGATCACCTACACTTTACTTTCTGTACTCCATTTGACTTATGCACACAGAGCTAAGTAATAATTCCCAGATTAGGTACTACGTTACGCAAGAGATCTAATTTGAGATCCAATCCAGCCTTTTAAGGACCTGCCCCATAAGTTAAAAAGGACGAAAGAAGACTTCTGGAGATATTTACATTCATAGCCAGTGGGAGTATGCACGGCAGAAATTGTATTCTAAAATTCAACCATGCTTCCAATTATGACAGTGGCTAACTTCTTAAACGAAAAAAATGCATTTCCATTCTACTATTAGGTTGATTTCTGTTTCAATACATACACATCATTTTCAAGACAACACTCCACATATCACAAAAATCGATTGCATATGACTTGAAATACTCATGCATTTCATTTTCTGGATATCACAATTTTGTTTGTACCTCTGAGAGCCTAGCTATAGGAAGGGCTAGCCGATTACGACTGCATGGATTTCATGAGATGAAAGTATATGATAGCCTCTATCATACTCAAAATTATTACAATTTTTAGCTTATTTCAGCAGTAGGAAAATATGCCAAAAATGCACAGCACCAAAATGGCTCATGGCAAGAAGCAGGCTGATGCCGGAGGTGGAATATGTTCATGCATCAGCCAGCTACATAATGCTTCTGGGCTCTCATTAATGAGGGAAATGTAAGTATAACATGAAGCAGTTGATTGAAAAATGGCCTAATAATGGATATTAAAAACCCCTGCGCTTAGAGTATAGGCCAAATGCCGGTTCTAATCTAAGTGAGACCGCTGCACGTTCAGCTTAACCCATGCTATGTGATACTCAGAGCATCAGATCACATACAGCCAGCAGAGAAAAAGGGTACCGGCTCTCATATTCTCTTGCATAACTTTCACGCGCTGACTGGCACACCTCAGACTCACAAGCTCAGCTTCAACCGATCAAACACATCATCTGATTATGAGACAGAACCAAGCTTCCCTTGAAAGGAGAAAAGCCAACAGAACAAAGAACCGTTGCTATACATGAACTTTTACGTTAAACCTATCATTAGGTTGTAAAATAAATGTAAAAAAAATATTCCGGGTGGAATATGGTTTTCACCGAGGCAGTGATCAACAGCAAACTTGCTTCAGGTTAAAGCTCAATTATCTACATTGAACGACATCCAAGACACCCCGAGGGTATGGAGTTCTACTTTAATCTAGTTGAATATGGAGATAATTAAAACGAAAATGGACTGTATCAATCTCAACGCCGAAAGGAAGGAAAATCGGTGGATCCTTCTCGGCGAACATTTACCAGTAAGAAACAAGGAGATTCATAGCGCTCGGGATAAAACATGGTAAAGTGCAGCTTCCTGCACACCAGTGAAAAAGAAATTAAGTCCACTTCTAAGCTGTTCTCACCCTTTTTTTAGTCCACTTGTAAGCTATTCTCACTATCACTAAATACACGCTCCATAAAGACCAATGATAAATCCGAAAAGTCTAAATGAAGAACCTTCGGCTTAACCACGAAGGCAACAATTGACGCAATTTTACCTGATTTGTAGGAGGGCGACCACGGCGGTCCCCCCCAAAATAAACGTAACACCCAATCGACGCAATGGGAATCCCACGGAATAAGGAAAACTGCCGTGAGAATTTTATCTTCCTCATACCAACAGGCAAGTTGCCAGTCTACAACGTAGGAAAGAGTAAAGGACATATTTTCATGCCCTTTTTAATATGGTAATAGTTACACATCAAACAGAGGAAATTTATCTCGAAATATTAAATTCATCCTTACGAACATTACCGATGAAAAATACCAATGGAAGCAAACGAGAAGCTGCGCTCAACGCGTTCTACTCAGGCAAGCATTAAAGAATGAATACCAACCTAACGGAAAAGATGTTTTTCGTAAACAAAACATTAACAAATACACAACAAACATTCAGGGTATTGCTCTGGATTGGCTGGCGTCTTTCCAAGAAGTACGTAAGAAAAGAAGTCGCACAGCGCACCAGTCATATATTAGCCTTTAGCCAACTAAAATACTACAATCCAACTGATTCTTAAGCTAGGCAGTCGAAGGCAGTATGAGGGTACTATAAAATGTACGGCTAAATGTTGACAACATACCTGTCAGCTGCTCTATTTAACAACCAAATTATTTAAGTCGATCAGTTCTTGGTCGTGCAAGAGGTCGCTGTCATCGAGAGGTCGATAGGGAAAAGAGCAATCGATACATAAAGTTGGTCCATTCGCGCGCGCAACTCAAGGGTTTATCCTGGGGGTATTTTTTGCTGGGGTGCTAAAATAACGTGCAGGTTTATGAGTCCCATGCTGGAAAAAGTATTTCCAAAATTCCAAGAGCTCATTACCATTCAATCACGTATAATTGGATCGTTTTTGTGAAATTCCAGTTCATTTCTTTTTCCTTTTGATAGTTAACATCTCATATTTAATTTGGGTTCATGTATAGTGATGAAATCAAAGTTGCGATCACAAAGGGAAAACCTCTATTCTCTCCCCTTTACCCTCCTGTACATGATGTTATTATTCAATAAACCCTCCATTCACTTTGATTCCTTCTCCTAATCTCAATCCCAATTAATGCCTTCTCATTTGCCTTCCAGCATATCATTTTCATAATAATTATTTATAATTCTGTTGGATCATAAAGAGACAGAGAACATAGTCAATGATAAAAAGGAAATAGATACCCTTACACAATGTGAACAAAAACCTTACAAAAAGTCCAATTACAAATTATCACTCATAAATTCATCCATATTGTAATAGCACTTGTGCCACAGCAGCTTCTTGAGTTTGAATTTAAAAATCTTCACAGGGGATTTGTAGAATCATTGGTGATTTTTTTTAAATAAGGGAGGCTGAGTGATGCAGACCCTTCTTAGAGTTTGCACAAGATTATCACCTCAAATGTACATTATCTCTTCCATGAATGAAATGATTATGCATGGAAGAGTTGGGAAGAAACAAACCAGGATTCATATTTACAAATAACATACAGTAAAAAATAGATAAACATGGTGGTGTCATTATGTTAAATTACAAAAAACAGTGGCTTTCCTGAGTTCTGATGGATACTGCTGCCATGGCTTTCAAAGACCTTTTTTGCATGGAGAAGGCCTTCACTGAAGCATTAGTGTTACCCCAAAATATCACTCCATAGGACAAATAGGTATGGATTTTGGCATAGAAAATTAGCTTTAAGATCTCAACAGAGGTGGTAGGAGCAAATTCACAAATTATGAAAACTTCAGTTGCAATTTTTTTTGTTCAAATTCTCTATGAGAAATTGCCAGTCAAGATTATCATTCAATGTTAACCCCAAAAATTTAGTGTAGTGGTAGACTGCTGAATTGAATGGTTGGTATTAGTCCCGAATAAAGGGCTCATGGTTAGAGGGGAGGTTTTGTTATGGAAATTTAGATAACATGTTTTGTGCTCATTCAATTGAAAGTTATTGTCCTTACACCATTAACTCATATTTGCAATAGTCAGTTGTGCAGAATCGATTACCTACAAGAACTGACTTCCAAAGTTCAATGTAGAGGTCTCATCTGCATATTCTTCTCCATAACCTCATGTCTGCTCCATACTTGCTTCACATGCAGTTTAACACTTTTTCCTCGTGCATTAACTCGTCCCTCATCATTTCCCTTTCAGTTGATGCACCTGAGGCCAATGGACTACTTCATATTCTCCTAAAAACTTACCCCAGGCATGAGAACTGTTTCACCTGCTCTAATCCCATGCCATCTTGTTTCTTCATCTCTTCCTCCTATCCTTCTCCTGGGAAACCTCATTGCCTTTGTATTCAAATCGTTGATCTTCATCCCTTATCTTTTGCACTGTAACTCTTGTGCACTCACCATTGACTGAAATTCCATAAATTCTTGACATTAATTCCAGATCACATGATCTTTAATCTTACCACTTTGTGGGCTCTTCATCTACTTTCACTGACTCTTCCATGTATCCATTGCCTCAGAGAGCTAATTTGATAGAATTGGTAATAGTGGACAGCCATCATACGCCCTATTGCATTGGGGCTCATTCCATTTCTCTTCCCTCTACCCTTACTGATACCACCCGATCCCAAGAGAATTTTCAATCAACTTGTCTGTCCTTCAGTCTACTCCTAATTCCTTTCTTTTTTATCTAATCCTATTACTCCTTGTACCTATGAATAAAATAGATGCGTCTCAGCCATATTGTTTCAACCTACAAGTGTTCTCATCTCTTCAATAGCATTATAGATTCCCTTTCCTCTCCTGAATTAAAATCGATTATCGCTCATGTTTCTGCATACCTCAAACACTGATTTCCTATTGATAACTATATCATACAAATTTCCTGAGTTCAATGCATATTATGCTTATCTTCTAATGTTCACATGACTTTGCCTTTCTCTAGCATACAGATGATACAAAATCTCCTGGTCATCCTCCTTCCCCATATATTTCATAAATATGAATAGAAGTCTGTAAACTTTCCCTTATTTTTTCCTGAACTTTCGAGATACACTGATGGTATGGGTATTACATAATTGTACTTGTTTCTATCTATGCTCTACAGTATTCATTTGATTTCACATCAAGACTGTCTGGTAGAGTTTCATTCAGCATTGTAATTTTCAGTATTCTAAGTGGAAGACAAGCAAGTTTTATTCATACTGCTCTTTGATATATTCCGTTGACACTCACATCATCTCTGTGGCATTCCTGTTTACTTTCATGGTCAACTAATTGTTTATGTACCTCCATTACATTCTCTTTGCAATCCATGACTCTTGTATTCTTTTTCAATCTACCACCCACATAGCAATGAATGTCTCACAGAGGTATTAGTGAGATATTCAGAGAATTAATTTCTACATAGGTAAAAATAACGTGATCAACGTCTTACCATGCTTTTCCAAACACTTCTGAAGTTGGGATTATTGCCTCCACTACATATATCTACCATGGAATTACTATATTAAAAATGTCATTATTTGACCAAAATTGATTCTTGGCAATGAGGAAGAATATATAGTGGTCAACAGACCTGCCATTACCATTTGTTCCCATAGGTCTATGCGAAATAGCGGTGCCTAGGTACTTGTGTTGGTTCCATTAATAGAAGTATATACCATTATTTTGGACATGGTGACATCTCAGAAAAGGATCCTTTCCTTTTTATCCTGTTAGTTCTGAGGTATTCCAATTTTGCACCTCCAACCACCACCTGCTTCTAATGATTACCCAATCACCAATGACTTGATGACTCTCCCTGCATCAGACCCTGAGAAAATATGCAAGTTGATGATGCTATTTCTATAATAACTTGATTTCACCAAACATTGACTAATGGTAACCATGTCAGTTTTGGTGTTTAAAACTAAGTGATTATATTCTATAGGTTCAACAAAACTTACTAATTCCTTGCTGGTCATTTCTCTTCTGTTGACCACATCTTCCCATTTAAATGTGGTCTAAGTAAATGGGCAGGAAGTAACTTTGATTATCTACATCAGTGTTGAATTGTAGTTTGATTAAAACATTGCTATGCAAATCAAATATAAAATTATATTGAAACATTTTGAATTTAGTAGGCTCCTCAGGGTTCATGGGCACCAGGCTGCCACCCACCATTAACTCCATTGATCTAAAACAACTAACCCAATAAGTTTTGGGCAGTGTGGTAATGGGGGATGTATACCACTGCCAAAAATGTTCCCTCAGATGTCTGCACGATTTTATGACTCTGCTACTTAAGCCACATCTGTTCATGCAGGCCTTGGGGGTAAGGATAATATTTAGCATTAAGTGACGCAATTTTTCACTTATAGCTTCCTTCATAATTATTATTCTTCCTGTCACCAATGGAGTACCACAAGGGGCAGTTCTTGGTCCCATTATTTCCTTGAGTTTTGTAAATGATTTATCTAATATAATGGACTTCTGTAAAACCTGCACAACAATGTATGCTGATGATATTTAAGTGTTTTACTATCTAAATCCTCAAGGGCTGACCTAATTTCCAGTGGCAATGATGTAATATCTATAGTTTCAGAATGGTGCTTAAAAAACAACAATCATTAAATATAGAGAAAACCCAGGTTATCTTCTTTTAATAAAAATGACCTGTCCAATGATAGTCTCTTCTTGACCTTTGATGGCCATAAACATCTTGTATACTGGTCTTACATTTGGGCTTCACTTTCATTTATCTCTAACCTGGTGCAGCCACATTGACTACCTTACTGCCAAACTTAAATCTGTTTCCAATTTATTCTCGGTATTGAAATTTTCAGTCAGCTCCGCTGTATTATTAACCATGTACTATGGATATTTTTACTCCAGGCTGTCCTAGGGCATTATTCAACTTGGTTACTCCCTGAGGCTAATTGAAATCTTTACAATTCAAAAGAAGATCATAAGAATTACAGCTTTTGCCCCTTATAGGCTCCCTGCAAAACTCTTTAAAAAATATAATATTCTGCCTGTGTCCTGCATATATCTCATTTGTTTACTGTTATTTTTCAAGACTAATGTCTATGAATTTATCCTAAATGAAGTATTCCATCATGACACTAGGAGAAAAAGAGATATTCATGTAGAGAGATCTCAAGTACAAGCCCAAAATAAATGGAGTAAAAACATAGGCATTCCGACTTACAAATATCTGCCAAACTGTATCCAAGAAATCACAATAGAGTCAAGGCTTTAAAAAGAATTATTTTATCTTTTGATCGAGAACTGTTTTTATTCTGTTCAGGAATACCTTGAAGCCTGTATATTAGATTTGGTAATCCAATTGTATCTAACTGTAGTTATTTTTTTGAGTTGTCCTAAACATATTCTGTAAATGTCTTCTGACCAATATATATTATTATTATGATCTCGTAAGACAAAATTGCCAAAAATCAGGTGATTGCCACGGTGCATAGACATTGTTTCTAAAAAATCTTAGCTTTTATTTTAAGTGGATATCCTTCATCTCCGTGTAGAACCGTCGAATTGTGGCATATCCTGTATTGTAACATCACATTGAGCAATTTTGTGAGCCCATTAAACTTTTTCCATGTCATCAGTGACACTGTCCAGTGCAGGGAATGGAGGAAGGATTTCGACCAGGCTGCGGCAGAAGCCATATCTTAAAGAGCAATATTGGCAGACTTTTACAGTCCACTTATGAGTTCATTTTCTTCCAAAGATAATAATAAGCACACTACATATGTAATGGCTACCATATAATTCTCTTTTTGTAATGAGAACACTCCAACAACTTTACATAATGATGTTTTAAGCCAACAGTCAACTAATTCTCACTTTGGTCACCCACAGTTAGCATTAGTAGGCTAAAAATGCACAACGCTAGACAATCAAAAATCAAATTAACATACTTCATCACTGCTTGATTATTACTATACAAAAAACAAAAGCTCATGCTTAAGTCAAACACTGATAACTTTCTCATTAGTTACAACTGATTTGAAAGAAACTACACCATCAAAATATTTTCACAAATTCAATTTTAATAATAAGAATGGAAAAAATACATCAAATTGATAACATGTAAAATTATCAACAAAAATTAGCCAAAAAATGAAACTTGGTTCGTGAAAGTGAAGCATAAATGTATAACAAAAACACAACCATTGCCTTCTCCCAGTCCCCAGTCTGCTTGGTGCATATTACATGAACAAGTGGCGAAGATAGATATGCCACGACCACTGCAGTGAAAATTTAATAGTGCCTAAAACACTTGCTGAAAGTTTCCAAAACCCAAATTAAATATGTTAGTTCAACCCTCTTATATATTAGATAAAATTTAATAGGAATAATTTATATTATTCATTATAAATGGTAAGAAGAGCTTCAAGACAAAAATTCATTAGCTCACTCGATGTGCCAATGTTTTTTTTATAAATTTAAAGCATACAATGTTAATCAAATCTGACGGAGAACATTTAGCATGGCAGGATTAATGGGAATGTATACAGAACCTGAGCAATCACACAGTAAAACACCACAATATAATGTGCTGTGTAAGAACCAACAAATAGTGGATAATCAGATTACATACATTTCCTGAATAATAACACCGTATTGTACAAAAACAAGGAAATTCTAATAGACACTTTGAAATCATGCAAATCTGTACCTAATCCATAATTACTCAACAAATCTATTCTGAGGGAATACTGGAAAAGTTACTCAGTTAATGGAACTAGGTTATCCTCCTTGATATAAATTGTGAGATGTCATAATTGACTTTTGAATTATGTATATATGTTCTCTTGAAATCTACTGTTTACAGTAGAAAAGATAGATACAAGATCTTGCAGCAGCCTCTTTCACCTCTATTTCAGCAATGGCAGTCCATTATCGAAAATTTATCAACAAGTTTTATATCTATGTCAGAAAATTATATACCAAAACAATTTATGGGTAATACTGAATAAAAAAAATTATCGGCAATTTGCCATAAAATTGATACTCCCTAAAGCATTGCCTTGTGATACGAATTCCAGTCTTTGTATCTACACAAATTCACTTTATTAAAAGCTGAACTGATTCGATAAATCACACCACAAACACCTGGTCACTGTTCCACATGCTGCTCAGGTGGTGCAAGGCGGCACACGAGGGCGACAATGTTTGTGAGGAGGGAACGAATGAATGAGGGCACATTTGGCTGGTTCGCATATTTGTCAGCCACAAAACGCAAGTCTCTGAACATGTTCCTCGAGTAAGGATTGCGCCGAGATGAGTAGCGCATGGACAGGAAATGATAGTAAATGAATGGCGTCAGTAAGCCAGCTCTGCCCCTGCAGAAAAAAAGGAAATAATGAGAACACGAGAATAAGGGCATATACATTCTAAAGTGAATCATCAATAAATCAATACAAAGGAGTTGACTATTTTTAGTTCATATACTCTGACTAATGGAGAGAGGTTTTCAGTAATTCATGTAAATAGTACATTGAAAATACGCAAGACAATGTTGAATGCATGAAATTGATCCAAGAGATGAGAAAAATAAAGCTAATTAAATTTAATATCAAGTAATTTTAAAATAAAGACATTAGTTGGCAATGTTAGAATCACGGCATCAAAGCGAAAATGTACAAGCTGCAAGCCCAAGGCTGTGGAACATTATTTAAATCCACGCACATTTGAATCGCCACAATAAGCTCACTGTAAGTTTATTTCAGTCATATTCTTATGACCATATAAGAGCAATAACAACTACAAATTCAATTATAAGTTACTAGGAGTAATTTTGTGGAGGTGACTGACAGCTTGGGTTATTTGCGCCATAGGGGACAGGTAAGGGAGGAAAGGGAGAGAGAAACCCAGCATCGGCATTAGACAGCTATTAATGGAAAGTGCCAGGGGGACCACAGTTTAATGTCTCATCTGACACTAGAAGTGCCCTCCACAAGGCACTTAAGTAGGGGTCGGGTTGCTTCTGAAAATAATCCTCCTGTGCAGGGATTTGAACCCTGGCCATCCGAATGGTTAGCTGGTACTCTAGCCACCGCACCAAATAATCCCCAGATTTTTACAGTTTCCATAGATGGTCAGAGAGGGAAATGAACAAGAAACTCACAATGATGGTCAGATAGCATGGAAATAGGTAGGTCAAATTAGAAGGTGGAAGAAGAAGTAGATGGAGGATACATTGATGAGTGTGGGCGCTATACAGGAAGCAATTGAGAGGAGATTGCTCTGCACAAAGAGTAGAGGAAGGAAAATCGAAGAGAGAGAAGGGAATTTGGGTTAAATTAGAGAAAGTATACATGGATTTATCAAGAGGATTCACTTCTGGCAAAGTCAGGTTTTAAAGAGGGAAAATCCAAGAATCAACCTTTGTCAATAGTGTATGTGAGATAAACCAACAAAGTTCAGAAATTCTAAAAAAACACAGTATTCAAAAAATTATGTACTAACATGGGAAATGGACATGAATAGTAAGAAAGATGCAAAAAAAATAGCACGAAACTTACAAAAGAATGAGGATGATGACAAATGGCATCAGGAAAATTTCAGTGAAGGCAATAAGCCTTAAAATGTTTCTCGACTGAAATTCAACCAATGAAATCATCAATCTGGCTCCCCACCAGGAGTTTTGGCCCAATGTCTGTTGAAGAAAAATTTGCTATGAATTAAATGCAACACTAAAAAAAAGGCAAAAAAAATAACAGAGAGACAGGTAATATCTGTTTCTCAACCATTCTCGAAAGTGAGACACAAATACTAAGATATAAAATATAAATAAATGACATCAAGAAATCATGAAAGTGACCAAACATAACAGTTTGTGAAGGTTAGAAGTATATCAGAAGTAGTTATCACAGCAAGCAATTTTTTGTCAAGAAATTACCATAGAACTCTCAGCTTTTCAATTTTAAATATGATTTTTCAGAAATTTTAGTTTAACATATATCCACTTTTAGAGGGATAATGGATGAAAAAAAATAAACAAAGCATGATCACAGAATACTTGATTTCAATACAGAATGAGCATAGGAGATATAACACTGATTGGAATATAATTTTAACTAATATTTGCAGAAAACTGATTTATATACTCACATCCAGCAAAGTTAATGAATAACTTGCAGAATGAAGGATGGCAAATAGGAAGATGGGCAGTAGAACCACTGTTCACAATGCATTAAGGAAAATAATAGGTAAATAACATTTCCTGAAAAAAATTCCAACACCTCCCAAAGAGCAAAAAGGGTATTGGAAATAAGGAAATCAACTTCCACAACTGCTAACAAGATGTCGCAGGGGCTGAAGCAGTCAAAGATGATGAATATAATTTTTTTCACAGATAATAGTTCCATTGTTTAGAAGTTCTCATTGCAGCAGGTCATGAAAAATAGTCACATCTAAGCCTTCAGCTCATTAATACTGATAGCTTAAGATTAATAATAATAGAAACTCTTTACTAGGATGGAACTCCATAAAAAAACTTAGCGATCATATTAGTAATAATCTCAAATAATAAAATTCAGATATTCAATTTTATTTGACCCTAAAATCACTTCACTATGCTTTTTAGGATATAGAATTAATGTTTCACCAGTCATAATCGTAATGTCATAACATTAGAAAGAGTTTCAGATCTGAAAAGTCCTAAGGACTCCTCATGAGCAATGTGGAACACATAGATATTCTATTAGTGTTCTAGATTTGCATTAAAATCAAATCCAGCCACCTAAAATTCAAAATATGTTCTATGCAAGTCAACAGCAAATTTCAGCAAGACCCAAAAATGCATTTATAACCAGGAAGTATGAACAACATTTCATTATTTACCCAACTTGTAACCAACAATTAACTTCTAATGCTAGACTATCAATTAAGAGATCATCTTCTAAGTTGTAAACGGATATTGATTGCAGCAATAATGAAGCTTGAGATGGTATTGAAATTTTTTGATGATTAAATGAGGTATTATATTGGCATCGGAGGATAAGAGCAATTACACAAATGTTTACAAAGGGTTGTTAATACAGTGGTCAATAAGCACAAGTCAGTCATCACCAACTGAAACATTAGTTCAAAATGCATTAAGGTGTTACAAATATAACATAGCAGTTAAAGAAATTTCAAGATCTATCACATCAATAATTTATGAGCATACAACCAATTACTTCACAGTCCAAGGAATAAGTAAAGCAAAATAAATCTCCCTGGACCACCTCCAGGGAAGAGATCCTTGATAAATGACTTGAATTTTTGACATTTTACTCAGGCCAATAGATTAACTTCAATGCATGCCCCCTGTTTTGGTGTTACACACTAACTTCAGGCAATCAGGAGAGATCATAATCTTGTTAACTAATCGAAAGACAGGAATATTAATGTGGATTTCCAATTGTGAATGCCAATATTGTAAGTGATTCTGTACACTGATGCCACAGCTCAATAAAACTAAAAACTTTACCTATGAAACTGATGATTTTGAGGAATCAGCTTCCCGATACTTGAAAAGTAGGTAACAAACAAAATCAAAAGACACTAGATTCTCTATATCTTGCAAATGTGATAACTAAAGCCTGCAGCAAAATAAATCAACCACACCAACATTGGTTTAGGGAAAAACAACCACATTTCATGAAAATTGTGATGTAGTCACATATACTCTCAGAAGTACCAATTTTAGTTCTTTCAAGATAGAATCACACTCAAATAAGTAAATAAAACAGTTGATGCAATGATAAATTAACCACCTCTCATTTCAAAGCCCCTTAAGTTTTTTCAGTAGCAAGGGACTGGTAAAACATGAATTCAAGAACAACTGGTAATCAAGGCATTATTCCAAAGAAATATTAAGTCAAAAGCTAAAATATACTGAACAATACTGTTAAGAAAGTAATTAGTTACTGTGAATATTAAGTCAAAAGCTAAAATATACTGAACAATACTGTTAAGAAAGTAATTAGTTACTGTGAATACACCAGTCCATACAAATTTATGAATAGTTTTGTTTTACATTACTTAAGTTGTTAAGTGTAAGCTTATAATGCACAACATGACAGGATTGATGAAAATTTCCATTGATTGTAGTAAATAATTATGGATAAATATATGTAACTATTAGCATTAAGTAACATTTCAGGGTAAAATTCAGAGAATAAAAAGGTTTCAAAGACTTTCTAATTTGGTGTTTCTCACACATCAGATGTGCTCCAATAAATTCTTAAAGGATCATGCCCTGTAAAATTATCAGTGCACGAGTCTTATTCTGGATCAAGGCAGGAGCATTGCTTCTGCTCATATAGTACGAGTAATATAGCAACTGCACATTTATGGGTACCCCTACATTAGCAAATAAACCTATTACGAAACTTTCCTTAAAAACTTCCTTTGGTAATATATAAATGTCCAGATTATAGTAATTATGTATTAAAATGTTAAGGGATTCCACGAAATACAGTGATAAGTGACACGATGAAATCTAATCAAATATATGAAATGGTGTCCATAGCAATGAATTACCCACTAAAACAAGTGATATGTATATGACGAGTAGCATTCCAGTGATGATAATCAAGCTTGCGTCATTATTAGCATATTTGAAGTACAGCAATCAATTACTAGACTATAGAGGACATTATAAAAATCTAAAGGACTTGAAACTAATAAAGTAAATCTTCTTTAAATGAAAACAAGTAAATAAATGCCATTAGTACATAGAATAAAATAGCATCAACTAAACCAAGTGGCAGTTTTGTAAATGTCAAACATTATGTTAACACTAAAAAAGTTATGAATATGACATACAAAGAGCAGATGGCAAGTCCGTGTGCTTAGTGTAGCCATCAGTTCATAGATTAAACACAGAAAGGAAGCAGAAAGAAAGCATTGTTTGATTCCAGTTTTCAAACTTGATCATAAAATCCATTTTACCCATTATGTCCTCAAACTGGTGACAATCAAGCTACTAACTAAAAAGCATTAGGATTATAAGATACAATATCAGCCAAAACTAATGCAATAGTCATTGGCACAGCAGGAGTTGCCTCTCTTTGAACCTTCCTAAGGCAACCAGGAAACCTCAAGAGATTCCTCCATGTAATTCCAAAGATCTCTTAAAAATGTCATTATATCCATTCAAAGGCATGAACTAGTCTCAGGGTCAAGTCTAACCTCTTGAGATTCTTAGAACTATGCAAATTGTTCATGGCTGTAGGGGAGATGAAATTCAACATCATGGCCAAGCTGTAACAGCTTAACACTTTGAATGAGATGACCCCTTATCCTATGTACTCTGCCTCAGTACTAATTTATTAGGGCAAGGGCCTAGCCACGTTGACACACCGGTTCCCATCAGATCACCCGAAGTTAAGCAACGTTGGGCCTGGACGGGGGTGGGATGGGTGACCCTCATCTATACCTCTACCGTGGTGCTCTTGTCCCCCGTCTGCAAGTGGCAGGCAGGTTAAATGTGGGACGGTACAATGGATCCAAAGGGGTCTGAGTACCATGAGAGCTCCAGAAGGCTCTCACCCACACACACAATCTATCAATTTATTATATTTCATTTAATCAGAAGTACGGCAGGAATTTACATGGAGGTTATCCATAAGAGTAGTGCTAATTTAGAACAAGACCACACACAGTAATGTCGGAAATCGTCAGATTAAGAATTATCAATTATTGAATTCCGATAGTATTTTCTCAAAGCTGTAACGTGAGCATCTCATACCTTAACCAATATAAAGAAAACACATTATTTTCTAGTTCTGGACTTGCAAGAATTGCTTCAACATGCTGAGAGTGAGCAAGTTAAAATTCTATATTAAGTGATAGGCAAACAAAGCGATGAACTCTTAATAGCAGGTTAATTCCCAAGCAAGCAATTTTTCAGAACTAAAGGTGAAAGCATTAACTGGGTATTATTTTCACATACTGATATCAGTAGGATCATTAAAACTTTTTCCACCAAAAGGAATGTCACATCATCATATGACTGAACTGTGTAAATGGTTGGATTTGAACTTGTCACAAAAAAATTGGTCAAGGAACAATAACCTCGAGTCTAATTGAACTGGCATTTGTTTCACAGACATATGAAGGATACATGTCACTGGTGCAACGTATAAGAAAATCAAGGAGTAAAATAGGTAATGACAGCTGTCCTCCATCATTATGTAGGTCAGGAATTCTCTTGTTAACTGAACTCTTGGAGAGCGTTGATGGAGGCGGAGAGCACTTGAAGCTGCATTAGATGCTAATGCTTTGTAATATGCATTGTACGGGTTACTGTAATTTGACAAAGGAAAAGAACATTTAGTGCACGTACTCTTCAGATGAACCACTTCACTGATTAAAAGAGTCTTTACAATGGTAAAGTAGTTGCTTGGTCATTGCAAAGTGCAATTCAAAACAAAAGGATTCCCTTCCTTTGTGCAGTTCAGAAAAACGATATTTTCTGTGAAAATACATTTTTAAAGTAACTTAAATCACTCGAAATGGTAAAGGCAATATCATCCAATCTTTTTGCACATGGACACAAAAAGGGGCAAGTGAACTATTCGTGCCAAGTAAACTTGCAAAGAGGAAGGGAAGCCAGGGTAAAATAAAGATGACACCTGACAGTTAATATTTCAAAAATATAAGGTATACTCACTTACAATGACAATTACCAGCTTCTATGACTGGACAAAAAAATTGTTCTTCATTAAATACATAAGTGCTTTCAAAAATGCATAGACAAACTGAACAAGGTAGTAACTTTCAAAAATTAGAAAGGAATGCCTTTCCACTGGTACGAGTGAACTGGGGAAATGTGTAAGGATACAAGCTAGTGAAAAAGAGATGCGAGTGGCTTATGTCATCCATTTAACATCTCTAGGAGGCAAGTTAACTAGTATCTAGTAGTACATGCATGGAGCAATTTTATTTGGAAGCATGCTTAGAACTACGTACAGCAGCATGATGCATTAACTTATTTTCACTTCACACTTATCTATAAGTTATACAGCACTAAAAAAATTAATTGCTTTTAAGACTCAGCTCAGCATGTACCCAACCCTAGGGCAAGTAGCTCTAAGATTCAGTCCAAATGAATGTTGTCAGCTGATGCGAATATAACCATTGGATTATATACCATCACCATTGCTTCAACTGTTTTTTTCAAATAATCTAATGATTTCACCTCAAGAACATGATCTGGGCTCTACAGTTGCAGGTTCCTTCAATGAACACACATAATTACTGATTCTAAGGAATCTCCTACGCACAGTTTCTGTCTACCAAATCATAAGAGGGTTGCAATGGTCATGTGAATGACCGCTGGATGCTTAGTAAAAATTTTTCCTCTCAATACTGGACGTTGATAATGCATCAAACAAGAGTACTCAACAAGAAAACATGGCTATACCTCACTACTGAATCTTTATTTTCTTTCATAAGGGAAAGTCATGCACTGATTTATACACTAGTAGAGATTAGCCATAAAATCAATTGGAAATATACGTAATGGTTGCAGAGCTACTTGCTCCAGCTGAACCAGAAAAACACTTTACTATGTACGTGAACCGATTTACGTGACACTTTGCTGCAATTATGATTACAACCACCAGCAACATTATAACTTTCCAGAAGAAATTTTCCGAGAGCAAAAGATAGCTTTGGAATGCCATCTTGAATGGATTATATCTGATATAATGAACGAGAATCTTACAAGGAGTGGCTCATATAAAAATAAAGAACCACACAAAAACCCAATCAAGATAAAATGGATTTACGTAACATCTATCGATCAGAGAATTCGGAACAGCCCACAGTTCCGTTGTTGACGGTACCTGAACACACATTACGGAAAACCAAATAATACTACAATTTCGCATCATCACTCAAAATACAATCTAGCAAGTTGAATAAATAGAATTTAGGACTGTTGATGTCATCACTAAATTAGACAAGACTTGGGGAGACAACTAGGCTTATCTATTAATGCAAAAATGAAGATAAGACATTTTAAGTAGGTGACGAATGATGGTGTTATACCTTACCAGTAAGAATGCCGGTAGAAACCAGTCATCAAATTCATTTATCATTGGCATGACTTAGCCAAATTTTTGAATGAATGAAATCCACTTACCCGAAAAGAGGTATAAAATATCCCAAAGTAAAGAGGATTGTAAGCACCCGAGTTGCCCATAGGGCAACATCTACTTTATGGAGAATTAAATGAGATTTCAGCGCGACCCACCCACGCTCTGGGGTGGATACATTTGGATTGTCATTGTTCCCTGGAGCACTTCCTTCACTCATATTTATTTTTTCACTAATAAAATCCTTCCTGAAAGAAAATCAATAGCAACTTACTGCAGGGGGTGAATTGAACAAAGACAACACCGCAGCCACAGGTGCATAATTAGTTTGTTAAACTTCCAAATGATGATCCCAGAAAAAAGGGCCGATTCAGTCACGCTCGACCACCTCGCTCATCTCAGCTCAGAGCGAGATGACGGTTTATAGCTAGACATCCCTTAACCCAGAGATAAACACTTAAAAGGCAACACTTTTACTAACAAAATAACAATTAAGAAAAGAACTGGACAACGACTCACCAGAATTCCTGAGCCTTCGAGGTGGGCTGAAATTACACTTTCCTTCAATAAGATCAAAAAAAGAATATTTTCGAAATTACTATTTCAATCTACGGTCGATATGCATTCACTCCACGTACGTATACTGTGATACTTCCTGTATTAACCGATTAACGACTTTCACCCTAGAATTACCAGACAATATGCAAGTTACTCCACATTCCGCGAGATGATGCAGGCAGCGCGAAGACAGTTGAAAAACTAATATCACTAATATTCAGGTGGGATTTGATTCATCATTGGTGCCAGTTGATTTACAGGAAGATTTCGAGTTATTGACCTATAATTCAAAGAAATTAAAATGCGGTTCAGCGTCGTCTACGTCAAATTTTGATGAGGTACCCCACGATACAGGTTTGTTTACTTATCCACAATAGTAAGACAACTGAGTTAAGTAAAAGCTATCGAATAAGCGTAATAAGTTTTTGCTTATTGTATGCTTAATCTGTCTGTTTTTATCATCCTAAAGAAATTATTTTCGTTTTATTGTAAATATGGCGAAAGGAATTCGATCATTTTAAATTTGATGCGCATGCAGCCCATATGTTACCATACAATGGAATACGAGACACCCTTGACAATTGACGTTACGACATTATGAAAACCTAATGCCCTCTCCAAATAAACAACGATGAGCTTCCCAAAAGAGCATGCAGATAATTATACAACTTTTATTGAGGTAAGCCCAGGTATGGGGTAGGAACTGAACTCTGCAAATATTTTGCATTTTACGTATTTATTTGTAATTAAAAAAATGCATTGGGTGATACCAAGACAGGAATGAATTATGGATAAAGAGATTAAAATGAAAAAGTAAAAATTTGAAGATAAAATTGATTTAGTTATATGCGGATGAATAAAACAAAAACTATAATTTTTTAGCGAGTATACAGGATATTATTTCCAATGGAGTGCTTTGAGTAAAAGGCTAAAATACTTTGCATGTTTCAGTATGATAATGGAGAATTAGAAACTTTTGCCTAGCTCTCTCTTTCTTCATGCACTTGAAAAATGGAACACCCAATAGTCAAGAATAATTTAATTAATATAATTTGAATACCTAATGGCAATGTACTAATTTAGGCATTAAAAAACTTTATAAAGGAAAATCACGGATGTGGATCACCAAATAATTTGGTAGATCACAAAATAATTTGATATTATTCTTGGCTCTATATTGAAAGGAAAAAGCATTTGTATCAAAAGGGCACGCAGCTGTAGTTTACTTCCAAATTTCAGCAGAGCAGACGTTTATTTTATAGAAGACCATTTTTTGGAAATTACGATCCTACCTTTTAAAGATAATTTCATTGGATATAATTAGTTCTTTGATGGTTTTCACTGTTCTCTTTCCGAAAGTATTGTGAGGGAAATGCCAACACCGAGAAAAGTAGATTACTGACTCTATTATCAACTGCATATGTCTCATGGGTACTTGCATCTATTCAGGAAAAGAAACCATATTAAACATTAAAAAAATAGGCTGGCTGTTTCACTACTTGTTGAGTTGGGTTTTTATCGGGGGGCTATGTGAATAAAATCCACCTATTTCAAGGGTTATTTTCGTTCGAAAATATATTTCTTCTTTTCGTTCTTCTCTACACCATTCCGCCACTGCCACAGCTAAACGTCAAATCACGTTCGGCAATGGTCGTGATTCCGCTCCTTGAGAGCGGATCGAAGAGGAATTTGCGTTATCTCTACCGTAATACAATGTAGTAAGCTGGCAATTTAAATTTATGTAAGATTTGAATAGGTTTTAACTTAATGTTCGGACGCAATCGCTTCCTGAACATGAGCTTTTTCGTATAAAAACGCGTTAGATGCTTTGTTAGAGGCTTTGAAAAGTTGAGGTTTCCTTGCTAGAAGTGGGGGTTTTATTTGTTCCTAAATTGGCCGTCAGATGGTGTAACGTGTACTATTTCTCAGGATCATCGTGGGACATCCGTCGTACTGGTCAGAGTTTTTGGTGTTCGTTTTACGTACCTGTTTTGAATGGACTGAATACGTCCGTCCATCGTAGAGTAGGGACATTGCTATATTTGACTCACTCCTTTCGAGCATTTTTTATGCCACTTCCGACAGAATCATACCGTAAAATACGATTGAAAATCTTCTAGTTGAATATATCTTAAATAGTTATATCTTTACTTCCCGGTTATCAGAAGAACTATGGCCTCTACTGCCGTTTCACTAGTTCAAAAATAATCTAAGCTCTTGCAACATAGGTGATTGATGTGCTTTACGTCAGACAATCCGAATAATCTTCTTTGATGGAGGCAGCTGATGTTTTTTTTTACCAAATTTAGTGTTGCCGGAGTAGATAAGATTTGAATCTCGTAACGCTCTTTTTTTCAAGAACGTCTTTGATATAGGGTGCGAATTGATTAAGATTTGGCGTGAATTAAGTAAGTGGAAATAGGTGTTGAAAAAACTTCAGACTCATTCGTGAGCGTGACTCCCTATTGTGTTAACACCGCTTTAAATGCGATGTATTCTTACCCGAAGTTCATGATTAGACATCCTCATCTCATTCCTTGGATGAAGTACTATTCACATTAATGTTTACGCTGCACCCTGAAAGACACCCCAAAGGTGAATGAAGAGGGCAGTGAGGAAGAATGAGTACAACACCTTTAGCGTTTTTTATTTCCCGATTACTTTTTCTCATCCTGAGACTCTGATATAAAAATAATCTCCTCGTGAACCCAACATTTCTCGCAAAGGAATTCATTTGGTGTGAAAGTTGCATTTTTTTCTACGTTTGACCATACGCTGCGTGGAGAGAAGACGGCCATGTTTATTTTAGAAATTATATACTCAATGAATTACGACGGTAAACTGGAACTGGCATTAAATTAGCGACGTGAGACCTATTGGTAATATACTTTGATCCTTTCTACCGACAGTATAGTAATGATATTATCTGCGAGGATATTACCGGAACAAGAGCAGTTATCTACTCCTACGCTGCCCTTGATTCTTGGTATTTTTTGGCGAGAAAAGAAATTATAAGTTTGTTTGATTACTGGCTGTAATTAACATTAGTACTCTCATGATGAGATTTGTTGTGAAGAGATTTTGCAGAACATCATAATATACCCACGATTACCGTAAAACGTCTCAGTCGTTTATTGATAGTTGTGTTCACACGCCCAAAATACAAATAATTTGTTGAGGGTATATCAACGCGTTGCGGGAAGTCATTTCGGAATTTTGCTACTAAAATGGCGGAAGAGCTTCATTTGTGAATCGGTTGGAGTAAAGCGCGTTGAATATTGGTCTATTTATTTTGCCCCACCTGGAAGATGATAGCGGATATCGAAGTGCGCATTTGAATATCGGGGACATTAAATAGACGAGGGTGAAGCTCACTTTAGGCCAACCATCAATATGTGCACATTATATCGTAGTCGGGATGAGGGAGGGCCAATGGCGCTTTTAGATCCTCAGACAATCCTTCTACTTTGAGAACTGCTTCACTTGTGGTTGAAATATCCTCAGGCACGGATGCTTGAGATCAGAAATCATTTGCAGCCAATAGTTAGCTGTTATACCTATTTCTGACTTCAGTGTCGATCGAAGGATGGAAATTTAGGAGTGGTCGACTTCTAATGCGTGCAACGGAAGCTTCAGGGAAGTTCGACCGCTTCTATTTTAAACGTGTTGGTACATACATTCATACATTATTTTAACTGGTTTGTAAAAAAACAGTTCGGAGTGCTTGTTAAAAGCCCCCGTAACGGTAACTCAAAGCGACCTGGTCGCCGAGTTGTACCAAAACAGGAAATCGGTCGTAAATAAGCCCATGAAATAGAAAACGCCTCATGGCATGGCGTGAAGTTATTGCTCATGAGTTAGCGCGCTCTATTCTTCGACTCGCGTCGTCGTAATTAATTAATGAGTTGCGTGGACGACACGTTTGCTGACTAACTCGGTTGCGGTCGGTATCACATGATTTCATTTATTCTCTCTTCGAACAGCTCCGTATATTCGTCTGTCCATAATCCATCTTTGACCTTGAATCACATTCCTTAGCGGTTTATTTGCCCGAGTTTAATGAACAATGGAACCAGAAGCGGGACTCGAGCCCGCGACCGTTGTACTGGAGAATTTGCACCGGAGTAGTCTGCCCGGTCCATTCTTTCTTATCCAATTTCACGAATTATCATATTTTGCTGACAATAAAATTAATTTCTCCATTGATTTATAATTGGCGTTTTCCTCCATGTATTCTTTAACGAAAGGCATGGATTCGAAAGTGGATGCTTTTGAAAAAAGGCGTTAAAATTCAGGAAAATTTGGAACAATTTGTAAAAGCTCTCGTCATTTCGACTCGGAAACATAATTTGAGATGAAAAACAAGAAATTTAAGGAAGTGTCATATCTTATGAGGCTTCTTGTGAGTTCGTACGACCATTATTTCTAATAAAAGTTCTCTCATGAAATAAAGTTTTCCAGCGAAAAAATAACTTTACGTGAATATTTGGTGGAAGTCGGTGTGAGGAATTTTGGAGTCGAACTCAAATGATTTTATTTTCCATTTCAGGGGTAAACATGTGGCCACTTTATGCTCAATTAAAAACGTTTTAACTCCTTTTTGGCTAATTAGATATATACGTCGATGATTATAAGTTCTCTTGACTTTTTATGGGTACCGCGCTGTGTGTCATTGTTTTGGAGTTACGAAGCCTTTATATGCCAATTTATGAATTGCTCATTTGGTTTTCGATATGCATGAGTCAAGGTGTTCTGTGGAAAATAAAATTCGAAACTCACCGGGCACTAATTTTGCGGCTTATCCAAATTTTAATGGGGTTATTCACTCAATATCTATTAACTGAGAGAAATCATCATTTCCCAAATGATTTTTATTCAATTACTTTATTTGATTGGACATTGTTAATGAAAACTTCTGTGATTTTTCTTCCTTTTCGTGTACCCTTAGAAAGTCTTTGGAGTCTCGGCTGTTGCCAAAACATCATTGGTGAATATTATCGCAATAGATCTCCACCGATATTGTTGTGGAAACTAGTGCTGTTTCGACTTAGATCAACTATTCTATCTACATTCAACTGGGCGGCCATGCTTTTATGTATCTGTCGACACAAAATATTTTCGTCTTTGTTAATCTTTTCGTCACCCAGTTTGACTCTTCTTCCTTTTTAAATGTTGTACGAAAAACACGCAACGACATTTGCGTATCTCATTACACAGCACTTAACTTTGAGACTTTTTCTCGTTAGAACCTACTCAGGTGGTGAGTGCAAAGAGCTGTGGCCATATTTTTTGTCTCTCTAAGCGTTGGCATAAATCGACCATTCTTTTTCGTCTCCCTCAAGGTACATTTTCCAAGTTCCTAGGTTACTGGTTCGTTTTTCCGGTCTAGTTATAAGTTGACTCCTCATACAGCTAGGTACGCTTGTGTCCATGCAGCCTCTTTGATCTGGTAAAAAAATGTCACTTCCTCCCTCCGGATCGAGTTCTCTTGCCTGCTAGGTTTAAATTACCAACGCTTGAGAATGCTTAAGAAGTATGGGACCTACATCTTCTTGGACAAATACAGACAATGGAAAAGAAGTATGCTCTCCAAATAAAAGAATTATAGTGATCGTAATTTTGAGCTGTAGACAGCTTCATTCATCATCGGTCGTTTAATCCTAAGATTGGTTGACTGAAGCCCTCCACCCTTCCCTATTTAATGCTGATTCCCTTAACTCCTGGCTTCTCTTCCTTTGTACTTTCCTCTTCATTTGGCCCCTGAACTTATTCCTGGGTCTTCCTCTGGGGACTTTTCCCTCTATATTGCCTTCAGTTATGTTCTTCACAAACCCATTGTGTCTCAGGGTGTTCCCAATCCATTCTGTTCCTCTTTTCTATAATGGTGTTCCATATGGTCCTTACCTCTAACACTTCTGAAAACTTCATCATTTCTTATTTTGTCCGTCCATATTATCTTCAGCTTCCTCCTCCAGCACTAGGTTTCGAAGGTTTATTGTCTCTTCTGGTCAGCTTTGCCAATTATCCATGCTTCCGATCCGTAGAGTGTGACGCTCCTCACAAATGTTTTTACATACTGTTTTCTGGTTTGTAGTCTTATCTTCTTTGAGCACCGCAGATGTCCTTTTCCCATGAACACCTTCTTAGCTGGGGTTATTCTCCGCTTGATGTCAGTTGTACGACTTCCGGCCAACGTGATGGCACTTCCGAGATAGGTGAAGGAATCCACTTGCTCTAATTTCCCTCCTCTCAGGGTGACTTCTACATTCTACAGCCTCAAAGGTCTAAAACCTATCAGCAGACTGCCATCACAAGACTCAATGGTACTGGTAATTCTCGTAACTTGATAACATGATATGTAGATACATATAGCAAGTTAAACCCCTATCAAAACTATTGTTGCACTACTATGTACGAACGAGAACATCTTTTTTTCGTTCCATCTACCTTTTTCGTTTAATTGATCGTACACAATTTGCCACATGATTTGAAGTTTTAAAATTGAAAACACAAATCCAACATTCATTTACAAGTGTATTTGATTCATCGTACATCATGCTGCGCGTGTTACTTGACATACATTCTTTGATGTACATTATTTAACGTACACTCAATACTCTTTGCCGCAAATGAACATTATAGGATAAAATATCACTATAAAAATGGGAACGGATCCATCGCTTTGTCATTTTGCTAAAACTGTTTCTATATCTTGTTTTTAAAATACAATTTGGCATGCTGTTGTAAAATTTTGACCCTATGCACAAATCACTTATAGGATCTGTTGTACCATGAAAGATTAGGTTTGAGAAGCAGAATATTTCACTTTCTGCTTAAACTGTGAGGTATGATGGAGGGCGGTCAGATTCTTGATGAGAAACTTTCTACTCGGGAAACAAGCGTAAATGTTCTGACGAAGGCTTTCGCGGTATTTCATGTTGATGTTTGGGAAGGTTTTCGGCGATCCACTGGGTGGAATCTCTTTAATGGACGACTGTTTCGTCTCTGTTGTAGAGGATATCTTCAGGTCGGAGTAGCTTTTGGATCAAGGACGAAACTGTCGTCAATAAAAGACATTCAACGCAGTGTATCGTCGGAAACCTTCCCAAATATCACGCGTAAACGTAAAGTTCATGAAATTACATTGTAAATTCCTGAATGAGAGAGTGTTATCATAAGGGAAATTGCTGTGTATATGTAACGCGTGTATTGGAGAACCGGGTCAGGGGTTGATATTTCAGGGAGAATGGGAAACGCGGTGTACCTCTTCGGGAAGGACCGACCGTGCCTTCAAAATAGATCCTCCCATCCCGAGGACTAGCTGGGGTTAGTTCTCTTTCTTTAATGTAAGGGTTGAAGCGTTAAATTCACAGGAATGACATGCATGCATGAAGCAACTAAAAATACGATGAGCGACAGGAAACTATCGATGTGACAGCAGAGCACCGTGCAGTTGTGTAATATCTGACTTAAGATATTTCCTATCAAGATGGCTTAAAATTGATCTCACGAGATAAAAGATATTGAGGCTTGCCTGCCGCAAGCTGACTTGAATCATGTCGCAATTTTATTGAGGGGTCTTAAGATGATGAGTGTTAACATGGGCTGGAGTAAACATTAATGGAAAAATAAAAATTTCCTCTGCAAGAAAATTTCATCGAGAGCTTTTTTGGAATCTTGAAAAACTTCCAGGTAACTTTGGAAAATGTGCTCAGACGACGAATGTGTCTTGGAGTATATATTCTTCTTCTAAGGTTAATCTGTCCTCAGACATGTTTCAATTGAACTTCTCCTGCCGTGCTCGTATATCCTGTGCTGCCTCCCTAAGCTCTTCGTAACTCATTCCATTCATAATATCCTTGGTTCGATTTCCGGTCCAGGCCGAATTTTTCTCATGGATTATGCATGTCAAATTGCTTAAGGGATAATCCAGTTATCAGTTATGGGTAATGAGTATGGGGTTATGAGTTATGGGTAAGTTATGGGTAATATGGGTTATGGGTATGGGTATGGATAATCGTTTAGCTGTGGCTATGGCTATGGTATTGTTTAGTCATTGCGACTTTACTGACCCATCTTTTGGCATTTTCTTGATTTTAATGCTCATTATTGGTCTTGACTGTATGAAAAAAACCATAATTCAAGTTTGTCATCCGTTTTGCCCATTTCATTGGTGTTAAGGCAAAAACTTCCTTTGAAGAGTGTCAGCAAAATAAACGTAAAGGCACTACTCAATTCAAAGTTGAGGGCTTTTAGAATTTCTCATTTCTTATTGATAATTTCACATCTTTAGTAATGTTCACATATGATTGCCACGGAAAAAATCATATGCCAATAGCTCTGTGACCAGAAGTGGATTTAGAGCGTCATTTCATAGGAGTCAGCGATCTGGTCGATTATGGTTCATAAATAAAAACGTAGGCTGGCCACGTGCGATTTCTTTCAATCAGTACGCTTCGCACAAACTCAAGGAAAATGTATTAACTAGAGATATAACTGTTTTTTAAATTAAATATAGTCTAATTTATGTTCATTTGAATTTTTAAGGTAGAAGGAAGGATAATTTCGCTGGACGGGTCCCCGGGCACCTACGCCATGAGTTTGATCCCTTTAGATTAAACGCATTGGCAATTGGTAAAAGAAGGACTGGCTCGCAATCATTGGTTAATGGATAGGGAGAGGGTTTTTGGTTAGGGTAACGGTTTAAAATCCGGTCACAAATAGACCGCGTAATAAACCAAGTAATCTGGATTTTTCTTTTGGCATCAGAAACCCGGATTCTGCTTCATTGTTAAAAGCAACTCCAAGCCTCCCTTGTCGGACGCTCATTAGAATGGAGTAAAAGCCGGTTTTCGAGAGAAATATTTTAAAATGAGCTCGATATCTGATTCATCAACTATATTCGACTAAACCTGGCCAGTACAGTATGGTAATACTTGACATTACAGTAAGAATATGCCGGTAATTGTTATATACCCTTTATTCGCAAAACGTAGACATTGGAAAAGTGGTCATTGTACATCAACATAATAGCCAGCGAGCCATCTCGAGGGTATGTGGTGGAGGGTTGGCAGGGAAGGGGTTTAGCTTCATGAGTCTATTTTGAGTTTCACAAAAAGGTGTGGTCTCCGCCGTTGTTCTTATATTCGTTCGTAGTTCTTATATCAAGTTCGTATTTCTAAGTTCTTTTGGTGGGTCAAGTCTATCTTAAGCTCCTAATAGTGGATTTATCATGAGGTTGTTATTTATACGCTCATAATAACTCTTTGTAACAGTTGATTTCCTTGAACTACTCTTCGTCCTCTATAGGTATTAACTGCTTTCTCCGCAAAGATTCAACTTAGGAAATCAAAATTCCTTTTTCCAAATAGTGCTTAACGAAATGGTGAAAGTGTGAGGGTGGTAACCATGAATATACATTATGGATTCTCGACTCGTCACCAAAATCTGTTGCCTAGAATTCCGTAAACAAACAACTTTTTCGATTGAGTCGCTGTCTAGTGATGAAAGACGGTAGCTCAAATGTAAATACAGTCTACAGATCGTAAATAATCACGTCTTACCGGTTTCACTTACCAGTAATCATAATGTAGTGGATAAAAAATGTAGGTAGCACTACGCGCGGGTCGTAATTACACTCTTTTTTAATATTGTCCGGTCTACAGATATATTTAATTCCTCTCCAAATTTAATTACACAAATGCACAATTAACTTCTTAGCACATCGTGAATATCGTTTTACGGCAATTTAATAATAATACAAGGTGAAAAAAGTTGAAAGAATTAGAAGACGGATACAAGTACTATAAGGATTTCAAAACCAAGATCCGACGATATCATCTATGGATGAGAAATTACGACAATAACTATCATTTTAATAAAAAATAAAGGAGAGATTGTTGAACCTACTCCGAGGCCACACATGGATAGTAGGTTACACATTGATATCCACATCAATCTATCTAGATCATACCTTCTGATTCCTAAGGCTCTCAACAGGTAATAAACCAAAAAAATGTAGCTGTAAATTAACAGAAAAAGATCCACACAGCAGAAAAAAGACTCACGATGGAAGTTTCATATGTCTCTTGCACACATCCTGTATAGTAGATATTTCCTCTCTAGCATTTACAAAGTAACTTTTAGGTCTCAAAAGTAGTCAGCTATTATTCACAGCATCAAGTAGTTCGTATCTCATCAATAGTTATTTAATATTCACCACAGTCTCACGTTAACAACAATTAACAACGGCTTTTTACGATTCGACTGAGAAGACTTTTTTCTAAGTGGCGCCAAGGACTGAGTGAGCTAAATGTGGAAATCGAGGCAACAAATTACCTAGGCAACGATTCCAAACATTTAAATCCATAATATATCCTCCTCGGTCCTGGCGTATTGTATACAATACACAGACGTTTGAATTTTTTCCCGCTCAACACCGCAAAATATTGGCAACGCCACCTGCTGATAAGTGGCAGCATCATTAAGAAGCTTGATCGCCTGTTGCGTGGCAGAGATATTAACTCTGCAAACATGGCTTACAACGCAAAATGTAAGTATGAAGAATTTTCCAAAAATAATGCTGGATATGTCTCGGGACGGAGGAGGATATATTCATGGTAGTAACAATGTTTGGAGGCTAAGGATTTTGTTACTCCTGTTCTTTTTCAGAACCAAAAGTCGTTTAGCTTTCAACAGTGGATGCAGCTATACGCTGCGCAAAAATTTCGTATCGGTCTATTGTAGAAACTACAGTTGCTAATAGAATATCCGGATGAATATGGCGAATCGGCCCTTTGCACTACGTAAGATGGGGTATTTAAGCACATTTCCTGAGAATTGAAGCGACTGAACCGAAGCGTTCGCTTTGCAGAACGGGATTAAAGAGGGAATGCCGACCCGATGATCCCGCTTCATCGCACAATAATCTCATTTTAAATGCTCGTTACACAAAGCTTCCGTCTGAAAACCCCCTGACTCGGGAGATAAAAGTCTGGCGGACGCGTTTATCATCCTTTGGCCACACTTGCCTTCCTAGAGGGATCAAGGCACGCTTACGGCCGCTCACGGATGGTTTAACCCTGTTTATTAATAAATACGGATCGCGAGGAAACTATTTTTTTCTCTAACCGGTTCTCGCTTAAGCGTTGTGAGATGGGTATTATTATGGTCTCGCAGTGAGGAAAGATGGCGGGTTTATCGCGGAATGATCTTGGGAGGGACGCGGGAGGCTTATCCTGAGCCTCCCCTCCCATGTCATCTTCATCTACTTATTACCCTGCGAGCCAACACAAGGATGTTTGACAGGGGATGACCTATCACCAACATGTACTACAGTGAAGAAATTTTCTTTCACCAATAAGCACCGCACTATCGGTTTACTACAAATGCTACAGAAAATACTAAAATAAGCCGTAATGTAACTATGAAACTGTGACACATGAGTCATGCAAGGAACATGTAAAACATGGTGTTAGCACAACTCGGCAGATTTAGAAACATACATTAGAGTGCGTATGAATTAATCAGCTACACTACCTGTCAACTAACCTACTTTAATGTCTTAACGCAGTCATTATGATCTCTTATCAATCGCAGGAAAAACGGACATTTTAAGAGAATAAAACTGATTAAAACTTGGCAATGTTCACTGGATTTATTGTTGGTATGGGTTCCTGATGATGGCGCGTAAGCGTCGAAACGCGTCGTACCAACAATAAATCCAGTCGACATTGCGAAGTTTGAATCAGTTTTAATCTCTTAACAAAAATGTCCCTCAACATCTCGCCAGACTTCGTTGAGTTTATACGACATTTTAAACCTATCTGTTCCGCAATGTATTTCTCTTATTTTATTCTCATGATCTGACCTACCGTAGTATGTTGGAGTTCGTAAGATAT
Source organism: Ceriagrion tenellum (assembly GCA_963169105.1). Taxonomy (NCBI): domain Eukaryota; kingdom Metazoa; phylum Arthropoda; class Insecta; order Odonata; family Coenagrionidae; genus Ceriagrion; species Ceriagrion tenellum. Next base: position 28,156,103 of record OY720640.1, read on the forward strand.
TGAAAACTTCGTCTGGAAATAAATCGGTTTTCAAGATACACAAAAGATTGAGTCAAATTTTCAATCGACGGTCTGAAAGCGTCCCGGCTTTGTCCCGACCACCTTCACCCTTGGTTGAGTCCTCCCCTAAGCACGTGCCTCGGGTACATATAGGGGGGTGCTACTCCGGGGGCGCCTTGAATTTGCAATGCACCAATGGGTGATTTAGAATTCCGATACGCACCTGTCGTCTATGCATAGCTCTCGCAGAAGCTCCTGACGCTCCGGTGAAGACGATTTGGGCATGGTACGAATACATGCTAATGATGTTGATAACTTTTTGTTTCCTAAGGTCTTGTATGAAAAAAATCGTAGAAAAAATGCACATTCATCAAATATACTTAAACTACTGTTTCTATCCTCTGAAAACTTCAATGTTACGAACGCGCCACATTTCACCGCGAATCAAAATATTTTCGGCCTTAAAACAGTCCTTGTTTTTATCCTCTAACATAGCGTCGAAGCAGTCATTTGCAGTTGTTGGCAATTTCCAGAGAAAGACTCAGTTTAATTGGCCAAACAGCAATAAATAAGCTATTTGAATTTGCTTTCCCCACTAAGCAATGACATTATGAGTATACCAGGTCGATTTCCTAGTCAGTTATCAGCGCCACATACCTGTACTTGTACTTTAAACGTACGCATATAGGGTTGATTTTCAAATTCCACCCCTCTGAAATATGGATCGAAATGAAGATGAGCATTTGAATTATTTCATTTTTCTTAACGATGTGTGAAGATGTTTCTGCTACAATGCCAGTTCTCCCATCTTTTGAGATTAATACTCCACTACCGATTATGAAAATAGAACTCAATCAGTGTGTTTTGTCTACTGTAGGATCGCGATAGGCTCACTGCTACCGTTCTAACCTCATGGCCTCTAGAAACTTTGTATAACTAAACTACTTCCGTGAGAACGCAACATAACTAAAATACTTGCGGCTCCTTTTAAATGCACCGCCGCAGCTTGCCCTCCAGCGTAGAGCAGTCGCAAAAGAACCTGGCGATGCGCAGGAAACGATTTTGGGACCTCAGAACATGGACCTCAGAACTTTTAAAAGCCTGCCTGGCTGGGGAGGAAGGTTGTAAATTGTGGAGCGTCAGTGAGCGAACCTTTTCTAGTTGCTGCCAACCTTCGCGCCTCGGTAAATTCCATGAGTCACAGCTTCCTGACGCCCGGTTTGTTGCATTTTATTCGTACTACCACTCCTTGCACGTGACAAGGAAGGGCACAGGTAAAGCATGGCATTCATGAAGCAAAACCACTTGCCTATTAGCCTTGTGTGTGTGTGTGTGCCTGGCAATGTAGTTTGGCTCTCCTGCCCCGTTCTCAGCCGTCTCCTTACCAACTTTCCCCTCCGTCCGTTCACCTCAACCCTCTACTTTACCTTTCTTCTCCGCCGCGCAGAAGTGCGCCAGGATCTTTTGCTTTTGCTATACGTTTCGCGGACGGATGCGTAGAACGGACGCATTTTCGTTCTCGGGAGCGACCCATCCAATCTAGTACCGTGTATTTGGGGAAAAGGGCCACGGAGTACCGCGAAACGGGGGAGGGAATTTGTCGTGTGGAGCCTTTCTACTTGCTGCCAACACAAGCGTGTTGGAATGAGCTCTCTATATCTACATCTACGAAGTACCGTGCAATCCACCACTAGGGTGTGTGGCACGGGGTGATTCCACACCAGGAATGCAGCAATCATCCCAGTCCAATCAGAACCGCGCGCGCTCCCCGGAATGCCAGGCACAGGCCCAAGCAGTCAGGACAACGGTACGCATTCAGACTACAAACTAGGAGAGTGATACGATGAAGAACATGCTACCATGCAGCATACTACTCAAGATATAACTGCTGGTTAGTATTACTACTATGACAAATAAATAGCACTATAAGGTACTAAGGCCGGTATTCATAGTCGGGATGAATAATCAATGATTGCAGAATCAACGATTATTCGTCAATCATTGATTATTTGATTTATGTATTCATAGACAGAAAACAATCTCCAATTCATGAATCACTGATTCATGAATCTCTAATTATTTGGGACAATCTGTAATTGGTGAATTACAGATTGGATGTATGTTTATTTTTGAGTGGTATGAGAAATTGAAGAGGCAAAACATTTTGTGGGTATCGTTAAATTTTTATTCAAGTTGAGTATATAGTTTTATTAATTGCATATTGAAAAAGAAAATAAAAAATGGATTGGCAATGTTTTTTTGATAAAAATGAATTAGCCGTGACTACATTAGAATTATTTCTTATGATAATTCAACGTTAATAAAGGCGTTGCTAGGGAAAATCAACAAACAGTAATATCGTATTCCGGCAAGTGTTGATGATGTAGCGTGTGCTGTTTAACGTCAGGAATTGTCCGACCATAAGTGTGGTCTCCTCTTTTTTCTATTCTCACAAAGAGACACCTGAGGCACCGATTCGTTGCCTGAACATCATAAGAAACAGACGGTCTGATGGTGTCAGCTATTTGGACGGCCAAAAGATTAGTTATATGTTTCACAGTTCTGGACACCGTTGGCTGCGAAACAGAACTAGCAATCCCTACATATGTACGTAAAACACTAAAGAAGACGAAGAGTAGCGGTAGCAGCATTTATATCTGATCATTACCGATAAAGAAAATTTGAAATATGTAATTAGTAGCAATTGATGATAGCTTACGAGTAAAACATTCACGGCAATTTCGGCCGAGATTAAATTCAGCATGAAGATTTTTTTAAATACTACGTGATTAAAAACCGCTGTGATATATTTTTTAAAATTTGTAATATGATATCAACAATTCAATATCGATGCCTAAGCGTAAAATCTCAAAGCAATGAGCCACAGTAGCACAAGAGGAACTGTCAGTCCTCGCGGAAAGTGTCGATATGTGAACAATAGTTCTAAGAAGAATACACTCGATCACTACGGGTTTTGAGAATCGGTATCCTCTATTAAACTCTTCGTCTGTCAACACTCATGTCTATTGTTACAGCAAGTTAGATAACGGATTTTAAACAGATTTTGACGTATATCATAAGTGGTCCATCACCAGACCCCAGTGAGGCCATTGACATTAAAGATTCACCCTGTAGTACGAATTTTGTGGAAAGTATCACGAGAAAAAAGGCGAGGTGAAGTCCTATGATATGACATGTAACTCAGAGGAAAAATTTCTCTCTGGTCGTGAATATAAAGATGGAAAAAAAAACGGCGGCCAATAGGTTCGAACGCCATCACCTTCACGCATGAATCCGCGGCGCTAACCACTACACCAAAACGATCCTATATTATAAACGCGCGATAATAAGACTTATAAGAAAAGTCGCTTTGAGGGTGATTGAGACGGGTGATGTGAGGCTCCAGAACAACCTGGCAAGAGTAAATATTCCCAGCTTTTTTATACTAAGGGCGGATATTTCTGATTATAAACTGATTAATTACAATACAACTAGGATACGTTTGACGAAGTCCAAGGCGAACTAGCCTTTGACCTCGTGCACGGCATTATAAATACGGCATTTAAATCGGCGAGTCAGGGTACGTAGTCTCCCCATGTGAGTAATTTGGATTTGTTGGATCCCTAACGTGTATTTTTCGCAGCCTTTAGTGATACGCTGGTACATCGTCATCGGCAATCACATACGCTAATATATCCGAACGAATTTCCATTGCACGGAAATCCTAATTCAGTTCAAGGTAGTCAATAATCCTAATCAATTCAAGACGTTCATCTAGAGTATATAGACTTTTCTATGCCTTTATTGCCGTATAAAATTGTACAGTTGGAACGTAAAGACATGTCGAGAATATGTCGTAAACAATCACAGAACTACCGAAGTGCAACATAGAAAAACTCTAATTAATTACGGTCGAGAGCTTAATTCACGAATTAATGATTATTTGGCCAAATAATTACAGTTTGCTTGACTATGAATACTAGAACTATAAACAATGATTATTTGACGACTATGAATACATAATAATCAGAGATTGATGAATCTCTGATTCAAGAATCATCGATTGACGAATCACTGATTCTTTGACGACTATGAATAAGAAACTGTAATTAATTAGAGATATAATCATAGATTGAAACGAATCTGTAATTATTGAGGACTATGAATACCGGCCTAAGACATGCAGGAGTATATCATGCCGGAGATTGCATGAGAGGTTAGTATCTACAATTCATGTTAAGATATTTAGCACTGCTGAAAAAAACCTATTTAACCTAGTCAGTATCCTAGAACTGATCTATCACAACTATTATGGTCTCTTATTGTACGTGGAAAAAATGACATTTTAACTCTAGCGGTTCTGCAGTCTCTTTCCTTAATCTTATTCCTGTGATCGTTCCTATCATAATAGTTTGGCTGTAGCAAAATATTTTCAACGTCGGGAAAAAAATAGTTTACATCAAACTTTCGTAAAAGATTTAACCTATATTTCTCCCTCCGATTGGATAGAGGTTCCCACCCTAATTCCCTCAATAGTTTAGTAGCACTGATATGTTTATCATAACAATTTTTAACAAACCTAGCTGCCCTCCGCTGCATGCGATATATATCTGAAACTAGTCCTACTTCATAAGGGTCCCATATACTAGCGACGTACTTCAAGTGGGGTCTTACGAGAGAAAAATAACATCGCTCCTTTACCTTCTCGTCACACTTTCCTAGTATTCTTTTATTAAATCCTAATTTACGACTTGCCTGTCCACAAATTTCTCGTATATGCTTCCCCCACGACAAGTCCTGAGTAAGGGTCACTCCTAAGTACTTTACTGACTCTACATTTAAGAGTTCGGCTTGATTAATTGTGTACGCCTTGTTGGTTAAGCTACTCTTCCTCCAAAAATTCATAACGACGCACTCATTAACATTTAATTCTAACTGCCAAGTGTCTCTCTAAGTTGAATGGAGATCCATGTGAAATTACGAGCCGAAGGATGCCTATCCGATCGTTTACGGAAGTTTTCGTCCGCCTTGGACGTCTAATTGTGAAGAACTATTTTATGCCTGTTCATGTATGCATACATCTACTCGCGATATCGCCACAGGAGACGTTGGTCCGCATTGACACGGGGAACGTGTGATCAGGAGCTTTCGCTATATTCTGTTAAAAATACTAGTTTCCCGAAATGCCAGTGTTCTATCTTCATTATACTCGACGCTTCGAGAATTTCCCTATATTCTAACAAGCGCTTCGAGCATTCGGATGACTCACAACTACCTTCCATCCTGTTTCGATTCTTCTCACGATGAGTCCTCAAGATTAGATCCCTAATACCACCAACGGTGATGGATGACTTAAACCACCTGCCTAATAGCCTTGCGTAGTGCTTACTGGCTTATTTCGCGAAGTAGTTTGATTCCCCTGTCTCTCATTTCTTTACACTCTTCCCCTCCGTCCTTTCCTTTCATTCCCTCCTCTTCTGCCTCCCCCTTTTCCGCGCAGGTCTGTGCTACGAAATTTTGCGGCAGCTATATCTGTGCTGTACATATCGCTTTTGTCCGTCCAACAGATGTGGAGTGATATAATAATGTTTTCGCGGAAACGAAACCAGACCTTGGGCTTTGTTCAGTAAAAGACTCGTCGCGGTCGAACCTCGACAAACCCGCGGATGTTGAAGTCACAGCCCTTGCGACGTATTTCAAATTATACGTAGCCCTATTTGAAATTTTCGAGTCTGTGACGCCAAAATTTCGTCCTTGTTGAGGCAGGGAATTTCCAAGGCTATGCCGATTGGTTCCTGTATCGTCCAATAGCAATCATGGTCCATTGGCAGAATTTCGTATTCAGGATGCAACTCATTCTTGGAATGCTTTCTTAGGGAGAACATTGAAAACATCAAGGAAAATAATTTGAATAAATATCCGTCGTTGGCGACGAAAAAAAGATGTAGTCCATCATTTATTGATCGCGCTTTAAAACCGCTGTTTTATTTTACTTACACCCAGGGCAATCCTGAAAAAAATGTGCCCTTTTTTAATGTCACGTCTGGAATAAAGTAGACAGAACAGAAACGGACAGCGCAGTGTAACAATAGACAAATGGTTCCAAAATAGAAATTGTAATGGAGTCACTCACGCATCTGAGCTCTTCTGAAGCACACACATTGAAAGAATTTGCCGGTGAGTCGTTAAAACACTTAGGTTTTCATCATGATGTGTGTGGGTCATGATGTAAAAGATGAACTGTTAGATGAAGAGCGAAGACAAAGTAAGCAATATAAAAATCAGTGGAGCGATATCAATTATATATCGATCGCCAGGTGTTCCAATTTTGGCATTTAACGTAGATTAGGAGTTTAGTTAGCTGAGAGGAGAGTGAAACGTACAACTGCAGCAAAGCAATCTTCGGATTGAAAGCTGTAGATGTTGATAAATATTCCTTAGATAAGTTTTAAACGCAGCATTTCCACGATATTCCATTCGATAGTCGGCTTGGTCCGGCAAGAATTTCCCCACAGTTTTCAAAGTGACTGGAGCGGTTTATCGATTTATTTTGCTTTGGAACTCAACCTACAGGCTGTAATGGAAATGTAGCTACAATGTATTTAGATATACATATTCCCTTAATTAAAACATGTCAAGACTATAGTTTGCGATGCGGTAGTATAAATTTAGTAGAAATTATCATGAAAAATGTTGTTTTCGAATATCGTACTCAGCGTGACTCCCTTAGCAACTTTTTGCATTTGTTGGCAACAGTTATGATGACGAAAAAATATCTTAGTATATTCCACTCTTAAAAAATTTTTTGCCGACCCAGGTTCGGCAATTAACTTTTAAGTGTGGAATATGCTAAGATATTTTTTCGTCATGTCTGTGACAATTTTCCACAAAGTTACGCCTTCAACCATTAATTTAAACAGTTATGATGTTAAGAAATGCATTCTTTCGGAGAAGAGAATATGTGCATATTTTATCCATTTTTTACGACACGTATCTCATATGCCACAATTCTACGTGTTAAAATAGCACTAAGTTGCCAAAAAATATATCGGTATGATGTAATAGTTTTCACTTTTATCTATATATATAAAACTAATGAGAAAACGTGTGCAAAATTTCTCGCCAATCCGTTCATGGACAAAAATCGGCTCAACCATCTTCAAAAGAGATGGCTTTTCGATTGGAGGACGTCCGCGAGGTCCTCTCAGCTTAGTACTTGAAACCCTTCCGATCTCCGCGATTAATGTCAGTCACAGCAAGGTGAGTCGGGCTCATGGAGTCGGGAGATGGACTCATCCCCGCGATCCGGTTGTCGTCCCATCTCGGCGGCGATGCGTTGCCACCGCGACCCTCTGCAGTTCGAATTCTTCCCCACCCATTCTTCTCCCCCAATCCACCTTGCCGTCCCTTCACATCATCCCCCTCCCTCGCACTGGGCATTAGGTGCGGAGGGAGGGTGGCTGGAACCGAAGGACCTCCCCTTCCTCTTCTCCGTGGCGCACGCTTCTCTTTCTAGAGAGGGACTGCCGGTCTCTTGGGACGGCGAAGCTATTGTGTCCTCTCCTGATGGCTAAATATCGTTCATTCATTGGTTGTGCAATCCTAAGATTGGTTGACTGCAGCCCTCAACCCTTCCCTATCTAATGCTAGTTCCCTTACCTCCTGGTATCACTTCCTATGTACTTTCCTCTATATTTGGTCCATGAACTCGTTCCTGAGTCTTCCTCTGGGAGCTTTTCCCTCTATTTTGCCTTCAATTATGTTCTTCACAAACCTATTGTGTCTCAGGGTGTGTCCAATCCATCTGCTTCTTCTTTTCTCTATGGTGTTCCATATGGTCCTTTTCTCTTCTACTCTTCTGTACAATTTTTCATTCCTTATTTTGTCCGTCCATTTTATCTTCAGCATCATCCTCCAGCACGAGGTTACGAGGGCTTCTAGTCTGTTCTGGTCAGCTTTTCCAATGGTCCATACTTCCGATCCATAGAGTATCACGCTCCACACGAATGTTTTCACACACAGTTTCCTGGTTTGTAGTCCTATCTTCTTTGAGCACAGCAGTTATCTTTTTCCCATGTACTCCTTCTTAGCTTGGACTATTCTCCGCTTGATGTCCGTCTACTATAAATACGATACTAATTATCGTATCAGTAACCATAAAATAGCCACACTGTGTCAAAAACTCTAAGATTTATTGGCAATTTCGAGACCTTGCGCTTATGTAATATGGGACAGTCGCGCAGTAACTTCCGTGGCACAACTTCATAGCCTACTTTTATGACTCCAACACTTCGGATATTCACTTCAAACATTCTCTTCATGTACATCGATTTTTTAAATTGCTTCTATTCCCGACAAAATCGGCTTGAATTAATGTCCCTGGTTATTCTGGTTATTAAGGATTTCGAAGAAAATACTCATGCCTTTTTACTCTTATAAAAATGGGCTTTTGATTCTTTCACGGTTTTGTTGTGTTTCGAGGTTATTTTTGACTGCTTGACTTGCCAAGTGAATTGATATCACTCCTAGGGCTTAAGATACCATTATATATCGTGAGCATATACAAACTTTGCGATGCAATAGACAGCGCTATATCGCTTATCTCTAGATACCAAAAGTGGCTCAAAAATCGCGCATATTATCTGAAATCGCTTATAGAATTATGTCCTTCGTCGCTTGATGTCACATATCGTGTGACATCGAGTGTCCCATGACATCGCAAAAAATCACGCTGGGCATGGGAATCATCACAGACATCGATATTTCCGCGATGCTCGTCATATAGTGCACTCAATGCATCACAATATCGCATATTCCTATTGACGATGAGTTTTTATCACTTGTCGATTGCATTTAGATACGGGTTATTTGCTCATACTCTTGAGGAAATCATTTTTGAGGTTTCGAGGAACTATTCACTCATTCGTTTGAAGAAAGTACTCATTCATTTGAGGTACTGCCATCGTAGTTAAGAAATTTTAAAAATTATTCATTTTTCCGTTAAAATTTGGTATTATTATTACCTGGCTACAAACTATATTTACTCATGTTATAATCCACAGAGAGCGCAGCGACCAAAAATTAAAAAGATTGGTACTATTTGGAAAATATAGTTCAGGAGAGGGAATAATTATCTTACATCGGAATGGGCAATACCGAACTTTGGTGACAAGTAGCTATTCCAATGGATGATCCGTGAAAAAGGAAGATTGAAAGGCAGAATTTTCTGGAATGATAAGAGTTAAAAGTGAGATAGGTTGGGTGCATTAGGATTTTCCTTTGCGATTATTATAGCCGTGAGTGGTATATATCTTCGTTCTTTTTCTGCTCGCGATTTTAATTTTTCTATGCTAAATATTTTTAGGTTCGAAAATACGTTGTTTTTGTCCATCCCAGTTACGTTGGGTCTTTAAGTATTTTTGGAAGGGACGCGAGAAAGGAAATTTCTTACTCCGTTCTGTTTGAATTATTTTTCTGTGGCTATTCGATATGTGGCGATGGAGTTGTTCTGTGGAGGGGTGGTTGATCTCGTCGTTAGGCTCGTTCAACTTGCTTCCTGGCCTCTACTACCATTATGCAAAAAATCGTGCTTAACTTGGATTTTGAACGGCACACCTGCTGATGTAGACTTCTACGTCCCAAGAAAAATTAACAGGACAGAACTGCGTTTCAGGCTACCTGTTTTCCAGGCTACGCCAAAAATCGTGAACTTGGATGGTTTGAGCGATATACCACTTCATTTAAAATCATTGCATATGGTTTCACAATGAAGGAAAATATCTCATTTTTTACAAATGATGCCATAATTTCAGTCGTTTATCACTCCCCTTTTCGAGATATTTGCCAACATTAGAAATCGTTTTCCATGAAATATTAAACAGCTTGGTAGCGCTGATGTGCATAAGAAATTGAAGATCTTTCATAAAAATCGCGTCAGATATTCAACCATGTGTAGTTATGTTTTCTCCATAAAAATAATTTCATTGCTTGCTGTAATACTTCATATAAAATCTTTCGGCTCTAAGACGTTTCCTACGTACGGCAAGAAGGAAATAATGAAGCTAACGCCTCATATTTATAATTGGTAAAGTACTGCATAGTCCATAAATCAAAGATTTTGAGTTCTTTGTACTGTAACAATTATTTTTTTCTTATTACCACTTCTTCAATTTTAAAATAAAATTCAAGTCTAAATCTGTTAGGTCTAGAAAAAATCTTAATCAAACTAAATCAAGAAATTCCGCCGTGGCTGCGTAAGTCGAAAGTAATGCTGAGTTCCACCTTTTCGCTTAAACTATTTATAATTATTTATTTTGCTAATAATAGTCCTCAACTATTAGGATACAGGATCAAAATATAAAATATGCATATTATGCGAAGTTTAAATGTATAATAAACAATTTTTATGGCCAAATGAACAAATGAGCTGACTGCGGCGCCATCTTTCTCTAACAAACGCATTTTGACTTTATTCTCTGTGGTTATTTGCCGATAACTCAGTTACTGAGGTGGACTATTACTCTTATTTTATTAATCTTCTATTCCTTGTAGGTATTTACATATAATTTACAGCTTTTTTTTTGGCTGAGAGGGAATTTATTTTAGGTCGAGAAATATTACTTTATACTCATGTTTCACCCATTCTAGCGTTCAACAACCGGTAATTTCTAATGGAAGCTGTCTGACACACAAACTTATCTTTTGAACAATTTCTATGGCAATATGAACTGACTGCGTAGCCATCTTTCTTAAAGTAACGCATTTTGACTTAATTTTCTTTGGTTATTTTCCGATAACTCAATTACTAAGGTGGATTAGTACCTAATCTTTTCTTATTACCATTCCACTCCCTGCAAGTATTTGCATATTATTGACTGCTTTTTTTTGGCTAAGAAGGAATTTATTTTTGGTCGAGAAATTTAACATTTAACTCATGTTTGACCCATTCTAGCGTTTAACAACCGGTAATTTCTGTTGAGAGTTGTCTGACCCTGAAATTTATGATATAAGTACATGGTACTACGCTCTCATGAACGACTGTTGTACATTATGCATTAATTGTATTGTCATTGTTGTAACAAGATGCTGGAAAGATGAGATTGATGCAACAGCATATATCTTTTGTGAGTGTGAACAAAGACAGAGAATCAGAAAATAGATCATGTTCTTTACCGAATTCCATTAGAAAAAAAAATTTCCAGATCAATTCGCGCGGAATTTGAAAGTAGCGCCGAATGGAAGAATTTTGTTCTGTTAATCAAAACAGAGGACACTTTCTTCTGTAAGCAGCCACTATTACGTGAATTTATATGGATAAAATACGATTTAAGTCATTTTGTTCTTGAACCACCTTCATGTGAGAGAGAAGGGTTTGATTTGTGAGAGTCCATTGATTTCAACAGATTCAGGCGAGATATCGTGGAAGTTCATCATATTTTAACAGAAATTGTTGACAGATTTAATTATCTATGGAAATCATAACGTACAACCTTAATGAGAAACCAACATGGAACAATAGAATAAATAAATTGAGTAGAGGGGGATCGGGTTGGTGTGGTGGCTAGAGTACCGGCTAACCATACGGGCGGCCAGGATTCAAATCCCTGCAGAGGAAGATGTTTTTCAGAGGGAACCCGATCCTTACTTGAGTGTCTTGTGGAGGGCACTTCAAGTACAGTACTCCGTCTGTTGGATGAGGCGTTAAACCGTGGTCCCCTTGGTGCCTTTCGTTAAGTGCAGGCTAATTCCGACGCCGGGTTTCTCTCCACCCTTCCTCCCTTACCTATCCCCTATGGCGCAAATGACCTTAGCTGTCGGTTGCCTCCGCAAATTACAATTCAAATCGAGTAGAGCACAAGACACTACAAAATAGTTACATAACCGGAAGTAGCATATGCCAGTGAAACCATGTTCAAAACAACTAACACAATGGAAATAGATAAATTACTCAGGATAGAAAGGAGAGCAGTCACAGAACTTGCATAAATGAAAAATACCAATAAAACGGGCACTGGAGGTTAGCTTAAAATGAAACAGTCTACAGAGAAACAGAACCTGTAACGAGCGCGATGAGAAAGAAACGAATCTCATTCTTCGGACTCCTAATCATAACGCCGGAAAACTGAATAGGCAAAAAAAATATAGAAAAACTATGGAACAGTTAGACCAGCATAAAATGGATTGCAGAAATTAAGGAAGATATGAGTGAATTACACATGACAATAGTAGATTTGAAAGGAAAGACAAGCACAATCATGAAACACAAGGACAATCAGACCAGACTGCAAACCAAGATTAACAAACGGAGAATAGGAAGGGTGATCCCATATGAAGGAAGAAAATTACGATCCGAGTGAATGAAGAAATACTGGGCTAACGATAAACAAGATAAAAATTTGTAAAATAAAGAAGACCTGAGGATGGCGTGACAGCCGAAACCGGTCGCTAGTGTTCAATAAATTGTGGAAGTCACAAATTTTTATCTTGTTTATTATGACATCCTTCCACTACGTGAAAGCTTCAAGTTTTCATTTTACTTGGCTGATAGAAAACAGAAGAATTCCAGAAGACGACTGAAGTGGTCCAATGAAGGTCATAAAATAAAATATTATTAATAATAATAATAACTAGTAGATAAGAACTGTCCACCATATTATAATTATAATCCTGTGTCCGTACTTGAAAACAAAAATTAAAAACTATATTTTGATCGTGCTATTATTACCGACAAAAGAATTTAACGTTAGAGACCTGATATCACATTAGTTGACAAATTAAATAAAACTGTGTGCTTCATAGAAATTCAATTCCTTTCACAGATAGATGGAAAGGACCATACTGGAGAAAAACAGCAATTATAAGGACGTAGCAGCTGAGGTATTAAGGATATGGAAAATGAACAAGGTTGAGATTGTACCCATAGTAGTATCAGCCACTGGAATAATACCAAAACAACTTCGATAAAGTATGAAAAAACTAAAATTACATTACAACATATATGTCCAAATTCAGAAGGATGCCATTATAGCAATATATAGTAAGGAAATTCTAAATTTTTAGTAAAAGAACTGAATGATTTTTTTCTGGGAGTGCTGGGTATATTACCCGTACCCTAGAATAACCCAGCACGACTGAGGAATGAAAAGAAGAGAAAAAATAATAATAATAACAGAAACAACAATTGCACACTCCCACAGGACATTTTAATGATTATCATTATGTAATTTTAGCCATTTATGAGTACCATTGTATACCATATTGTATACCATTAGTATACCATTTGTATAACATACCATTGTATACCATATAAATGAGTATCATTAAGTAATTTTAGCCATTAATGAGTACCATTGTATACCATTTGTATACTATACCATTGTATACCCATAATGAGTACCATTACATAATGGTACTCATCCAAATATCCTAAGGAAAAGTGCAATTGCTGTTTCTGTATTAATTGTGAGAGTCAATTGTTTACCTGTATATCCTAGAGATATTGCAACAAACATCTTTCAGGCGTTCCGTGGCACCTTTCGCCGAGGGGTGAGCTCTCCTCCCCCTCTCCGCCCCCCCATCCTCAATTTCCCCCGCCTCTCCTTGCATTCCCTCCTTTCCACCCCCCTCCACCTTCTTCCTTTCTTCCCTTTATTGGAAATGACCTCCCGACACCCCATACCTCCTCCTCATCTTCCTCCTCCCCCTCCCTTTCTATTCTCTCCTTCTTTCTCTCCTCCTTCCATCCTTTTCCCCGCAACACTCAACCTCATTCCTAACTAAACCCGTCCATGTGAAATGAGGTCCGGATATTCTGGAAACCGGTTCCTCTGCTCATCTCCCTGCGCCTTCCTTAACGCCTCCCGGTTTTCTTTAACCCCTCCCTCTCACCCCCCTTTTATCCTCCCTCCTCCTCCGCCTCTAAACACCCTCTCTTATCTTCTGTTCCTCTCCCTCCAACACCGCATCTTCCTCCCCACTCCTCTCGTTCCTTCACCCACCCTCTCATCATCTCGCTTTGAAATCCTCTTCTTTCCTCGCGTTGAGTCCAATTATTTTTTAAGACTCCTTGATTCCTTACCCCCGTCGGGCCCCCGGTTTCAATCCCTGATCCCCGGCTTCCATTCCCTCCTTAAATCCCCGCGATCTCCACTGGCGGCCGACCCTTTCATCTTCACGGTGTTCACCCATCCGCCATCAACCCTCCCGATGACCTCTTCCTCCTGCCTTGGCACTCCCGATTGTCGCTGGACTTGTGGGCCAGAGTGAGTGATAATGGGAGCTCTCCATTTACTATAGTATGCTAATCACTCCGCATCATAACTGCGCGCTTGCCTTCCATTTGTTACGAAGCCTGCCCACCAGTTGGCGCCCTTCAAAGCTGACCGGGAGCAGAGCTGACGAGCGCCAAACAACAAAAGAACGTCGATAATGCCATCCGTGATTGTCATTAGGTTTTTTTTTATTTTCGGTGAAGGCATCGAACACGTTTGTTATATAGTTTTAAATTTAACCGTTATAATAAGCTTACATTTCTAAATACTTATTTTTAAGGGTTAGTCGATTCAACTTTTTTTCGATTCCGATTCTTTCAAATCGATTCCCGATTCTCGGTTCTGATTCCATCGATTCTTATTCGTAATAACAGGTGGGATATTAATATACCAGTAGCGTACGACTATTACTTAAATTAAACATTGGCTGAAAACAAAGACAATTAAGTCGATCAAAAAGTATATTTATAAACAAATAGCAAATATATCCTCAGCTTATTGAGGTAGATTAAAAGTACAAATTGATAGCCTACACCCAAAATTACTGAGACAAATATGATGTGATAAATGAAATTTGATTTGAATATTTATCAATCTGGAATCGATGGAATCGGAATCGACTTAAGGCGATCGATTCTCGATAGCGATTCTAATCCTGAGAATCGCTGGAATCGAGAATCGACATTTGGATTCGACTCATCCTTACTTATTTTGAGTGTCTTCAAAATCTCAGCTGAGAACATTCGACCATGACTTTTGTTCACTCGCAGATTGCTGCCTACCGGCAGGTTATGACAAATTTCGCCGCCGCAAATCGTCCCATTTAACGTTGTTCGTGTGCGCTCAAGTGATCCTATGTGCGCTAACTCCAACACCTTGAATGAAAAGCTCCTAATGTTATTCGATGAAGAATTTGATGCATCTAGTTTAGAGTTTGATTTGCTCATATTAATAACTGGAAAGTTTTAGGAATGTGCGCGCCATAAAAGGTGAAAATCCACAATCCAGGCTGAACACCATCATTAATTCTGGTACCATGTTTCAAGGATAATTTTTTTAGATTGATACTTAATCGTCCTTTTTTAGGCCAGATTGAGCTTCTTCAACCTAAAAAAAAATAACAGTCCTGCTAAAAATTGGTTTCTGATAAACAATTGAAACAAATTTTGGTAAATCTGCGCTTCCGACACACACACAATGAGTGAGGTATATCGCCTGTATTCCATACCTCACTCATTCCACCTCCTAACTTGCCGAAAACCTCCCCTCCTACGGCATACCTTACTGCTCGCCCTAGTTTACTTCGGATCGCCGTGTAGTGGACATCGCTCAGCTGTTTCGCCTGGCATTTTTCCGCTTTGTTCAAATTGGCGATTGATTTTTGAGCTTTCGAAGTCAGAACACAGGTTGGCTGACCCTTTAATATTTTGTTTGTAATTCGTAAGCTAGTGAAATATATAATTGTTTTATTTGTGGTTTATTCTATATACTTGTTTGTTCCCTCCTTTTATCTACTCGTATTTTTAGAAAGAATTTGTTTTGACGGGCGTTTTCGGAGAGAAATCCACCCCTCTCGAGTTGAGGCTTCGAGAGATCTTCGAGGGACGCTAAGAAGTATTTGAGGCAAAGAGAAAAGGGGTACGGAATGGAGTTATCATGAAAGAATGTGGATTAGCAGCCGTAATGGGATTGTAGTTCGTCACATACCTGAAGGTAGAATGACTTAGAGCTTGGTGGCGATCGATTCAACCAGGTCAGGTTGGAGGAAGGTGTAAATATAGAAAATTATGAGTGGGTTGTTTAATATTTTGAAGAAAGGAATATTCGTTGCCTTAAAAACTAGGTCGATCAGTCCACAGGTCAGTAAGGTATCCATGAGAATAAGAGGATGTGGAAGAAAATAGTTTAATTGCATATTTCCTCCGTTATCCGCTACTAACAAATTAATTTTTCTGGTGTCTATCCCAAAATGATATGGCATTAGTGTATCCATGCATGAATAATGATTTCCTTATGTCTGTTAATCTATATTCCTCACGCCTATCTAACGATTCTGCACATTGGGTTATTTTGGAATATTTATTGTGTGATGCGCGCAACAAGGATTTAAAGCGGAGTAAATCCAAAAATCTTATCCAGATTGGCGTATTTAGGTAATATGATGCATGCGCAATAGTTTAAATTGAACCATATCAAATGGATCAGTTGTGCATTAAATACCACAAAAACGTAGACTTAGGCTGAGGAATTGAGGCATCACTTATGATTTATCTAGAAATTGGCAAAAGAGAAATAATACAAAAATAACTCAGCATTATATATAAAATACGAATATATTCCACGAACCCTCCCTGTCACATAGATTATTTTTCGCGTAAAAAATAGGCTTTACTTTCGTGTATCATTTCGCCATCTACTCTCTTCTACAATCTATGGTCTGAACTAATCCGGTGCACATGTTCCGTCGAATCAATATTTCCCCAGCGAGATATTAGATGAAGAAATATTACCCCATCACTCTTGTCCAATGATGTGTGATTTCTGAGAAGCCGGTAAAAGTTTTATGCCTTCCGCTAGACGTTGGCGGGATTTAATGGCGGAGGACTAAAACCGGCAGATCAAATTCTTAGAAGTCTATGACTTCGATTCCATTTATTGTGGCGCCATCCGACGCATCATACTGTGCAGTGTTGCTCCTCCCACGACGCTGGTTTCAATGCAGCGCTAATGACTTCAAAGGCCATCACGAAAAGAACACTGATACGGGATTTTGAATTGAGAACTTTCATTAGATGGTCAATAAAGAAAATGCGGTGAAAATGTTTGGTGTTTCCTTCCCCTCCTCTTCTCCACATGTAAACTCTCTGCTTGATTCACCCTCCCCCTCCATACCTCCTCTTTCCTCCCACCCCCAATTTCCCGGCCTCGGTAGTTGGCCGTCGGCACTCCCGCAGCTCAGGACCCGTTCATTACGAAAATCATACAGTTAGCTCGGACCTCCGAGGGCAGTAATTACCAAACTTGGGAAGCGCGACCTTAGGAACATGTGTTGGACAGGTCGTGGCTCGTAGAGAGAGCCGTCAATCATTCGGGTATGATTCACTATTCATATATACGCACGGCCATTATAACGGATGGTTTTATTTTCACTTTGTGAATTACAAGGTTTCGTTCCAGTCCTCATTGATATGCGGGCAGAAATGCGAAACCTCTCAGTCGCTAACCACCGAGAGAGAGTGGAACCTAGCACTATTATCGGTGAGTGCAAGTCTGATTATTTTTTCATTGAATTTTCCTTAACTTAAGCTGTGAATAAAAAAAATTGAATTATCAGCGCAAAGGTCAGCGCATTGCTAATTGGCCAAAGTTTGTTTTTAATTATATTTTCCTTGAAATGAGTTGTGAATTTAAAAGATTTTAATCTTAACTCAAAGGTTTTGTATTACTAGTGGCCAAAATGTGTTTTTGATTATATTTTCCTTAATTTAAGTTGTGAATTTCAAAATTTGAAATCTAAACTAAAACATTTTTTCGTTAATTTTTGGCCAACATGTGTTCATTAATTCTCTTGATGTAGCATTTCGTGTTTAGTGGTTGATATTGGCCCAATATAACTGTTGGTCAGACGAAGTTTTCGGGTTTTTATAGTATGCTTAACATAAATTATTTAATTGTATCTACGCTAATATAATGGTGCGCTTGGATTTGTAATACAAGATGTCTCGAGTTCTATAGAATCTTAAGCTGCGCTTTGAATTTTCGGTTCACACGAATGTCCGTAGATTTCTATCAAAATTTTTTGAAAGTCAGTTGCCAGTTTAGTTAGGTGGATTTGAGTGAATTATCATGTCGGTTAATGAAACTATTCCTCAGTTTACGAGGTGTTCGATGGGAATTTATTTCAATTCATATGGCTCCATTTATTCTTGAATGTTCGATCCCTTAGATGGTGAAAAAAATTTGTAAGTTTTTACCTTTTGTTGTATTTTTTTGCACTCAAAGCTATTCTTACCATCCAATTTTGTTTCTGATTGGGATAATTTAATCCCATTTTTTTCTATTCCCCCTCCTGAAACCACGGAATGACAAGTTAACTGAATGCTAATGAATGCGCCTTGTCGACCTCGACGGGAGCGGTTCTCGCAATTGGCCAGTTAAAAGAGTTTTGCGGTCAGCCACATTCTTGAGAGATGCTTCACCCCAGTAAAAGTAGATATCGACTAATCGTTGAGATATTTTCCCTGTGAGTCAGTTCCACGTATGAAAATCTTCCCCATTCACGTACTTGTTAATTTTTTTTTATTATTGATCGTTTTTTACACTGCTCAGCTGACTTGTGCCTCTAAACCTACTTGTCTCTAAGCAGTTTGCTTTTTGTAATGCGATTGTTTTCCTTTAACAAGGCGTGAATCCGAGCTGAGCAGGTGGTGAAGATCTGATATGAAGTGGGATAAGGTTGAACCAAAGACTTTGCATTTCTTCCTCCTTTGCGCGCAATCTAATAGAGTCTGTCTTTAAGGCCCACAACGAGTACATATAGCACCTGGAGAGAAAGCTGGAAGTAAATAAAAACAATTGTACATTCAAGATAGGATAAAAATAGGAGTTGGAAGTATAAGATGTTGTTTCAGGCGTATCCTAATGGCATCAATTCATGTTAAAATGAAAAAAGGTCATTTTATATATCAATACTATTTTATTTAGAGATGAATGATTTATGAAGCATTCTCTAAGTACTCGACAGTCATGGCCGAAAGTTTTATGAATAGTGAAATAATGCGTTCTAGCTTAATTTCTCGGAGGAAAACCTTTTTTCCATTGATTTTTTGAAAAATTTACATAATTCATGTTTGAGCCCCATGATGAAAATCAACACGACAACGGAAATCGGGGTACGAGTATCGTATTTATTTTCCCTTCCGGCGCACAGCTATAAGAAGTTGAGAGCAATATAATTCTGTATTCTCTGGTTAAATAACTGCCAAAAATTTTCTTTTCCAAGTCTGGATATATATGCCTAAATTATGATAGCAGCTTATTCACTCTAAGTGTTGCACTTTCACCGCCACAATTGTAAAACAATCCAAAGGGCGCTATAAACAAAATAGTAAATGCGTTAAAGACAAACATTTCCCTTGGAGGTTGAGTCCTCTGTTCTCCGGGGTTGCCACCGCGTTGTTACATCTTGAGACGATATTTCGCCGGCTATCCTGCGGGCTTCTTCAGGTCCAAGTGACCCTGAGTATCCCATCAGTGAAAATGTGATATGTACCTCTTTATTTGTATGCGCCTAGAGTATCATTCATAAATATTGCTGTTCAATAATAAATTATAACAGTTCCTGCGGGCTTCCTCAGTCTTCACAGACTCATTCTTAATTGGACCTGAGCAAGCCTGCAGGGTAGCCGGCGAAATATCGTCCTCAAGATGGACCTACGTGGCGGAAACCCCGCAAAACCAAGGACTCGACCTCCATCCAAGCCCTGCGGAAGCCTCAATCACATAAATTTCCCTTTTTTAATGGAGAGGAGAAATGCAATGTGTTTTGTGCCCTAATCATGACCCGCATAAACTTTTCCTGATCAACCGGCAGTGTTTGCCATTGGGACACATGTTAGAGAAGCTGGAGTTTCAGCTATCCGCATTCCGGAACGAGTCCCATAACATTATGGAATTCGTAACCACTGAATCATCAACTAAATTTTTTGCGATCGTCCTTTTTTTATATTTATTCCTAATACAAACCGCTTGATGCTGCGGCAGAATCTCCACCTTTTATCAATGCCCTCTTTGTCTTCTCTGTCTTTCCCTTTTCCTCAGGGGGTGAATACCAGTAATGTGAACAAAATAATGAAAAATTTAATGTAAGATTCACGAAACATATGAAAGCATGTTTCATGATGGCAAAAAATCCATGTTTTGCCAAGAGATTAACTGATAACAACCATTCCTTTGATTTTAAAATAGATGCTCAACACACTTGTGACAAAAGTTGCTGAGTTAGATTTAAAAGGAAGTTTCAAAATTGGAGTATTTATAAAAAGTTTGGTGAATAATTTTTTAATGGGGATGTTCCTGTGAATCGTGCATCCTATCATTTCCATTTCTCTCCCCCCTCCTTAATCAATTCTCTACGACCGTAACCATGCTCTCTTTCATAGGTCGTGATCACCCGAATTACTTTTCCTTCCCATTCTTTGCCTTACCAAAAACCTCCATTCCTTCCCCCATCCATGGTATAAATAAGAGACTAACTTCTCCTTGACTTAGTAGCCTCTTGAAAATGGCGTGTAAGTGTTAATACCTATTTAGGTAAAAATAAGTTTTGTGGACTATTTAAAGTTGACTTGTATTTATTACTATGGATAATTTACACCAGATGTGCTCATCAACGATTATTTATTGGTATCTAGGACTTAGTTGTTTTATCGTTTACTTTTTGCTACCAACAACGGTGAATAACTCAGAAAACTCGCCCAAATATGTTTGTGAAGTATGACAAAATTTAAGGCAAAATATTAGTTGGGAAAATAATCGAGGGAAAAGCCCCCAGAGGTAGACCAAGGAATAAGTTTCTGGACCAAATTAAGAGAAAAGTACATAGGAAGAGAAACCTGGAGGTAAGGGAACTAGCATTAAATAGGGAAAGGTGGAGGGCCGCAGTCAACCAATCGTAGCATTGAACGGCCAATAAATGAACCCAAAAATGGACAATTTTTGCTGTAATGACACTTGGCTATTGTGGAGAATGCAAAAATTAATTAAGACAAGTCCTTTTTGTGTCATTTGTCTTTGAATGAATGTTCTCAAATACGTACGATTCATACAATTCCTGTCACCGTGTTAAGTGAGGAGGTTGTCCAGTGCTTACCTCGGTAGGGCGCCGCGCATTGTGCAAGCGGTAAGATAGTGCATGCAGCTGTCTTACTACTCACATACCCCTCGGAAGCAGCGCCGCTCATGTGGGAACTTGTAGGACTGGATCATTTCGCCTGGATCTTCTAAAAGTTACCACTCAACCCCATGAGCAGTCTAAGATCCCAAAAAGATTCTGCACTGTAATTTCGCAACGCTTCCCTCCACCTTTTTGCGACGAAGTTTTACGTCGTAACATGCATCTGCTATTCACTACCAGAGCAGCCGTTAGCCAGTGACGGAACCTGGATAGAAGTTACAGTTCAATCGTCGTATGTATTTATTACTAATATATTAATGTTTGCTCGTCTTTCTGTTGGTGACGTCTTTTTTAGAGACTTTCAAGCGTCCTAGGAAGCTAAAATTAGACAAAAATACCGGTCGTATCCGAAAAACCCGAATACAAAAATTCCAAGGGACTGTTTTATCCAATTTTTTTAAACTGTTGGAGCCATAAAAAAAATTAAATCGGTGTTGTTTGTATTTATAAATTAGTCACACTTAAGATATGAGGTTTATATTTTTATTATGGAACCTCTCTTAGAAGATGGTTTTTAGGTTTTTCATCCCATCTTCCTATACGTTTCGTTTTTGACTAAATAGTGAGCTATTTGCTTCCAAATCGTTTTTTAAACGATTATAATTGTAGGGTTTTTTATCTTTGAAAACCGCATTTATAAACCACATTAATAAACGTAGATGAATATCCTTGTGTAAATTTATGCATTATGTAGAATTATTATTTTGAATTTGGGAAGCCTTGAAGACTCCTCGGTAACCTTCCTGGCATTCCTAAGCTTGAGCTCTCTATTTCGGAACCCTTTTATAAAAACAGGAAACATGGTCAGTTGCTGATTTTCTATTGAGGATTCAATCATGACAAAGTCATTAATCATAGTTATAAATTCAGTGAATAAGTTTAGCCAAGGAAATGAATTTAAGAAATTCCCTCAGAACTTTTTCCGAATTTGTATTGAATATGATGCAAATTTTCACCAGAATGTGAAGGAATTCGGCAGAAATTGCTAGGGAATTCTATAGAAATATGTACCTTAAAAAATTCAATACTTTTTACGAATGTCTACTGATATATGTAAGATATTCTGTAAAAATGTGTTCTTTTTAAAGAAAGGGTACAGCGTTCTCCTCAGTTTTCCGTAGGGTAGCAAACTATCGACTAAATTTCAATGATCAAACAAGCTCGAGAGCATTGGTGTTTGTTCCTGTTTCCCCAAAACCCGCCCAGTCACATTATCTGTGTCGACGTTGCTGTTCTCAGCAATACCTCAAATATTTCCACCATAACATCGCCAGCACCCCTCCCCTTCCGTACTTCAGGAGAAATTCTTCAGACTCCCTCGCCTTCTCTTTCTGGATCGACGGCATCCTCTCTCATTTAAAATCTTCAAGCCTTTATCATCGTGCACGAGAAGGGGAATGATTACCACCTACTCATTCTCATCTCTTCCCTCTATCTCATTCTCCTCACAGCGGGGTCTGTCTCCTTCTTCAAAACCTCGCGGTGGAAATGGGAAAAGAAAGGAATAGGAAAAAAGGATATAAATCACTCTTTCCTGCTTCTCTCTCTCCTCTCTTTCCTCCATCACTAATTTTTCCGAACACGCGATGCATACACTCACACAAACACACTCTAACCTCCTCCCCCTCTCTCGTTTGATTGCATGTTACGGGCGTATCGTGGTGGTGGGGTCGCGTCCCTGGGAGACGTGGGTCTCTGGATGGCGTGCCGGCTATTGTGATTCCTCTCCGGGCCCTAAAATATTTCATTTGATGCGTGCGTTTTTTTGTTTCCCGCCTCTCTCCTCCGTCGGCCAGACGATTTCCGTGACCGCGGCCTCCCGCTCCTGAATTCCTCCCGACACTCTGGGCGATATCGTGTGAATCCGAATTAAAACGTGTAATTCAGCGTTCGCGGGAATTTTCTTTCATCCAGAGTCGGAAGAATGAGCGAAGGGCCCAATTGACGGGGAAGGAGTAACGGCCCCAAACGTTGCCTTCCACAAATTCTCGGTATCGGAGGGATTTCGCTCGTATAATCTCGATGTATTTATGCGTTTCACTGATTTGAGGTGGTCTGAGCGAAATATCATTTCACCCAGAAATCAATATATTTGGTCTCAATTTAAAGAAAGGCATCTCAACCTTCCAAAGATACAAAAATTTCAGTCCTTTACCGGACAACTTTCAGAGATTTTTGACGAATTATACGAGCATTTTACATGGGAAATTTTACGTGTATAGACTCTAGTGAGACTTTTTTTTTTTTAAATAAGGTATTTCTAACACATGGAACTCTCCAATAATTTAACAGTGTGTAGTTTTTACGTTTTCTCTACTATTTCTGTAAATAAATCATGTTTAAATCGTAATTTTCTTCAGGATCACAATAACCATTCGTTGTGAAGGAGTATTAACCGTACAACGTTAAAAAATGAGTCAAGTTAAATACTTATATAGATAATTTACATAGCAATTGAGAATTTCAGTTATGTTAAAGTATACAATTGTTCTATTAACAATAGAATATTTAATTCATGCTTTCTACGGCTGCTGAAATTAGAACGTATCCTTCAAATATGGTCTACATTGTGACTAAAGAACTATCTTCATTATCTCGCTCAAACTGCCTTTAGACAGTCTCTGGCTCTTCTTCTTGGAATTGTTTCTTCGTTACACAATAAAAAAATCACTTTGCTATTTCAGCATGAATTCATCCTGCCTCAGATAAAAAATGAATTAGTGTGGAAATTGCAGAGTTCATTTTTTCATTGTGTTTCACTAATTTTTATTTGAATGTGCTACCCAGGGTGAGCATTCTCATATATATTGTGCAGCTGTTCAGGTAACATATTTTATCGGAGAATATGTCGCTTGAGAATTGAAAGAGTTTTATCTTTAAGTCATCTCCTTTCCAAGCGGGTGTCATACTGCACATAGTTCAAGCCCGTATCAAACCAGCACGGTTGCGGGGACAATGGGTATCACAATAGTTTCCGAGTATGGTACTGATTCACTATTGTGCAATGGTGAGCCAACATTCAGGCTAATCGCTAACACAATCGCTTTCACAGTCGCTGAACAACTAGATAATAGATAATAGATGCGGTACTATTAACGATGGGCAGTTGATAAATAGTCGGCTAAGGCAAAACAATACAACTATTTTTCAGCACAACAAATTTTATTTTTCAGCAAAATCTCCGGTGTATTTCATACATTTCGTCCAACAATTCTCCAATTTTTGATGCCCTTCGAATGATACAATTTTTGGAAGCTCTCAAAATACGCCTCTGTATCAGCGATGACCACCTCATTCAACTCTTAGAATCGTACTTTTAATCTTGAAGGTTTTAAATTCGACCAAATCTCTTACCACCGAGACATTCCTTAATGTTTGAGAATAGATTATGGTAGGGTGGGACCAAATCAGATGGATATGGTGGATGAGGAACCAATTCATAAAGCAGTCCATACGTTTCACCCATTGCAACGGTCGATTTGCGGGACGGTACAATTAATTTGCCTCTAGCGGTAGCTGTCGGCCAATTACATTAGCTTTAGCAGTTGCTGAGCGATCTTCATATTTCCAACCAGCGCCTTCCATACCTCCTGGAGACTGTTATTAATTTTCTGGCCGCGAAATCGACGATATGTCGGGGAAAATATTTTGAAAGTTGTTTTTACGGCCTGCAGCCTTAGATCGCTTAATTGAAAATTGTATTAGACCTGCACTTCGATAGGGATGAAAACTCTGTTCCCTCGCCTCTCCTATGGTCCCGTGGGACATAGTTCCAATAATACTAGATACCTACATCAATATCTAGCATCGGCTATCAAACTAGGTATTGTGCTGGATTAAGTGTCGTACGGTACGGGTTGCAGTAATGCAGTGACGGCTTTGTACTCAATAGCTGTGATGATTGATGAGCTGTGATAGCGGTGATCTCACTGGGTTGAAATGAAGAAAGTGAAGGGTCATTCGCATAATGTCTGATCACGGCTTTTTATTCAGCTTATTGAAGATCGAGTCCCACTTGTACGGATGATTTTTCTTTTATAAACGTGACCTCTTGCATTGGAATTCAGAATAATATAAAAGCGGAGTTCGTGTATAAACGAGTATTCGACATCCTGATGTGACCGTTATGGTTAAATTTGAAGCTCCATTGTAAATTTATGCTTCCGTAATATAAATGAAAAATTTTGCCTGGTTAGTACTTATGTCGTCCCAATATGAGCATATCGAAAACAGTAGTGAAATATCTTGCAATTTAGACTACATAAGTTATAGGCATTGAAAAATTTCTTTACGGTATCTATGGGCCGTAGTTGTGCACCACTCATTGTCAGTAATATTTTCGCAACGCTGGATGTAAAGCGAATCAATATTAACCAAAATTAGAACCGTTAAAGGATATATCACAACTGACTTTCCACCTCTGATAGGTTTATAAATTTAAAAAATGCTACATTGGAAAAAGATACCTGGGGGTAAATGACCGGCATTAAATTTAGGTCCTCTCGTTTTCTGCGACTGTTACTGCAGTCTGAAGAATAAAAAATGTACCCCTGGGGGGACTCGAACCCCCAATCCCCGGTTTAGGAGACCGATGCCTTATCCATTAGGCCACAGGGGCTTATTCATTTGGGGCAAAAATGTTGCGATCTGAATGTTTATGGTTCAATAGACGGTCCCCTCTTTTTCTGTCTTTTGTTGCTTAACTACCCTTCGTAAATAAGCACTTAAGGCAGGACTTAGCTGGCAAGGACGTTACTCGTGAGCGAAAAATATTTTAACGCTGAAATGCTCAATCAAGGTAGTTTGAATGAAATGTCATTTCGCCTAGAAATCAATGAATTTGGTCTCATTTTAACGGAAAATATCTTACTCATACAAAGATTCCTAAATATCAACCCGTTACCGAACTACTTCCCGAGATTTTTGACGAAAAATACCAGCCCTTTTAGATGGGAAATGGTACGTATGCACTCCAGAGAGACATAATTTAAAAAAAATGAATAATTTCTTACTCCTAGATCTCGTCAAAAAATTAACAGAGTGTAGTTTTATTTTTTCTCGATTATTATTTAAAATAAATCGTATTTTCACCGTTGTAGTTTTTTCAGAATCGCAAAAAACCTTCCGTTGTAAGAAGTTTTGAACGTACCGCGTGAAAAAAATGAGTCAAATCAAAGACTTATGAGGATATTTTTATGTGATTACCCAGAATTCCGTCAAATGCAAGTGTATTATCGTACTATTAATAAAATAGTATATAATTCATGCTTCCTATAGGTACTAAAATTAAAACGTATAATTCGATTAAGGTCTCCATTATGACTAGGGAACTATATCGCTCAAACTACCTTAAGATAGCTAATAAACGATTCCTACGACAATTTGAGTGATCTAAGATCAAATGAAAATTTCGAGGTAAGTTATGGGCTCACTCTCATACATTACAAATAACTGAAAACTGTGCATGAAGGAATAAACGGATTGAATTAATACAATATGATAAAGGTAAATTGATCGCCGAAAATAGTACGGGATATTAAAATGCTTTAACAGCAGACTGTCTCGATTCACAGGAAGAAGAATGGAGTGGAGAGTTTCTGTAAATAAATGTTTTCCTTTATTGCGGTGATCTTGTCGGGTAGTTTTGTATTTGAAAGTATAAATATTGGAAGGTATATATTTTAGCCTTCATGCGTATATCTCTAAATATGAGTGAAGAATATAGAAGTAGTTTCTTTAATTTTCTTGTCGTTTCTAGTTGTTTTCAATACTGTCGTGACTTTTTGTCTTGGTTAATGTCTGAATTCATCATTTCATTGACCTCCAACAATACAAATCTAACAAAGGACGACAATGGGAGCTAGAAAGTTTGAATTGAAGTTGACATTTTCCATCTATGTCATTTATAACGATAATGGACATCATATTTATTACCGGACAGCTTATGCTCCATTTCATAGCAATTGTGACTCCTTGCATCGATCACTCAGTGACTCTAGCGGTCGCATTGCATTACGGCCGTGTATTTTTGAGTGAATTCCTAATGGAGATGGTGAAAAATGCATTTCAACTTATGAAATATCTTGCCAAAGTAGGAGTTGGGTTTGTTTTTTTTGCAAGGGAAAGAGTTTACGCCGTGACATGGGAGGCCGGAGACTTTGTTGACAGGCAGTCACGAATCCGCCGCTGCACTCGCTGTGCACGGAGAATTGATCCCCGCGCAGATGCGCTCTTCGAAGTCTGTCGGTACGTTTCATATCCAGAGCGAGCGAGCTACGGATTTTAAATGGAGCAGGTGAACAAACGAAGGTAGTGATCTCGAGGGAGCGAATCTATCCTCCTATTTTCTAGAAAATATGAAACCTCCCTATGCGTTGTTTTGTTTATTCGATCGTTTTTGCGATTATTCGTACCGACTGATATTAATATCATTATTATTGCATCAACAGGTCAGGCCGCGCGCTCGGTTGAGGGATGAATTATTCGGATTCTGTATGCGTGCGTTTGTTATTTTTCATCATCATTTCTTGTGTCCAGAGAGAACTGTCTTTTTCCGCGGCGATAGCGGTTTCTCTTTAATGGCATCACTTCTCGTAACCAGATGGGGATGGGGAGGGAACGGGTTGGGGAGGCGGAGGAAGGAGGGGGGCGGGAGGACGAGGAGAAAGACAATTCGCCGTCCGCCGCTGATAATTGCCCCGGCCACGCAACAATGACTCTCAGTCAAGCACACGCACCGCATTCCGGTTCCCGATGGCGGTTTTGTTCTTGGCTGACCTCCCTGCCAGACAGAAGGGATGAGTGTGCAGGGGCGCAAAACCTACTTGTTGACGACTGAAGATCGTGTCCTACCAATCTTAAAAGGGGATTATCCAATTGCCGGGTATCGGATTTGACGAAATTATACCCGCTGGTAGTCCAAATATATACGTATCACGCTACTTATTGGGAAACAATTAGGTGAAATATTTTCACTGAGTCATGTCAAGAATAGCTATGGGAAAGGAAGCTTTTAATAAGAAGAGAAATGTGTTATGCAGCGGTATGGACCTAGAACTGAGGAAGAACTACTGCTGAAATGTTATGTGTGGAGTGTTATTTATATGGATGCGAAACATGGACCTTGGGAAGGAGAGAGAAGAATAGGATCAATTCTTTTGAGATGTAGGTGTGGAGGAGGCTAGAGAGAGTGAAATGGGTGGATAGAGTAAGAAATGAGGAGGTGCTGGGAAGAGTTAGGGAGGAAAGAACACAACTGAAAACAATACAGAAGGGAAAGGGAAACTGAATCGGATGTATTTATGAGAGAAGGGGAGTTTTAATATAGAAGTTGAGGGAACAGTGGAGAAAGACAAAGGAAGAGGAAGAAGAAGGCTGCAAATGACAGACGAAGTAAATATAAAAATAAGTTACAAGGAAACCAAAGAAGAGGCCCAAGACAGGACGAATTGGAGACAGCTTTGGTGTTTGGGACCCGCCTGCAGTCAGAATACCAGTTGATAATGATGATGTTCACTGATATAATAAACTATAGCATTGTCAGTGAACCATTAAATCCTATATGTTGACCCCAGAAGTCAAGGGGTCTAAGTGACATTAAAAAAAAACAAGTTATGTACAGGAATGGGGCGTGAAAATATAAATATTTTAGGTGGCAAAGGGGTCCAAGTGATTTTCTTGACAGGTGATGCTATCTAGGGTAATGCCTCTTAACTATTTAGTGGGTTGTACCAAACATTTTCAACTTTGACTTAAGTTTTCTCAAAACAACGATTTTGTTACTTAGACCCCTTGACTCCTGGGGTCCTCATATAAGGTACCTTACCTATAAAGAAAGGTACATTAGGAATAAGAAAGTCTGAGTTGCGTAAAGGTCTACGCATTGGCCCGGTAAGACAAAGGTCCGTGATTCGATTCCCGATTTGGGGTGGGTTTTTTCCTTGGACAGTTTCTTCGTACCGATAGCATTGCTCCTTGAAGGCAAGAGATAGAAGTGCAGAGGTTAGGTAGTGGATTAGTAGTTTGAAAGATGTTGGTTTTATTCCTGGAATAGGTTGTGAGATTTTCCTATCATATCCATCCAAATTCTTCCAACTGATGCCCGAACACCTATAGCGTAAGAAAATATAAATTATTGAAAATGCCAAAACTCTGTGATTTATTGAACGTATCAGCTGATTTTTACGCAGTAATGTAGGGTCAGCTATAACATGAATATTTCATATTCGTTGGAAATTGACATTTTGAGGATGCGTGTATAAGAAACGTTAGTACCTTCGCGAAGTTTTCCGTTAGTGCACGTTCGCGGACAGATCACCTGGACTCAGCGCAATATTGAGGGATCCGGATTCGAATCCCGGTCAAGGCGAATGATATTTCCTATTAGAAATTTTAGACAAAAATTGAGCCTAAGATGTCATGGATACGAATTGACTCTGAAAGTATTGCATTTTATAAGTTCATGGAATAGTTTATGTTGGGTTTTATGTAGACCCCAAAGACAGCGGCCACCTGCTATATGCTGACCTTAAGTTAGCTGGCAAATTGCATAGAATTGATACATTTTCAAACGTTTTGGGGAATTTTCAATGAGACGGGCCATAGAAAATAAGAGGTGTATATATTGCAACACTTAGAATGTTTTGTTAGCTTTGATTCTATCTCAAATTAAATTTGCTGATTATGTTTTCGAAGCGATGAGTATTTACTAGGAGTGATCAGAGATTTGATATCAAAGTGTTTAAATTGATTAAAACACAATAACGGACCATAATAAATAAGAGGAATATAATAACAACGCTAAGGAATTTTGTTAGCGTTGGTTTTATCTCAAATTAATTTTGCTGATTATGTTTTCAAAGCGATGAGTATTTACTAGGAGTGTTCAGAGATGTGATATTAAAGTGTTAAAATTAATAAAAACACAGTATAATAGTGGCCATAGCATACTTGTAGTACAACATTGATGTATTAAAATTATTGATACGGTGCTTAAACTTTTTATGGCCTAATTCTTTTCGAAGACGTGTTAATTAAAAATATTTACCCGATGCAGAGTACGGGAAACCGCCTTCTTTCAACCCACTAGCCATCTACATATGGCCCTCTATCAATCTATCAGTCTATAAATTCCTCCATATTATACCTTATTCGTACTCTCTTTCTAATGGTGTTGGTTGGGAAGGAGATATTGAAATCCATGGATGTTTTTAGCCTCCAATGGAGGAGGGGTTTGATTTTCCTCGGAAGAGCTTCTTATGAAGATGGAAGAGATTGTTGCGGTTGGTTGATTTTTTCGCCGGCAGGTGAGATGCAATCTGCAACGAGATCGTTTCTCTTTTGTGGAATCCGTTTACACATTTTACCGGACAAAAAAGCCTCCAGATGTCTTCGACTGATTGATAAATGTGAAACAGGTGTATTGCCCTCGGATCTGTTGATTAAATAATCGTTAAAATCATGATTTATCTGATAAAAAATGTAAATGTGTGTTTTGACCTTTTTAATCGTCTGTACTGAATAAAGCTCACAATTTATGAACTTTTACGTTTATCCGATGGCAAGTTGTATTATTCAAACTGAAATTTTGTTTTGCTGTCGGAAATGATCTGTTAAAAGACACTAGGCTGTCGGCCTAGAGTCTTTTAACAGATCGTTTCCGCTACCTAATGTATGCAGCCTTTTTGGGATTAATGTGTTAATTTCATTGTTATTTCCACTTTTCCATTTAAGCTGACATCAGGGTGTCTATTACGGAACTTGCGATACGCTACTTATCTTACGAAAAGGTTTCTATCCTACGATACATATGGTCCGACATGTGAAATGCTATTACGGTTCACCCTGAGTAAACGTACGATAAGTAAAGGTACGACAGCGGAGGAGTTATCGTACCATACGGGGAAAATAGGCCGATAAAGCTATTTTGGTTCTTCTTATCGTACGATAACCTCTTATCGATTGCTCGATATCCTATGGCCGACTGCGAAGCTGCTGTAGCTGTCGTATCGTACGTTAACGGAGTTCACTTAAGTTTTTAGTTCAAGGAAATAGGAAAATATATTGATGGATAATGCAGTACAATTATTAAATTAGTATTATCGTGGAATGCACTTCAAACTGACGTATCTTTTGATGAAATGCGGTGAGAAGTTGAGATACGATGAAGTGATGTTCGTTCTTCCATAAGAATGTACACGAAAAATATAACTTCGCGTAACCCACCAAACACTCGCAATTGTTTAGAGTAAACAACATAATTATTAATAGAGTGCGATAGTATTGAAACTATTACTATTGAGGTGGTTTGCTATTGATTTAGTGGTATTGATACTCCGAAGTTAATCTTCTAAGTTCGTACGCCAAAGAGCCAAGTGAGTTATTTTTTTCACTGATTTACGGCGTATGACAAGTTAAAACTACACCGACTAAGCGCAATAATCTCCTGTAATAATAAGTTTTGACTTTTATGAGTAATACTTAATTATCTTTCGCGAATGAGAAGTTAGATGTTGCTTTTCCTAACATCCGAGAAAGTGATTCCTATAGGTCTTCGTATTTTTATAAATAACCTACCTTTATTCTCACACGGTCTATGTTCCGTCTCTCAAAATTACCGGTGCTCTGTTTTCGTTCGTCATCTGTTGCGATCCATGCGGAGCTTGTAGCGCCAATTTCTGCTCTGCCATCATTAATGTACGATATCCTCCCGAATAAAGCCGAACGTAAACGTACCATATAGACACGGGAACCGTAATAGAACATTCGACAACATCTATCGTATCATACGATACGAGACAGCAGCGGTATAGGACGTTAACTCTCATCGACGGAAGTTCCGTAATAGACACCCAGGTCCAAAAGATGGCCACTGCCGATAAAGATGCACGGAATTATCTCGCCGAATCCTTCGTAACACATTTTCCATTAATTTTCTCCCTAATAGATCATTGCGAGTTATTTTTGTTTCATTCCAACGTTTAGCATAAAATGACCTAGTGCTGCCAATCCTTAGATTCCTGCAGATTTCAACCATAATTTCATTGCGATTGGTAGAGAGTATTTCAGTCTGGTATATTCTCACTCGGATTTCTTTATAGTAGATTTTATCAAATTATTGGTTGGAAATATGACACTTAAGTTTAAATGGAAGGGAGTTAAAGTCCTCTACATTTTCACTGGAACAGGCCCCTATATCCTAATGCAATTTCCTTCTTCATCTCAACATAAGTACTATCGCTCTTTCTTCCGTATTTAAAGATTATTTTCTTTTTCTACATCTACAGCTACGTGCTACCTTGCGAGCTACCTACATAGGCGTGTGGCAGGGCATGTTAGGACACCAGCCGCGTAAATATATGATAAGGTTTTGGGCGGTGAAATGGAGACGTGTATTATGGGAGTGTATTTAGTGGAGCTCAGTTTTTATTGTGGTCGCTTATTGTGCACGGAAAGAACGAGTTTTTTTTACCTATCTGTTCGGCAATGTATCTCTCTTATATTATCGCTTCTGTCAGATCTATAGATGTAGTGGAAAGGAGAGAATGGGATTAAGAGGAAAGTGTATAGGAGAGGTGAGACAAAGCTACTTAGATTCCCTCTAGAGGTACCCGCATAAGCCATTTAGTCTGTATATTTATGCCGGCTTACTAATACTTGATTTACGCTCTTGACCTCAAACGATACCATTGATGAGTGCCAATAAGTTTCGCTAAGAATATCCCTTTATGCGATGGTAGGTGATTAAAAACAAAAATATTTAACAGTCAGGTTAATATGTTTTAACTTTGTGAAAAATCGCTTAAGAATGTGTCCCGTTCATTTGACCGAATGTAAACTCTCGTCAACTTTAAATCGCAGTATGTTACACACCCTGTAAGTATCTGGTTATGGGCTTAGAGAGCTTTCTTTCACCAGAAAAAAGGGACAATTGGGGATATTTAAGGACGCCGTTACTTAAAATGCCAAAACCTTGCCAATACTCTTAATACTGCACATTAATTTTGGATTTTGTTTACGCACGAAGTTACTTGTAGGTAGTTGTACATTTCAGTTTTTTGGTTTCTATATTTCTTATGGTTACATTGCATCATATATCCTAATATCATATATCCTAGGCGCCAATACTAAGACTACTTACAATAAGACTAAGCACCATCCACGCTCGTAGTCAGTTTTTAACTGGGAGCATTTCAACAGTTTTTAGGACTTTGCGTTACATTCTATATACCGCAGCTTTATAATCTTATTGACTCTAATGTCTTTAATAAGTAACGCATACTATATAAAACATTTATAAATATACACCACCCGGGTCTCTTCACTTCAGCATCATCTTCAGGTGAGGTCAGATGACACGTAAAGATGACGCTAATGTGTTGAAACCTGGATCGTATGTTTTAATGAATTTGAGTCAAAGGTAGAGTTACTTACTAAATACTTTACACTAATGGAATACCTCGTAGTCACTAAAGGCCGTGTTTTACCTTACTACCTATCCATCTACCACGGCTGCAAGTCTCTAATATTGCTTTAGATTGATGTTTGACATTGCAAGTGACCATTCACTCATCCTGGGGCATCTCTTCTGCTCTGCGCATTGCCCTCAACACTTCCTGTCCCCTCGACGAACTCTTCGCCCCTTCCTCCCCTCATTCCCCTTCCACTCCCCTCCCTCCGCCTCACACCTCTCCTACCACCCCTCACTTTCTCGCCTCCGCATTCCCTGGATCCACCGCGCCCTACCTCAAGCGCTTCCTTCCTCTCCTTGGGTTTCGACGCGGAGCCCTAAGTAACGTTTTTTTAATTAACTAATTAATTAATTAATTAACTAAGTAATATTTTGAAAAATCGAAAAAAATAAATGACTGAATTACTTACGTCGAGATCGAGAATCTATGGGAGTCATTTCTTCGAAGTATCCCCTTGTTAGGAGCCATTCAAGCATTACGTAAGACGTTTTTGGGGGAGGGGAGTTAGGATCACCTTACTTTGTCTTACGAAGAGGGGGGAAGGGGATCTGGAACCAATATACGTAAGATTTTTGTCCGTTTTGATACATCGTATCGTTTTCAAATATCCTGTGTTTTTTTTTATAAATACCCTGTGATTGTTCACAACCTCATCAGCTGTGGTTCCGTTTCGCTCATAATGTTAATGAATGAGGTACTCCAACACTGCATAATTACGCAATACCCAGTGCTAAAAGCTGTACGATGGAAATATGAAACAGCAGAAAGCGAGAATTAAACGAAGAGTAGATACAAATATCTAACGTCTTACGTAAGACTGAGAGGGAGGGGGAGCAAATGGGAAAATCTTACATTCTCTTACATGGGGGAAGTCAAAAATCTCATCCATCGTCTTACAAAATACTTGAATGGCCTCTTATGTGGAAGAAGATGATGTAAATAATCCATTTAACCCTAAAATACAGGGCTAAAATGCTATGGCAAAAGAAAATAATAATACCATGTTCACAGAAGAAAGAACTGACATCATTATTAGTATACTTATTGAAAGGAATAACTCGTTCTTGTCTACAATTATTCAATTTGTACTACGCGTGTCACAGATTTACTGCATCATCAGGTACAATTGTTTGTATAATATTAAATAATTGTAGAAAAGTACAAAGTATTATTTTCAATATAGATGCTAATGTTTAAGTATTCTACGAAGTGACGCCTGATGTCAAGTTTATCCGACAACACCAGTTTAAGCTGGGCCCGTAGAGATACTTACAGTTAGCAAAGAGATAAATATGCATTACCAATATTCCTACCAATCATGAAGTGTACTCACGATGAATAAAGCGTGATAGTATATGGAATGGAATCAAATATCAACAAAATGGAATGATTTTCTGGTATTCTGAGTAAATTATAAACTTCCTCGAGGGTGTCAAGGTTGAGCCCCATGCCGCTCCAATATCCGCATCGGTGAGCAAAAACTGAGAGGGCAGACCAACAATAAGTAGAAGACTAGGTTTTGAAACATGCCCGCATGAAAAAGTCATCCAAATCCATCCTCTCATATGCTCAATTGGAATTCTCCTTACCACCTCTCATCACGTTTATCATTCATCTGCTCAGTCTCTTTGTAATAGCTCATCAACTTCTTCTTTTCTCTAAGCATTATTTTTTCGATTGTTTTGCATGCGGGCATGCTTATGAGATTTTATATGGCCTTCTTTCTCTCTTGATTGCAAATCACTTATATAACGATCATGCTTGATTTTATGGCGCTGAAATGTCGACAATTTTCAAATAGCTTAACTTATCTTTCATAATATGCGTTGAAATGCCCAGAAAAATATGTTTCCCTCATACTGCGTGGTTTTGGTCAAATTTTGCGACTCGGAAAAATACCAATTACGTTAACTCGCAAAGGAAACCACGCAATACCCCTGTTCCTCATATAGTAATGGCCTGCCTCTTCGCTGATTCCACCGAATCACAGTGACTGGGAATCGTTAGCGATCAGGTGGAGTTAATCGGAACGAAAAATTACAGTAGAATATAGACAATATTTCTTCTTTTGCTACCTTCTACCATTGCCCATTTCAGTTTGAAAATGTATAATTGCCTTTACAATATTGTGAACAGAATATCATTTTAAGAAAAATCCAAGTGCAGTATCGCGCTGATTTTTTTAAATTATTAATTACTGACCGTCAACCCATTATTTAAGAATTTTACCAAAAATTTTTCTCTTAATCTGTACATTTTGGCTCCGAATCAATTATTACCTATAATAACCATTTCTACTAACTAACCTAAATGGCTATTTCAACGCTCTTTCCAACTGTGTGACAATTATATTACCCATGTAGCGTGAGTAATTAAATCCGAATTGTTTTCTTACGTTCTGGATTAAAAGTACTTTTTCCAAAACTACTCGATTTGGGATTTTTCTACAAAAAAATTGAGAAACAGAAAAAAAACCTGTCCCCTGCTATTTATGCATTTAAAAATGTATTATACATGACTCTTCTCCCTGCAGAGCAAAATGAAATTTAGTATGCTTAATGAATTGCAGCCTGCAAATTTGGAACATTGAAAAAATTTAAATATTGTTTCTTTGTTTTCCTCTTTTTGTATTGTGTTATGACCATTATATCTTTGTTCGTTTTCATGTATTGCTCTTTTTTTGCTGAGCCAAGTTCTTTCATTTTGTAATTGTATTTGCTCCAAGGGTGATGCCCAGAGCAAAATAAATATATATTATATTCTATTCTATTCTAAACAAAATTGAGAACGGACATTTATTGAGTTTGCGTTTAATAGTGCAGATAATTATCCAGATATTTAGAAAGTGATGAATATATTTATATCGCTCGCCGACAATGTTTCGAGGTTGCCGCCGGGACGAAACTAGTTTCACTCGCGTCTTCTTCGAGTCTTTATTAACGGCAGCGAGAGATACATCAACCAGTCGGACAGAGAGTGGATATTACTTGTATGAATGGTGGCGGTCGGTAGTGAATGAGTGGCCTCTAGAGAGAGGAGACCGAAGACTTGTCCTGGAATGCCGAGGGAGGGCGGGAGGCGCCGTCCGCGCTGCGTCGCTTGTCCCCGCCGAACGACAAACGTCGGACGGCGGCGGAGCAAGCGACCAGCGGGGTCGTGAAGTGGACGGTGGGGTTGGATTGGGGGTGGGAGGAGTGCGGGTGGAAGGACGGAAGGGGGCGGTCGTTATCGCTCTCCGAGAATGGTTATAAAGCGGTGTTTCTCAACCGGGGGTCTGCGGACCCCATGGTGCACTTTCACTGTCTCTTTAAAGGCCTATGAGCGCCGGGCAGGCATCGTGCCTTGCCTTCATTTCATCCTCCCCCACTGTTTTCACTGCTCCGGTGATGATGAAGCACGGCCGTGAAAATCTATTGCTGATTTTATAGGAAAGATTAAAGTTTAAAATAGGGTACTTGGCGGTAAGTGAGGGGTGGGGGGTAAGTATACATGGAAAAAGAGTTCAGTGGAAAAATCTCCCAGTAGAGATTATTGCAAAAGTTATGACGTAATGAGGAAGTTTGCTTTGCACCTCTCATTCAAAGGAAGTGAAAGGAGAATACGCTTACTGCTGCATTCCTTAGGTCTGTCGGTGGATTTTCCTTGATGTCTCTTCATAATGCAGAATTACTCTAAGAAACGCAAACATTATTAAGTTGTTTCCCAAACTGTGTGCCTCTTTCCAAGCTTGAAAAGTCAGGTAAGTTAATAATATTCTTTATGATAAGTTTCTTATATACTTTTAAATTTTACCTTTACTTTTTAAATTTTATTTTACAGTTTAAAAATCTTTTAAGTTATATGCAAACTTAATGTGCCATAAATTCATAAATTCGGTTAGCAAGATTTAGCATCAGGATTTTTAAAAAATGGATTAAAACATCTAATTGGTGAAAAGTTACCGTGGCCCCGCTTTCACATGTAAAATACTTTTCCAAGAATATTGTTTCAATTTTAAACTCGAACCATTGCAAGGTAGTCATTTTTCCCTTCGCGAAAAAGCTGTCGCAAACTGTCTTTTGCTGACAAAAATAGGAGTGATGGTATTCATTATTGAATTTTTTGAAAATTGTTCCTGCTACGTGGGTCGAACGCGTCTTGGTTATTTTAAATTGGCAGAGAGTCTTGGAAAGTTATTAAAATGAAAATAATCGTTCCGTAACGGAGTGATGAATTAGTATTTATACATTTCGTGCCTGGTGATGTTTATTAGAAATTATATAATCATTTCGGAATTGATTGGATCATTTACTAGTTATAAGAACAGTCTGGTAAGAGGTATTATTCGGGTTCTCCTCGCGTCACACCATTTTTTTATGGACAACCATTTCGGTGGCATTACAGTTGGCTTCATCAGGTTCTTACGGTCGTCCATAAAAAATGGTGCAACGTGGGGAGAACCCGAACAATACCAATAAACAAGAAGACTGCGGAAGCCTTCGATACAAGTCTGTAAAGAGGCTATAGATTTCACATTAAGAATATATCTGTGATAGACTTGAAGAAGTATTCACTTGTTAACTTTGATAATAAAGCTGTTTTTTTACCATTATTTAAATGTTTTTTCCACTTAATATCGTTCTACCTTTCTTGAAATAGCTGTTAAGAGTTTGTTGCATGATCCTCAACGCTAGATGTTCAGATCACGGATTCTGTGTCTCATCTCCATACGAGGTGTGTTCAAAAAATACCCGAAATGTTTAAATTTCGCGCGT
Source organism: Ceriagrion tenellum (assembly GCA_963169105.1). Lineage (NCBI taxonomy): Eukaryota > Metazoa > Arthropoda > Insecta > Odonata > Coenagrionidae > Ceriagrion > Ceriagrion tenellum. The sequence goes on from OY720640.1 coordinate 28,194,552, forward strand.
TTGGAGAGTCCGATTGTCAAAAAAAAAATTTTATTGTGTTGGTATACATGCCCCTGAAGTATGACACAATTTTCAGCTGTATTCATTGTTTACTTTATCTGTGGCAACCGCTAAGGTTAGACGTGTTTTCATGAGCTCGGCGATTTTCGATTGTTAAAAAAAATGGATCAAAGAATTTGTATTAAGTTTTGCGTAAAAAATGAAATAAAGTGTAACAAAGTTTCGTCACCTGTTATAACTCTTTTGAGCAAATCTGAGTCGACGTTGACTTCATTTAGTGATTCCTGAGCAACTTCCATTCGCCGCTGTTTTTGTTCAAAATTCAACAATTTTGGGACAAATTTTGCTGCCACGCGTTTCATACCCAAAATGTTCGCAAAAATGTCATGGCATGAGCCAATCGATATGCCAACATCATCAGCAACTTCTCTGATTGTGATTCGGCGATCATTCATAACCACTGCTTTCACTTTTTCCACGTTTTCATCGGTTGTTGATGTGCTGGGGCGTCCGGGGCGTTCGTCATCTTCAACGTCATCACGGCCATCTTGGAAACGCTTATACCACTCGTAAACACTTGTTTTTTTCATAACAGACTCACCATAGGCCTTTGTTAACATTTCGCACACTTTGTTACACTTTATTTCATTTTTTACGCAAAACTTAATACAAATTCTTTGATCCATTTTTTTTAACAATCGAAAATCGCCGAGCTCATGAAAACACGTCTAACCTTAGCGGTTGCCACAGGTAAAGTAAACAATGAATACAGCTGAAAATGGTGTCATACTTCAGGGGCATGTATACCAACACAATAAATTTTTTTTTTGACAATCGGACTCTCCAAACGCGCGAAATTTAAACATTCCGGGTATTTTTTGAACACACCTCGTATATCATTTTAAGGTTTTGTTTCCTACGCTTATGGGATTTTAAATCCATCATATATTACCCTCAAGAATGCTTAACATTTTTGCTTGGTGGACGCTTCAATCCCTCTTAACGCAACGACTAAAGCTAGTCAGACAGTATATTGATTCAGAGGGCCGTCGTTCCAATGAAAACACAAATGTATTGGCAGGACACCGCTAACTTATGCAGTGCAGGAGTTTGGTGCGACAACGCCATCAGTGGATCTCGGTTTTGCGAACGTTTCTATGCCTTCAGTTCCACGATTGTCACCACAGAGAAAGATGGGATAATCTGCAGATTTACTGAAAAGAATAGCAGTGAGGAGAGCAGGAATTGTAAGCATGTTATGTGACAATATTTTAGTTAATTAATCACGATAAGAACCTAGCAAAAATTACGACACTTCACGAGTTGCAGGGAATATAACTTTGAGGAGTTCACAAATTATTTTTTTCTGTTATAAGTTATACGAAGAATATTTGTTGGACGACCGGTTTCGTCGAATAATTAACATCATCAGGTGTAACTATTCGACGAAACCAGTCGTCCTATATATCTTCTAAGAAAAAAATAAAAGTTTTTGTCAATTCCTGAACACTAAAGAAAAAGTTGGCCAATTCAATTCAAGGCTAAAACTGTTGATTTGATACGATTTTACTTGTTGGCACTTAGGAGACTTGAGAAGACTGACTTACTGTTGCAGAGCCTACGAACTGTGAGATGAAATAAGATACTGATATAAAAAATTCAATTATCCCTCTCATATTTTACAACAATGGAAGTACCTCGGTGAAGCACCTAGAAATTATGAATGCTACAGCATTGCATATTATCATCATCACTATTATTATCAATGTCATTGCATTATTTTTACAGAAAATTAGGGAAATAATGTTTAAAAGGAGGTATGGACGCTATTTCCCCTTGTTTTTAGCACTGATATTGTTGCCAGCTAGATATTTGTACATTTACAAAGTTTTAAGATTTTTTTATATTCGAAGCAGCTATTTGCCATCCTATTCCTTGGAAAGGCATTCTTACAAATTGAGGAGAAAAAGCAAAGTAAATCGTTATAAACCTAAGTGAACACTATATACGTAATAGATAATTTTTGTATAGGGGCCTTAAGGCAATCAATTTTTTTTCCCTGAAAATAGAACAAGATAGGATGTTCTCAAAAATGTCTTCTTTTACTGAAATCATGGCTATTTACTCAGTACAATATTGAAACTCTGTGTGACAAAAAAGTGTAAATTAAGAATTGTATTATATATTCAATTGTATATACACATTTTTCCGTTTATAAGAATGGCAAGACTATTGTTGGTGTAATATGTATATTTTTTTGTTGGACCAATTGTTGATTATCTATCTGTTGGCCATGCATGACTATGTAGTAATAATAATAATGTTTATTATCCCACAGAGAATGCCTACAACATAATATCTTTGGTTAAATTGGGGAGTAACTTTAGGTAGCCATGTAGGTAAACCTGAATTATGGCCACCATCGTTTACAGAATGGGTTATGCTCACATATATAGAGGAAATAAAGCATTTTGAAATTAAAGTACATGTATCAAATAATATTACAGTTATAATACAACATCCTCTAGACTTTATTTAGTAGATAAACAAGATCGTATATTTTTCATTGTTGTGTTTAGGATTTTTAAATTGAAAATGTTAATTGGAGGTAGCCTTTACACAGGTATAACCTTTAAGGTTACCTAAAGCTTCAATTTTTAAATGTTTAAATGAAGTTTATAATTTTTTTATTTTCATATTGGAAGCAATAAACATCAATATGCATCGTAAACTATCTTCTCCAATACACGAATGGTGACTGGAGACCAAGCACCCAACGCTACACGATGACGGACCGTGTCCGTAATTACGTTCAATATTTCGAATTATTTTCATTAAATATACATGGTTATGGAATGAATTTCTCGTGTAATTACCACGCGGAAATTGATGTTTGTGTACTCCCTCATTATTTATTGCGATAATATTTCTTTTTGAGTGGTAGCTAACATATTTGTTTTTATTTTAAATTGAATGAATATTATCCCTTGGCGTGTGTTCTTTCGGCCATTGGGATTTATTCGTAACCCTAATGTTCCCCTCATATTTTTCAAGAGGCCTGGTGGAAATTTCTGATCATTGATGAATGACTTGGGCGATGGCTTGACAAAAAATTTCGGGTTCACTTGGTAATAAATTGGCCGTGCTGATTGAAGTATATTAATATTCATCAACATGCCTAAATATCTGAACATAGCTGGACACCAAGATACTTAACGTCGTATTGGGAATGTGTAATAATGCTATTGAAATAGCTTTGGATCAAAGGCGCATCAGCAAAGGATTAGATGCGCATTTTCCAAATAGAAAATACTCAAAGAGTGGGACGGGAGCAGAAACGAAACATTCTAATCCCCAAAGAAATTATTTCAAGTTGTAATATCTCATTTGACGGTCCGTATAGGGGCTACTCCAGTACTTATCTTCGATGGAATCTTCTTTTCAAGTGAATGAAATGATGATTGATGTCGCAGAATACATGAATACTGCAAGCGTTCTAAAGTAGCCCCCAATCAGGACATTGAGAATTAATTCAATAGGACTTAGGCCGTAATATTTCCACTGATTTGCTTTCATTGCAGCCGTGCTCGTGAATCTCACGCCTTAGATTGAATTACTCCAGTACCGATTGTCCATCTCCGTTTGCTGTCATATGACCAAGATTCTTCCGGATGCGATCATATCGCAGAATCGATATGCTACTTGCAGGCAAAATAGAAACCAGCCTATTTTCCATGTAAGTAGCAATCGCGGTCGATTATCACCACTATCAACCATTACTGCCAAGTACGTGATTACACATCGTAGTGTCGCTTACAAGCGACTTCCTAGGCTATTGCCATGGAAGTGACTTCTAAGTGTAAACCTGCCTTAATACAGAGCAAAAGGTAACACTAGTTTATTTTATTAAAACGATCGCAGTACCTGTCATTGATAACCATCTTATTTACTCGCTGTTGGTTTCAATTCGACAAGTTTGCTACTCACACATTGTTCTTAATCCTTGACACCATGTATGTAGCAATTGATAATTTTACTCGCAAGTTTGCTCCGATCGCGGAATCTACAACCGTGCCTTACCGAGGGGAACGACCGCGTCCTATAAAATCCGTGGTATATCTATGGTCATATCATGCCTTGTGAGACCGTGCTATGTAAGGTTTACTGGATTCCGTGATTCCGACAGAATCTCCAATTATTTTAAAGGCGGTTACACTATTTATTGACTTTGCTGCGAAAACGGTGGTGTGCAATGGTGGGCTTACCGCTCTTATCGTTCCTGGTGTCGTGTCCTTTTAATGATCGGTACTTCTGTCGATCTGGTAGGACTTTTCCAATCGACGTTGCTCCAGAGCCGTGTTGCTCATGTCACTGTTTTCGTTCCGGAGCTGCTTAGTCTCATGCCTGCTCCGGAGGTGTCGGTCTTGCATTCAAAAGCATAGTAATGGATGATTTTTTTCACCGACAGGTGAGATGCGATCTGCAACGAGATCGTTTCTCTTTTGTGGAATTCGTTTACATATTTTACCGAACAAAGAAAGCCTCCGGATGTCTTCGACTATTTGATAAATGTGAACTAGGTGTATTGCCCTCGGATCTGTTGATTAAATCATAGTTAACATTGTTATTTATATAAAAATGTGTAAATATGTGTTTTTGACCTTTTTAATCGTCTGTACTGAATAAAGTTTACAGTTTATGAACTTTTACATTTATCTGATTGCTAGTTGCATTAATCAAACTGAAATTTTGTTTGGCTGTCGGCCTAGAGTTTTTTAACCGATCCTTTCCGCAATTAAATGTATGTAGCTTTTTTACCTTGACCAATCACTTCTCACAGTTTTTTGGTGCTTTCGACTGGGTCGGAATCGTAAAAATCGGAGCTGTGACGAAGAGTCCCCGTCTCATTCCGTGCGTCCGTCATGGGAAGATTCGCAAAAGTGCTTCCATGGATGCCCGCGGGGGGAGATGGAACCGTTTTCGCGTGTGCCCCCTTCCAGAGCAGTGAGATGCAGCAGCATGCAAGCATGCATCGGCCGGCAGTTCCTTCCCCTCCCATATCCCATACCCTCCCCTGCCTATCCTCTCCTCTTCCCCCCCTCTTTTGTATTGTCGGCCTTCCATCCCACCCCCCTCTGCCACCTCCTCCGTATAAACAAGTTGGTTGACCTTTTATCCGCCGACACTGGCGACGGGCCGCCAGCTAGTCCATTGCGCTTCGCCGTCCATCCGCCGAGAGCGCGAGTTGCGCGCGTGCATCGCCCGAGACCGACGTCGTCTCGCGTCCGCAGGTGCACGGCTTTGCGAGCTTCAAACGCTTTTAACACGCGCACGGAGGCACTCTCTTACGAGTTGGTTTACTGGGGGAAGGGAGCGGGGGGGGGGGGGGGGGGTGGTGCTTGAAGCGAGGGTAGAGAAGGGAAGGCTCCCTCAGGGGATACAGGAAAAGGGGAAGGAGAATGGCCCAGGCAACGGCGGCGCTTGACCGAATTCTTTTCCCGCCGGACAGCATTCCACGATGCACGTGACGCGGGAAGAGGGGAAGGAGGCTGCAAAGCGGCGCTGCGGTCGCCTCGTCCACGCGACCGCCGCGACGCCAACGCCGCCGCGTATGCTATTCGATGACGGGTGCTTTCCAATCACCTCAAGTAGATTAGCGCGCATCGTCGCCGATGGGAACACGTTGAAGCACATTCATGTGGACGATCTGCGGCGAAATGTTTGCAAAATAGCGGGACGGTATTGAACTTCTACAAAAAGTTGGCCAAGATCACTTCTTGAAAGATCGAACTCCGAATTAATAATTTCAACAGATTCAGACGAAATATCGTGGAAGTTCGTCATATTTAAACAGAAACAACAATTGCACTTTTCCACGTGATATTTTAATGCGTACAAGTTGTACGCATTTTTTCGTGCGCAATTTGTAGGTAAACATTAATTTTCGTCCGAATTTATACTTATTATTGATTCTTTTTCAAGCAACCATCACAAACAGCTTGGACATTTAGATATATACTGTTTTTTGGGTTTACATTTCCCTACCATCTCAAGTTTCGTCCGCAAACTGCATGCTTACGCAGACGAGGTATATACATTATAGATGTTTTAAAATCTGATAATCGCAGATGACGCCGCTGATTTCATTGGAACACTGTCTGCGTCCAGCAGATTTTTAAAAAATTAGCGCAGATACTTGATTGGAAAGCGCTCGAAGTTGGTGGGAAATCCACTGTGAGCAACGTGGTTGAAATAAAGTGGAAGAGCGATAACCCGGAATATGCAAGACCAGATGCGTTCCGGAATTACGATATTTCCGGTGTTAAGGTCACTTTCGTTTTAGTGGGCAGTATGACTGAAATAACTGCATGTCTAATAAGCAATGATCAATGAATTGGTATTTAAAATATAGATGTGAATATCAAACATTTATATTACCATCAATTTTTTTTAACACACACATGTATAAACCATCACCACTTAACTCATCACCAGCGAATATATCCAGACAAAGCAGATAAGGACAGTTGTTGTAGATTTTCGAAACATGATTTCCTTAGATAGCTCTCGAAGGTATTTCTGCTGCGCAAAACACAATGGGGCACCTTTATCCGCGGACACGCAAGCGTAAGAACGCGGTCGCTCGGCACGCATCACGGAATCATGGATATCCAAGCGATTCCGGAAAGTAAAGGCTGAAAGGAAAATATATTAGGCGCTACACTCCAGCTTATTCCTAAAGACACTCCAAAAATTGCTTGGATAAGAGGTTTGTAATTAAGAGAGAGCCTTGACTAAGTCTTCCTAATTTCCTAATGAGGGAAAAAACTTCTTGACCAATCTTGAGTGAACGCTTGTCGAGTAAATTACTTTAGTTCTCATGATTAGCCTTGTTACAGAATAATGGTGACTTTGATTTCACTGAGGAAGGGCCGAGAAAAAACGAGGTGAATGAAAACCAAAAATATGACGTCTTGGGGAGATGTATGTAGAAAGATCAAATAGCTGCTAAGGATTAGTAAATAAAAAAATGACAAATGGCGAAGGGTGTAATGCAACGATATGGTGTTAGGAAAAAATATCTCCGGGGAAAATTGTTGCAACAACTGTCGGAATTTGGCAAAGAGAGGCCATTACAAAGAGGCGAGATGAGATACTAAATATAATAGCCGAATAGAAAGACACGTAGATGGAATGGAAAGAATGCCTGAAAAGACTTAATGCTAAATATATAGTAGAACTGTGCTCTTCTATAATAAAAAAGAATACAACGCAGAGGAGGATTGATGGAGCATAGAAGTAATCAGAACATAAAGAAAGTAGCACTAGAGGCATATGAGGCAAAGAAGACAGTTACGAAAAGCTGAATAACTTACCTCCACGCCAAAATTTTCCTAGGATTATATAGGACTCTAAAAAATCATCGTCTATGCAATTAATCATTCGCAGAAAAAAAGTAAAGGTGGATTTTTTACGTTAAGGCTATTTTTTTGCGGGAATTACCAAAAGAGTGAAGAAAAGAGGTAGTCCAATTAAGTAAATATTGGTTTGGTGGTGTGAGTATCCTCAGACCACTTAGTGAATCAGCTATCAAATGGAAAAAGAACGAGTATTTTTCATGATATCAAAATAATTTTTTGGCATTTAGAAAACGATGGATATGTAATGAGACCCAGGTTAAAAAAATTGGAGAATTTTGGAGTTCACTTAAGCGTTAGATGTCTCTTAAGAAACCTTTAATTGGCTTGCTGTGTCTCAGTCATAAATACAGAATACCGAGTGGGGTAATGGGTGGGAGAGTGACGGGCTTTTTGCAATGTCATAAATTCTAAAATGCCGTTCTGAGAAAATAGCGAACGAGACTTATTCGGGGAGCTGATTTAGTCTGACCGATTGGTTTGTAGTACCCAAGTTTAAGTTTGCTGGGTTTCCAAGGATATCAGTTAAAGTATACTTCACTTACTTACATGTACAGTATGGTGTAAATAACAGAATCATTGGTTGTTAAATCCTAAGATGGGTTGACTGCAGCCCTCCACCCTTCCCTCTCTAATGCTGGTTCCCTTATCCTCCTAGTATCTCTTCCTATGTACTTTCCTCTGTATTTGGTGCATGAACTTGTTTTTGGGTCTTCCTCTTGGGACTTTTCTCTCTATTTTGCCTTCAATTATGTTCTTCACAAAGCCGCTGGGTCTTAAGATGTGTCCAACCCATCTGATTTTTCTTTTCTGTATGGTGTTCCATATGGTCCTTTCCTCTTCTACTCTTCTGTACACTTCATCGTTTCTTGTTTTGCCCGTCCATTGCACCTTTAGCATCCTCCTGCAGCACCAGGTTTCAAAGGCTTCTAGTCTGTACATGAACAGTATGCGATAAATAATAGATGAGAATTCAAATTAATACATAACACTGACGGAGAAATGTATAGTTCAATAACTGAAACTCATCAGCGAAGGATATCATGGAAATCACATTGTAGAACATGTGATCACGATTACTTTGTGGAGAAAAAATGGTCCACAACAGTGTGACAAGTGAAGGATTGCGTATTAAACAAAATGGCTGGGACTCTGTTAACCTTCAGACTACCAAGGTATTTGACACCTTATCACTACCAAGTGGGACAACTTGGTTGCCCTATTAGTTATTTAATATAAAAATTATGATATTCAATATTTATCCTTAATATCATGTTTATATGATCCATAATACTTCTATTTGCGATGAAGAACATTTTTTATGAATAAACAATATTAAATTTATAAGATATACAAAAACAAAATACATACTATTGCAAAAAAATCGATACAATAACCCACAGAAATACCATTACAACTGCTCAAAAATATTCAAAAATTACTTATCCCTCTTATAGAATCAGTGAATGCTACAAAATAATATTAATTGTATTGAACGTATGTTTTGACTTATTTCAATTGATTTACGTACGAAAATGTTTCGATACTACAGTTACCAACTGTAGTATCTGGTTACCCCAAAGAATATTTCCCCGAACAAAGGATTAAAATAGAAAACATTTCTTCGTAATTAGCTTCTAGAATCATCCAAGAACATATATTAGGAAGCATTAAATCACCAAAAAAATTCAAAGGAACTGCGATTGAAAATATTACCCGGGGTAATCTGGTAACCTCCTCGGTAGTCTGAGGGTTAAGCCCGCGGATATTGCTGCCAAAATATTCTCAGCAATAATATGTTTTAAGAATATATGCTGTAAGTCCAGATTTTCTGGGAATATACACATTGTTACTTTCAAATTTCATAATTAGCTGAATATTTGATGAAAGGCCGTGAGTGGGGGACTTACCATTCTGTACTTATTGGGAGGACAATAATCACAATGGGAATGTATTGAAGCCAAATTCCAGGTCAATACCTTTTACAGAGAATTTAGGGATCAAACGCTCAATTTTATTTAAGTTATAAAGAGATTTTCGGCCGAGATGCAGAACGTAAGAGTAGCATTTAAAACCTAAACCTAAATTTTCGATTTTTTATTTTCTGATTAAAGATTAATTTAAATTTTGATTGATTTAAACATTAAAGTAAACGAATTTTGTTTCAATATTATAACAGTCAATGGACCGACTGAGAATAATGTATATAGAAATAAAAATATTTTATTCAGATTTTTTAGCTGCAACTGCAATTTCCGGCACAAATTCTGTATTCTTTGCGGTAAATCTTCTACGTCTTTCCATCCTATCCGTTAAGCCTATTATTCAAAGCACACACTCTAACTGCCTTTGTACGCTATAGCTTTACAATCTTTTGGAACACTAAAGACCGCTTTACACGGTAAATTTTATTGTACAAACGAATGTATGAACTCTTTCATGAGGAAAATTGTACCGTGTAGTGTGGAAAATTTTATGATTGTCTGAATGACTGAACGGAAAATGGAACCTGCTCCATTCGTTTTTGCTATAAAATGTACCGTGTACAGCTTGAAAAATTCAGAACTGGCGTGTTTCAGAGCGACACAGAGAATATTATCATGACGCCTCACCACATCTCTAGGTCTGACAGAAGCGATAAAATAAGAGAGATATTCTGCCGAACAGATAGGTACAAAAACTCGTTCTTTCCGCGCACAATAGGTGACCACAATAAAAACTGAGCTCCACTAAATACTCTCCCATAATACACGCCACCATTTCACCTCCCAAAACCTTATCCTTTACATCTTTACACGTCCGGTGTATTAATACCCCCTGCCAACGGCCATGCAGTGGCATGTAGGGTAATATGAATACGTAGATGTAGATGTAGAAGCGGTTTTAAGGACTGAAATATTGTGCAAGAGACATTATCTTAGGTTAGCCTTCCTCTAAAACAGGTTTTGTTTATATTCGGTGCCTTGAAGTTTTTACTACCTTAACGACTTGAATTAAATATTTCAGCGTGTTCATTTGCTTTTGTGAGCTCTAGAAGAACTGCCACGGGGAAAAAAATCCGGACATAGGCCATAATGACATGTATTCTGCTCTTTTAGTCCTTGAAAGAATTGGATGCGGAATTAGAATTGATTACTGATGGTTTTTCCTCTGATGAAGTTGGAGTCACATCCGGTGTTCCTCAAGGAAGCGTGATCGGCCCTCTTTTATTCTTATATATGTGGACCTCAGAAGTCAAGGGGTCTAAGTGACATTTTTGAAAAAAATAAGTTAGGTACAGGAATGGGATATGAAGATAATAATCATTCAGGTGGTAAAGGGATCCAAGTGATTTTCTTGACAGGTGCTGCTATCTAGGGTAATTCCTCTTAACTACTTATTGGGTTGTACCAAACATTGTCAACTTTGACTTCAGTTTTCTCTAAACAATGGTTTTGTTACTTAGACCCCTTGACTTCTGGGGTCATCATATATGAAATGTATTTAACCCTCCATGGACGAGCAATTCATATTTGTTACGTTTCAAAATCAATGAAAAATCTGCTTTCTAAGAGGCTTTTCCATTTAGTTGCTGCGCTAGACAGAATTGTAACGCTTCGGATTAAGTGTGTGGAAAGTTGCGTCTCTTTCGGCGGTTTGTCAAACAATTTAAATAGATGAATATGTGACGCTATTCACTGTCAATGGCGTGCCTGGTGGAGCTCTGATAGTTTCAGCTGTCATATGAAAAAAATTGGGAAAGTTTAAAATAGGTACGTTATGAAGGCAATGCTGAAGTATACCTTGTGTAAATGTTATTATGTAAAGAATTACTTTTAATTAAATATATACAATACTAATACGTCACATTTTATAATAAATGCTATAATCAAATGAATGAAATTTTTTTGACTGCTTAAATAGCAATTTTAAAAACTAATATAGCAGCAGTATTTTTTCATACTCATGTTTCATTATTCCGCCCATAGTGGGTTAATTTTATTTTTAACGAGCATATTATCATTAATTTGTTCCTAAGAAACATATTTTCGCATAGTGCGGCTATTGATTTGAGAATCGCTGCTTCATTAACCTTAGTCGGCGGTCAGCGAAAACGATCCATCGCCCTGAGCATTCCTCGCAAAAAAACAGCACCCCCTCTCGTAGAGCGAAGCACGTACGGAAGACAAATAAGCCCTTATTTCTGACTTTATTTACAGTGCCCACGCCACGCTCTGTCGGTCTCCGAGTCCATTTTCATTTCAGGGAGGGCCATTTAGGGAACCCCGGAGAAAGAGGAAGATAGAGGGAGTAACTTTTAAATGGGAAATCAAAAGAAATGATTCTCTCTTTCTCTCTCTGAATGCTAACGAGAAGTCGCCATTTCAAGAGGAGCGCATCCCTTTTTTTTTGGCCTCCTCTCCCTCGTCTAGCGTCTTTGCTCTTTTAACTAAAGGATTTGGATTGATGTTGAGAAGAAGTAGAGGGGAAGAGATAGGGAGCGAGAGATACAGAGAGAAAGAGGGAAAAAGAAGGAGCGGAAGAGAGACGCCCACAGAGAGCGTCGTGGTCCAGTTTCAAAGGGAAAATAATTCCATTTTGAGAGGAGGGGAAAAAGAAATATTAGCTGTCGCTCTTATTTTGTGTGCTTAGGTATACACAGTTGTATAACTCTGTGTGTGTGTATGTCCTGACCAAAGGGATGGGGGAAAAGGAGTTTGAGGGGAGTAGGGCAGGTGGAGGGGGGGGGGGTCAGTCGGAGAAGGGGTCATCCGGGACGTAATGGAAGAGGTCATTATGCGCGAGGATGGATAAATATACAGCAGTCATTAGTATTGAAAGAGAGGAGAGCTCAGCACAAAGAGCAAGGAGGGGGAATCGGCACGAGGGGAAGGGTAGAGGCCTCTTCAGGGGCGGAGGGATGAACAAGGGGGGGAAGGAGTAAAAATGGTCGGCTGGAGTGCAGAGGAACGGGGCAGGCAATTGATGGCGATCCGAAGTACGCACGGCTCCCATATTTATGGAAACGGACTGAAATAAACCGCCGCACAGTGTGCTGAAATCGAAAAAAGCTGGCCAAAACCTCTAAAACGTTTTTTTTTTTTAGTCTGGAAGTTGAAACTTCGCAGTAATATTCGCAGTAAATCAGCATATTTCAGTATTATGAAAATAAATCTTGCTATTTTTAAAAAATGAAATGTGGTTTCTACAGCCAGCAAAATATGATCACCGGAAACAGACCGTACGAAGGGCTCCACAGTGTCATAAAACGACCCTTTTTGGCAGGCCTTGAAGTTGTTGGGAAGTTGATGCCATGTGACACCAGCTGACGCCTGGTGCTTTCGTAAGGGAATTTATCTGTCAAACAGAGATGAACATATCCATCCGTAGGCGAAGTGGAGGATATATGTGAAAACCACGTGATCGCTTCAGGAGTGCATTCAAAGAAAGAAGTCTTTCATGATACCTCTTGCGGTGTCCCGCGATATGATTACGAGTATCATTTGTAGCATGGTTTATTAATAAATTCTTTATGGTGGCTCTTTGCAATCTCTACATATCGTTGATCACTATAGGAAAGTGTATTGGGCCATATCGTATCCACGCACTTGCCGCATCATCGTACTCCCCGTCGCCGGCGGGAGGAACCGGACTCGACCGCGCGCTCGAAAAAACGATGTAATATTCGGGGTCGCAAATATGTGCAAGATTTATCTTTAGATTCACAATTTAGAAGCTTTGAAGAATGACGTGGTATAAGCCACTTAACGTAAACAGGCGGCACCAACTACTTATTCTCAACAAATATGTAAAAATTTGACTGAAAATAGGCTGCACCATTTTGTTGGTTGTCTATGGTTAATAATAAAATTAAATCTTTAAAAATCTATTAAATGAAGGAGAAAGAAGTGTGTTATAAGAAAATTTAAAAACTTATTCCATAAGTTAATCCATTAATGTACAGAAAGAGGTTAACTGTGGTAATTCACAGAGAAATTCGAAGGTGGGCGTTTTTTGTGAAATTTGTTCAACTTGGACCCCATATATATTGTTAATGTGCAAGTACAGGAAAAAATTAAATACTGCATGTTATGCACAAACTATTTCAAAATATTACTGCGAAGTTTCAACTTCGAGACTAACAAAAAAACGTTTTAGAGGTTTTGGCCAGCTTTTTTCGATTTCAGCCCACTGTGCGCCGTTGCAAATTACGAGAATGGTCGGAATTCGTCGCATCCCAGCCAAGCAACATCAGACGTTCCTCCTCACAAAAGAGATGGAAATAGCGCGATTTGTTTGAAAGGGTACGACGATGCAGCCCATCCGTAAGAGATACCTACTCGAGGAGGCCCAATACTTTACCGAATATGCATCTCTTCATTGATATTCTTCCCATTCAAATCGTAACTTGGCGTTCCCAGGCGGCTTGCCGAGTTTTGCGAGGTCTCGGCTTTAGTGACGACTCGAAACTTTATGTCTGCTTGCAGTGTACCTTACGTAATAGGCTATGTGTATTTTCTCCAAGTTATATTCCTATTTTTAAAAGTGTTCTACTGGTTAAGGTAAGTTTTATTGAATGTCAGAGAAGCTTCTCCCATTTTCTACTTTTTCAGGGGCCTATTTCGCTCTCGAATATCATTTTTCGTCTCAGCATACGATCTACCCTTCTTCATCCTGTCCGTGAAATATATTCTCTTTCTTCCTCTTCTCGCGTGCTCTACATACTTCCCTCTATCACATTTTTCAGTAATCCCTCACCCCTCATTACATCCTCGAGCCACCTACACATAAGATTATTTTAATAATGAAAGGTTGCAGAAGAAGGCATATTGCATTTGATGGTGGTTTAACTTGAAGATCATTAGTAAGTTCTCACACAAAGTTTATAAATTTCTATCTTGCATGCGCTCTCAATTTTTTTGACAAAATTCGAACTGGTGGCAACATTTAGGGGTCGTTTTCAGGGTTCTTAATATATAAGATAATTTTTTTACTCCCCTACTCATTTTAGCGGTGTCATTTCCTACTTTCTTTGCTAACGTCGAAGAAAAATAGTATTAGATTTAAAATTTTTCATAATTTTCAAATGTATCGAACAGTGATTGCACAATTACTTTTATTATTTGAATGTAGGGTTAAAGTTCAACTAGGACTTCCCAATTTTGTGTAATACTCGCAGGTATTTTGGGAGAAATTGTTTATTTTTATTCAGTTTCATGAGCATATATTGGAGCGAGATGGATTAATTATTTTATGATTTTTTGTTCACACTGGATTATTCAAAAATATTGTGTTTCGTGTGAGATAAAGTGGACAATAATCTTTTCTGAGGGACTTTCCAAAACTTTCCAAGGAGAATTTGGGCCGATTCAAAGACGCCAGCCAAAATTAGGGAGAAAGGGAAGATAGACCAAAATGTGGATTTTTGGTTTTGTACTGCCAGAATGAGACATTAACGACTGAATAAATTCCTGCAAGAAGCTTTGCGTTGGCAATAATATCTGTCTCCAAGCAAAATGTTAATACGGGAGATACCTCCTCCTGCAATGACGACATAGCTGTAACATTAATGCTTGGATCTTTCTCCTGAAATGCCTCTTCAAAATGTGATATTCATATATTTATATACATGAATATTTCTATCTATATTCTTTCTATAAAAATATTCTGTGAAATCTGAGCTGGTTAAATTCTCCTGAGTACTACCACCTAGTGAAACTATTCGTTGCAAAACTCCTATCTGTTGGCTCAGGTTCGAGGTTAGCACTCCAATTGAGCCAATTGGTATTTTTATCCTCTATCCAGCTCCTGGATCCGGCCCTATCTCCGCATAGAACGATATGCAGATATTAGCAACAGCGACCGTATATCTTGGTATGCATCTTGGTGCTCATCATCAGCATTCCTCCATTGGTTATAATACTCTCTTTCAATTTCCCTTTTTTTTGACAACCTTGTTTTTTCTTAGATCCTTATTTAATTATCCCTCATGATTTTCTCGATCCATTCCATACCTCATTTTCGTGTATGATTCTCCCTAAATGTTTTCCTCCCGTCGTAGCTTTCAGTAGGCCGTAATGCCACTGAATTAGCCAGATATGTAATTGAATTTCTTTTTCTTTAAGTTTTCATTATGTCTGTTCTCCCGTTATTAACTATTACTCTATTCTTTCATCATCTCCATCCCTTTCCATTATTTCATAATAATTTTATTAAGATGATTATTTTTCAGTTTAGGTCAAACCAAAACACCTAAAGAAAAAAATGATAATTTTATTTATTTCGTCACATCCACTTCGCATCAAATCTCATTTGCTCTACTCTTTTAACGTTTCGAGATTCACCGCCGAAAGTGAATGCTTCATTCCGTGTTTCACCAATCTTCCCAAATTCCAAGATTTGTTGCTAGCTTGAATTTGAAACTTACTCTAAATGAGTCTCTGTTGTGCATTTAATACATTATAATATAATTCCTTGTCAATATATCTTGATCCTCCCCTGTTAAGTTTACGCAGCTGGAAAAATTCTTCCTCACGCCAGTTTGTGCTGTCTTATGGCGACTACATCTTCTTGGGTTCTTCCTCAAATATCTCCTTGAGTTCCTCACTTTTGTCTTCATCGTATTTATTTTAATATACTTATTGTTTCATGAATGTAATTTCTATGCATCTAAAAATTTTAATGAATAAGGCAGTGAAGTGCGTCTTGGCTAAATCTGAGATTCAGGAATCTTAGGCATGAGAGGTGATTTCTATCTCGCAGTGTGACAACCTTGAAATTGAACCTCTGAATTGAGCAATTTGCTCTTCTTCTTCACCCAAAACTAATAAATTTTTGAGGAAACACGTAGAAAAAAATAGAGAAAAAAGTGCAGATTTAATGTTGAAATGAAGAAAACATTTTTAAGACGAACGTTAAGCAGATTAGTTTTGGTACACAACTATGTATTACTAATGAAGAGATAAAATGGTATCACCTTCACTTCATCTCCATGTAATGGAGTGCTGGGCAACTTGAGTTAACTAATGAAAGGGTCCCGTGTAAGCGAGGAGCGAATAAGAGGGTCGGTAAGTGTGTGGACTTCAAATGAGAGCAAGAAATAAATACACTCCTCAATGACGAAAAATCCTTTCGGCATTTTCCCTAACCATTCAACAAGCTGTTGTCCCGGAGCTCTCGTTTCGCTCTGGCGTCTCACGGAAATTTTTCGCGTCTAATGAATGGAAGTCGCGGCGGAGTCTACTCCCGGAAACTTAATTCCGGTTTACGTGGGCGTGGAGACTGTGCAGAAGAGAACGCGAAGCCGTGTTGACGCCAGTAGAACATAATGGAGAGGACGGAGAAAAGGACGTAGGTTGAATTCTGCGGGGGGCAGGGGGTGGGGGGGCTGGGGAGGCTTGTCGTACGCGCTTGCCGAGCAGTACTTATTGAGGAGAGTGAAGTCACAGCCTTGCCAACCACCTCGATATATGACAATGATGGCCTAATGTGTCTAAAAGGAAAGTTCGACTACACAGGCCTGCAAATTTTAGTCTTGAATGTTTATTTTGTTGCGAAGGGCCATTTCTGACGTACTTTTGTGCGCTGAATCCGAATATGCTAAAAAAATTGCCTATCGCGTCAGGTTTTTGAGATATTCTAACTTTAAAGGGTCAAAATTGCAATATTTAGGTCATTTTGAACTTGAATATCTATGAAACCAAAGACGATAGAGAAATTCTGCTAACGAATTAAAAGTCTGCGTTAAAAAGTGTAATGAATATAACTATGAAATCTAGAAAAGCAGTTGTTCCCATAGCCTATACTTTAGTTTTAAAACTTGTGCACTCAAGATAATAGTAAAGTTGAATTATAATAAACTTGTTAATTGTTACCAAGCAACTCAATATGTAAATACAAATTACAAGCAAGAGTACTACAATGAAGATACTCATTCTTCTCATAATTCGACACAAGCTATGGGAAGAATAGCTGTTCTAGGTTTCATAGTTGTATTCAATACGTTTTTTAACGCAGACTTTGAATCCATTAGTAGAATATCTCTATCACCTTTGGTTTCATAGATATTCAAGCTCAAAATGACCTTAATAGGTATTGCAATTTTGTTCCTTAAAAGTTACAATATCTAATTGACAGTTTTCTTGAGCAGATTCGGATTCAACGCACAAAATTACGTCATAAATGGCTCTTTGCAACTAAATAGCATTCGAGACTCTAAAACTTGCAGGCCTGTGTTATTTATCTGACGTAAGCTGACGGTACGGAATGTCCATACCCATGCTCATAGCATCATCTGAGAGAGGCAGATGGCTGACATTCCTAGTCTACCATTCTCTCTTATTAATTAAGACCGGGGAAATTTTATATACGATTACATTATAAATGATACGCGTGCACTCGCTGTCCGTTCCAAAGTATCCCCATCTCTCTTATATGTTTGAGATTCGGGCGAGTGAATTGCATGGTCCACCCACCTTCTTTTGTCAGGGTATAATGAAGAACGAGGCACTTTCCTTAGATTTTATGCTTGTTGAGGTGCCGTGAAATCATTTTCTGGGATATTCCTAAGAATAATTTCTCGCATGAGATGATCTCCCGGATCATCCTTCTCATGGTCCGAATATCTCCCGGAATTAACTCTTCAAGGGTTGGCAATCCTAGGTGATGACCCGGAGAATAAGTGTCCGGATGGACGGGGGAGGGGGTCCTTCCTCCCCCACTCGTTCGGGAAGTCCGTGGGCATTCCGGGGGGGGGGGGGTCCTCCATGGGATGGGAGGGAGGGGCTCTGTCATCCTCTCCCACTACAACCACAAGGCCTGTCCAACGTCTCTCTTTAGGAAGGATTCCCATTAAAAGAGTCGCCTTTTCATTTGCCTGTGTGTCCGGTCGCCAGCTAGTAGGGGGGAGGGGTACACGCCCCCCTACCGCACCCGAAGGGCTGGCTTGACCCCTTCTGAAGTTTAGGGACGCGAATGCTGAAAGAAATGGCTACAGGACGGGGCAGTGAAAAGCATTGGGCAAGTCGGAGTGGGAGTTTAAGGGGGCGGGGGGAGGATTGGGAATGGGGGGGTGGGTAATACCTTTTCATCTCCCCTCGAATTATCTTCTCTTTATCTCCTCCTTTCTCTGCGCCTCCTTCTCATGCTCCTTTCTTTCCTCGTGCCCTTCTCATTTCGTGGGATCCGTATCCGTTTTATTACCTTCAGCGAAGTAAGGAAAGGTCCTGCCCATTAGATCCGAGAATTCTGCCTTTTTATTCGACGGATAAAATGTGTGTGCATTCGGGTCCACGTTTAAGGGAACGGAGTTTGTTTTTTTCTCGGACCACCCTCGATACGGAGATAATTTGAGACGAGCGAATGGAAAAATCAGACGTCTTTGTTACTCGCTTTCAAAACGGCATTAGTTTGATCTATCATCTCTTTTATGCTAGGAAACATGTACGATAAATGAAGAAACTCATTTTCGTATTTCCTTCAGATGATTTATAAATAATTGAATGAAAAAGAATTTATTGATCTAGGACATGATATCCTCTAAGATCAGAAAACAAATTACACAATAAGTAAAATATGAAAACAACACTATATACACGCATGATTTTACACTTTCCCGGCGAATAGCATTTGTGTAAATTTCTCGGGCTCACCACCGGGTAAGAAATTCGTAGGCAGTCGACGTTTCGGGTTCCGACTCGTTACCCATTCTCAAGGCTACTCATACTACTACGGATACCTCGGCCAATAATTTCTCTAATATGTTTTTCCCCAAGAGAGATCATTGGCTCTTATAGCCTTGAGAATGGGTAACGAGGCGGAACCCGAAACGTCGGCTGCCTATGAATTTCTTACCCGGTGGCGAGCCCGAGAAATTTACACAAACACTATACACATACTTAATTGTTCTGAGGGATCACTAAATGGACACTAAGTAGTTGAGTCACTCCGTTACTAGCATAATTACATAATAAAGTTAATAATAATACAAACATATAGTTGAGCTAGGAAACAATTGTGAAGATATCAACAAAAATACTATGCAGAACAAAAGAAGATATAGAGACCATAACAAAATATCAGTATAAAGGCAGTGATGAGCAAACAATGACAAAAATCCCCCTAATTTTATTCCCATTCTCTGATATATCGTAGTATGTCAAAATTCGTTGAATTCTAATTGCGTTGTCAGAAAATATATTGTTTTGGAATTTCTTTAAAATATTAAGTTTAATTTTTAATCGACGATCTGAAAGAAATTACCATTCAAGTTTTTTCAAAAGGTCAGTGACACTAACAAGATTGCCATAACGGCCTGTTTGCCAATATTCGCTGCATGCGTTCATACTCGGTTTTTAAGCCGAGGTACCTTATGAGATCCTCAAATGCTGGCAGTGTATTCCAAGTTTGGTCTAATATGGGATAAGTGGCTGATTTTTCTGACTTAATCGTAATGCCGAGTACGCTTTTGACAAATCCCAATTTACGGATACCTCGGCCAATAATTTCTCTAATATGTTTTTCCCCAAGAGAGATCATTGGCTAATTTAACTCCGCGGTAGGGAGACGGAAAAAGTGGTGGCAAAGATTTCGAGTCAGATTGGGTGTCGAGCATTTTAGACCTAACGTTTCACCCGCGTTGTCCATCTATCAACAGCTGCGAAAATCTGCACTCCAGAATACGGAAAAAGTCTCGATATATTACTCTTATCGGTAATTTTATTTCGATACAAAACACTCTCGTTCTCAATACTTTTCTTACGATAATTTACTCGAAAGAATACTCTTATTGTGATATTGAAATCTTAGGTATCGAATAAAGTAGAGCGCTGATTGACGGTGACATTTGAATGCGGAGCCCTTTCGTCTAAAAAAAGTGTCAGATACATCCATTCATGTTTGAACTCGTCACAGTTGTGACCTTGGTTTCAGTGCCATGCTTTCTCAAGTCTTACGCACATATTGCGTTGATCTACAGTGGATGCGACAGTGGTTAAACCACGGTTCCGAGTTTCCCCTCCAGTTTGTTACATTTTTTGTGATGTCACGTTATTTCTTGACATTACCAAACCTCAGTTTTTGTGCAGACCGAGTTAGTATTTTTCCTTGCTCGTGAAACTATTTGAGGGTAATGATCCGTGAAGAAAACTTAAGTATATATCTTACGTTTTTTGATTCTCCAACAGGTTAAAAGATTACAGTTCGCGGGGTAAAATGGTTCATTAAATTTATGTTTATTCCATGTTTTCATCGTTCTAGTTACTATTTTTTTGGGTGCTAAGGATCTACCAAGAGAACTTGGAGGTGTAGCTGTAAGTAATCCGGGGTTAGTAAGGGGTGGCAGTTGCCTCCCCAATATGTATTTTGAAAAGGAAAAAAAATTGTCATGTCACAAACTTAGAAACTCATGGTTTAAAGGAACATTTTTTATATAATCTGCTTAATTTATCTCATCGATATTATTAAATTAAAGTGATTAAATAGAACATAAAAGAGAAATTAGACAATATTAACAATACGTGGTCGCAATGGCTCTCAAAAGGCTTTAAAATCTACCTCTCTACCCGGATCCCCCGGCAATCTCTGCCCCCATCCAAAATGGGCAAATTACGCCCATGACGAGAGGGTCAAGGATTATCCTCCAGTAAACCTTGAGGAAACAATGAAGGCGATCATCACTAGAAGATTCAATGCAGATTACATAGGTTTTGAGGATTGGCCATCGGCTGCTATGGAAAATCTAATGAGCACAGAGGGTTATTAAGGCATTTCCAACGTGCTCAGAGCTTGTGGGAGCTATCCGAGAATGAAACTATTGGGATGAAGTTGAAATAGAAGACAATGTTTTCGAGTTTTCTGCGAAAAACGCCTGTGTACTGTACTCACCCCAGACGTCCCACGCGGACGAAAATAGCAGTTGACGGTCGGATTGATATCCCTCCTCTTGAAGGCACGCATGGAACTCAATTCAACTTAAAGAATTTCATCAATGAATTCAATCCTTTCAGGCGTAATATTGTGGAAGTCCATTTTGAGTTAATAATGATAATATCAACTATGTTTCAATCCACAGTTTTTTATTGGTACAACTACTTTCAACGCTACTGCGTCATCATCAGGTACCTTTCCAACTATAATTCGTTTAAAAATGTATGTATTGCTTAAAAATGTATTACTTTAAAATTTTTTTTCCAGTTTTTCAAGGTCAAATGAATTTACGAAGTTACGCAGCCAAAGAATTGATAGCCATATCGAGACATAAAATTGATGGGTGTAACCCCACTAGTCGTCCGCGGAGACTACACGAATTTTCCGTGCGGAGCTAGTTCGTAGAAAGTGGAGTGAATTTGAATGGAAGTGGACTTCTGCTCAACTGCCACCATGTTCCGCGGCCACTATACTTGCCTTCCTCCTTCCCGTTTCTCCTTTATTTGGGCTTTCATCCCACAACACTGGATCGCAAGCTCACCTCCCCTCACAATCGCTCAATCCCCTTCCCCTCCCTCCCCCAACTACCACCTCCTCCCCTACGCTCTTTTGTCCCTTTAAAACGCTCTTACAAATCCCTTGCACCCACTCCCCCGCACTCAACCCTGCGGGCGCAGCGTCTTGCATTCTTAAAAAGGCATCCCCGCCTCTTTGCACCAGCTCCACCCCCCCCGACGAGGCTTGCCCCGCGGCACTTCATGGGGGCGGTTATGGCGAGAGGGGTTGGGCGGGGGGGTGTTTAAGCGCCCGGAGGCGTATTTTGGGGCGGAGGGAGTGGGTCAGCTGAGGAAGGTTGAAGGGAACCCAGAGGGCAGCTTGGGAGGCGAACGTGGAGGTGGGCGTTGGAGGCTTACGCATTTTTCGAGGGAAGTAAGGGGAGCGTGTGTAGTTGCTCAGAGCGGGAGTGAGGTCAGGTATGAAGAGGCATTCGCTCGCGTGTTGCACGAGGAAGTTTCGACTCGAAGTGACCGTTGGCGTTACAACGTCGGCACGCAATCAAGGGAAGTCAGGGCAATTCAACGAGCACCTCCAACTTCCTTTTGTTGTCCCTTCTTTGGGAAGCCTTGAAAGATAACACGTGTTCTTGCGAACCATTTGGCAGTTTAACATGCATTGTCCTGCGCTGTTTAGCGAATCGTCAGCTCCTCTCTGAGGTCGGAGGAGCCCTTATAAATTCTCCGAGTCGGACGGGCGAAAAGGGTTTGACCGGTTTGCCTCACGCTGGAGAGTAAACTTTCGATGATTTTTTTTACCGTGCCCGATTTGAAGAGCGTTTCACTTCAAACATCCTTCATCATGTGCTGTGATGCGAATACTTGTGGGAATCGGTCATCGTATGCGTGGTGAGTCCCCACGGTTTTTACCCTCACTTCCTCTCTTTGTGGAGTGTGATAAACAGTGGAGAAGTGTGAGGCGTCAGTTCGGTGTTCTCGTGTCTAGAATTCGGGTGGTACGAAGCACAACATTTCCTCCTTCCCCAAGTCCTTTCTTTTACTTCGATTCAGGGTTTTGTGA
Source organism: Ceriagrion tenellum (assembly GCA_963169105.1). Taxonomy (NCBI): domain Eukaryota; kingdom Metazoa; phylum Arthropoda; class Insecta; order Odonata; family Coenagrionidae; genus Ceriagrion; species Ceriagrion tenellum. Next base: position 28,217,450 of record OY720640.1, read on the forward strand.
CTTGGAAATGGCAGCTTAATTTTGATGACGACTAAGTGATGTGTTGTGCGTACGCAATGGTGAGGAAAAGTTGTGAAACATGAATGGAGAATAAGACATTGATGGAACAACGTATACTAGTGCTTGGTTGGTTCTGAAGGATTGGGCGTATTGTCGAACACAACGGGAAAGTGATTGCTCAGCCAGCAATGGAAGCGGACTTATAGCCTAAGAACAAGTGCATAGAGGAGGATATTTTCCAGAGGAAACCCGATCCCTACTTGAGTCTCTTGTGGAGGGCACTTCAAGTGCAGTACTCCGTCTGTCGGATGAGACGTTAAACTGTGGTCCCCTTGGTGCTTTTCGTGAAGAGCAGGCTAATGCCGACGCCGGGTTTCTCTCCACCCTTCCTCCCATTCCTCAATGACCCTTCTTTTATCCACCAGTCCTCTATTGAGCAAATGATCCAAGTTGTCTGTTGCTTCCACGACAAACCAACCAACCGACAAGCGCATTGATTGTATTCCATGGACTATTCAGGAGACATTGAGCTTCGGTCATGTACAGGCTCCCATATCATCTGGTCCTGGAGAATAATTGAAGGTGAGTGGATCCAGTTGCTGGTAGTTGTCTAGATTTGATTTGCATCTACAGTTACGAAGTGTCCTGCTAGCCAAAACTCAAGTGTGCGGCACGGGGTACTTCTACATCAGATATACAGCACTCACGTAGCCTCTTTTAGTTACTACTATAAGATAGTACTCGTTGACAAAACGATATCATATCATATAAAATCGATAATATCGATCGGTTACCGTAAAATATGCTCAATTTGACATCGAATATTTTTTACAACGGTCACTCTCGCCTCGTTTGAAGTTATTAGGAGATTAGGGAGGACTATTTGGGTTTTCCACCGGATCAAACTCTGCCGAAGTTTCGAAGTGCAAGTCATGATCTTCATCAGTTACCAGGAGGGGCATTAAACCAATCAAAATAGGACACTTTTCAGAATTTCCAGACACAGGAATAAAATTTGCGATGAAGAAGTCGTTTACTTTTGAACCAGGATACGAACCTGGATCTCCTACATTTCAAGTGTGTTAGCGAGTTACACCACCAAACCAAGGCTCGGCGCTGGAACTGGCTTTTTTTGTCCATTTCATAAATTATTACCTTATTCGGTTGTTTTTCCAATGGAATTACCAACTTTAGGCTTAAACATGTTGAATCGATTCATTGACGAGGGAAATGAACACCTGGTAAATAAATTTGACTGAAATACTGTTTAGCTATTACGAACGAGGAGTCAACACTTCTGCCGCTGACATACAAGCCAATTGATACGACAGCATATGTTTAGTTTTTTGTGTAAATTAATAGATAGATGTCGTAGTCTGTACCTGAGTATGACACAATATTAAAGGTCGTTCGGGAGAAAAGATTTTAGCGAAACCTACCTTGTTAGTATTAATTTCTCTCCCTTATTTATTTTTCTTCTTCAATATCCGTAATCGCCAGTGTTTTGCTGTCAGTCATGGGAGTACCCACCTAAAACATCTTGTCTGCCTTATATTTTTATTTGAACTTGTACAAATTGCATTTAAAACATTTAGTCAACGAAATGGTAGGATTGACACGATGGATTCTCCTCCAGAACATTCCATTTGACCTTAGCTTCATTAGAGATTCCTGCTCGTTTCTCATATAAATTGAAGAATTCCCTAATTCAGCCTATGTTGCTTTATGCAGAGGCACTTAAAATTCTCAAATTACAAATAAAACAAACCTTAATGTGAATTTAAGTCCCCCATAATATTTTTAAAACCAATAACTAGTAAGAAACATTTAAATGTACTCATGGATCATCAAATGGAGAAGGAAACGTGAAAGTTCAGTAAGAAATAGGCATACAGGCCCCCGTAAAATAGTTGGTGTATTTTAGACCCATTTTTTACGAACTATTATTTATATTTAGATGATATATTTTCTAGACAGGCACTTCGTGGTAAATAATGTTTTCTCGGCATGATAATCTCAAATTTTGTTTTAGAAAGCAATAGTAGCCAAAAATTGGTTTTACTATTGGTAGACTGCGTTGACGGCGTTCTTAATATCGTTGCTACCAAATAAATTTCCTTGCGCTAGAGAACTTGTGTGATCTGCAATACGAGTTAAACTGAGAATCTGGTAAATAACAAAATTTCAAGTTCATGAGGTGATGATTTAAAAATTTTACATAACTTAGATACCTCGACATTTAATTTATCATCTAATAGAATGGTCCAAACATCATTTTTAACTTGCAGTGCCCGTAGTATTTCAAAATATTTAATTTATGTACGTTCAAAAACCTTTCTTTTACATCTCACATTAGTATAACAAAGCATTCATTATTTCACTCGACCTGGGAGAAAATTGAAATGTTTTTGTGACGTATATTTGAAACATCTCGTATACAATGTGTATGGGTTTCATTTTTGTTACAACCTTTTTCTCGTATGTTCAGAAACTCTTCGATCGTTTAGTTTTTCCAAGCATAACTGAAATATTAGTATTGAAGTCAAGACAGGATATTTGACGTCAAAATGAAAGGTGTGAAAGAATCATTTAACATTTTCGTATGTAAGAAAGCTGCTATGTAAATGTTGCCGGAGAATTTTTTTTTTAGATTTTCAGGAGTGTTGCAAAAGCGCCACTATCGTTAAGGAACCCAGCCAGTCATAATAGCTGCTGTAGGTAAATTTTATATGAGAGCTAAATGCAGATTAAAGGAAAGTAGAATTGAAATTCAGCGCTTATTGCACTATAAGTGATATTACTAATGGTCGGTGTAAAGCGTAGTTTTTCTTTCGAGTTTCGAGTTGTCCTTTTGATATGCATAGTGTGATCTTAATAGTCCGAGTGTTATTGCACGCATCTAATTTTTGTCTTTTCGTCTCCTCAGCGACTATCAGTGATTAAGTTCATTACCATGCGTCTTTGGTTTTATGCGTTTTATTTGTTCAACAATTGATCATTGTGGGTCTTAATCTAAGGTTCGAATCCTTAGATGGCGTCAATTTTAAGAGGAAATTCCGATCTCTGCGTAAGTACTGTATGAAGAGCAGGTGGAAGTGTGGTATTCCGCCCGTCGGATGGGACGTTTAAGAATGGTCCACTTACGTGAAGAGTAGGCTAATGTCGACGGCGGGTTTCTCTCCGCTCTTCCACCAAACCTCAAATTGCCCCATCCTTCATTCGCCTATCCTCTCAGGAACCGATGACTACAGTTGTCAGTAGACTTTCCACGTAACAAACCAATAAAAATTTGAGTTGAAATCATTCAGTGCCCATGTAAAGACATTCCAGATTCGAATACCAGTTCAGGGAAATTTTGTTGTCCACTATGAAATTTGCTCATTCGTTATTAATCACTTTCTTAATTGATTTCAATTGGTGGTGTCGTAACACATACCGATTCTGTGGCTCGCGATTGTCTGTGATGAAAAATTCACTCCCAAGTACAGAATTAAATTTTTGCAAATATTTTTGTCTTACTGTTTGTACATATGTTATAAAATAGGCATACAAATTAGGGCCATGAATATGTGTTGATTAATTATTTTCAAACTATTATTTGGGCAAGGAATACTATAAAAGAAATATTTTCTAGATGTATTTTCCATAGCTTGTTAGAGAACTATTGAATAAGTTTGAGAACTATTCAGTTTGTTTTACGCCATTGAATTGACCATCAGTGCAATCCTTGGAAAAATCCACAATCGTATTTTTCTGTTACTTAAGCTTTTTCACGTGGAGCTGGTTTTCATGCCATTGCGGACAACATATTGAGATCAGTTAGGATGCTTTAATTCTATTTTAAATGCAATGTAACATAACTGAATGGCTTGGATTTTATTTTTAGTCCTCTGCAACTCAATGTTAATATTTATACGAGATTCATATCGTTCAGAAACTCTTATATAAACATTCAAAGTGAAAACTAAGACATTGAGTTCTGCTTCACACTACTTGGATACGTTGCCTGTCGACAATGGTAAAAAAAATTGCCTACAGAAAACTCTGTCCTCGAATGGCAGTATTTTTTGTAGTAGAATTAAGAGATAAAGAAACAAATAATAAATACCCAGAGATTCATAAAATATTTTAAAGCATATTATTAAAAAATAAGACTTATCGTCTCCTTGAGGGTTTTCTTTGCATTCTCATTTAATGATGTATTTTTAAATTGTTTCCATTTCATAATTGTATGTGCCACATGGAGAAAGAATCGGTGTACACCTGCATATAGATTAAATGTGTAGATGGTTTTGAAATTTTCAACTCAAATTTCGCACATGGTCGAATTATAAATATCGGGAATTTATACCCTGTGGAGTGTATATTAAGGAAACTTGATGAAGAGCATAATAAGGTTGTCTGTCTGTAAACGTCTGATAAACAAAATCTATGATAATAAGGACACAACTAATTTAGAACCTTAAGTTGTGTCCTTCGATGCCAGCAATGAGTACAGATCTGAAGAAGTGGAGAAGAAAGGATAAGTTAGAATGAGGTAGCATACAGAATGAATTAGGCATAGTAAGCAATAAGTTGCAGTCCAAAGGTATTAGAAAAACCAAATATATCAAAAGTATCAATTATACAGATCTTACGTCTTTATTCAGCGGAAACTTGGGAAATGATACAAAAGAATAGAATGTATGTAAGAATGCCAAATGCTTATATATACATGGCACCGTTTTATTTGTTGTAGTTGCGTTGCATTTCCACGTGCTATGGCCTAATAGAGCCAAGCACACAATATGGTCGTTTCCTGTTTGAAGATTATGCACTGTGCTGGAGAGCGTCTTTTGTGAAGGCTGAAGTATTGGTGTTACATGTTCATCACCGTTAACTGATGTTCCCTTTGCTGTAATACCAGAAGGGATTCAATTAGGGCACTGTTTAATATCGGAGTATTAGTTAATTCCACATCTTATGCTTTAATACGAGATTGTATTTACTGGCGGTAGTAATGCGGTCTGTTTCCTTTGTATTATGCCACAATTCTTGATATCAGAGATATCTTTCTTTGATTTCTAACAGTTATTATCCTCCAGTAAATGCTTTAATTAGTGGCAATCGTCCTAGGGCAGGCCAGCTATGCTGTACAACATGCGCAGCGTCTGAATATCCGCATTTCTCACCTCGCTATATCACATTCTTTCGAGCCTCACCCCAGTCCTTTTGTTACTATGCGCATCTTTTCCATTGTACACGCATGCGGCGTTCCTTATTGTCTTGCGCGGGAGATAGAGCGAATCAGAGGGTGTTAGGAGGAGAAGGGGGAGGTCAAGACGAGAGGGGTGAAGAAATAGAAGAGGATAGAAGGAGCCCAGATAGGGGAGGAACAGGTTGTGTGCTAAAGGCTGCGGAGGGACTGCGTTTGTGCGAGGGTAATCGAAAGGGAGAATGTGGACATGGATTTGAGGAAGGGATTTGAAGGTGGCTGCAAGAGAATGGAGGTTTGATGGTCGTGGTGGCGTCGAGGGTGTTTATAGGCGGTCAGCGGTGGTACTTTCAGACGCTAGCTTTATAGCTTCGCCACGTGGTTCCTCCGGGATGGACGCTGTATTGTACGTGGAGAGAGATCGAGAGAGTGGGAAATGGAGGGAGAAAAAATTAATTCTTTCGCCCGACTCAAATCTCCCGACACGCGGACACACTAATCACAAGGAGTCACGTTTCCACGTCCAATCGCTCGCCTGGAGCGCGCTGCGGTGAAGATTCGAAGGAGTGGCTCGGCCCTACCTTTTCCCCGGAGTGTTTTTGCTTTAAAGCGTGAAGGAGGAATATCCACCGTTGGGGAGATATCTCACCGATGCAAATTTATTTAAATCCTAATTCGTGGAAACGCTCAGCGGAGGCGGTGGTATTGGGCGCCCGGCTGCTCGTAACTTATTATCTTAGAGGGGGAAAGAAAGTCGAAATTGATTAAAATAAGCTGGAAACATGAGCGCGCAAGTCTGCGGGAATTTCTTTCTACATTTACATAATACCCTGAAAGCCGGCTCAAAGGTGTTTGGCAGGGAGTGAGGCACCACCAAAATGCAGTACACTATGCCCTAATCAAGTTAATAAAACTACGATCATTATCGTTTTAATAAAAAATTGCAAATACTAGCGAGGAAGTGAAATTTTACCAAAATGCACCACATTATTGGAAATACTACTTAAGATTATCAAATCTCCCTATGGTTATCAATTCCAAGGTAATTTTTATATTGAAATTGTATATTTTAATTGATATATAAATAATCTTTTTATTAATTGACAGTTTTTGTGCCTTCATGTAGTATTTTCTGTATTACCCTGATGATGGGGTGCATTACACTCCGAAACGTCAGCAAGGTATTATAGTTTCATTGTTCCTGACCTACCCTCGATGTTTTAAAAGTGGTTCTAAATTAAGAGGTCGATAGAACAATACTGTAAATACCACATATGTCATAGAAACCTTTTATTAATTTATTTTGCATCAGAATAAATGCATAGAGAAGCACAAGTTATACATGAAACATGCAAATCGTGCTGTTGAAATTAGGTAGCATATTGATATACAAATATCAGGGAGCAAAAGCAAATACATAGCTGGATCTATGGACAAGTATTAATAATTCTTTGATTGCATGAAAGAGATCTTTCTTTTTCTTACGGCCGCGGCGTGTTCGAATCGCTTCAAGGCTGCTAGAGTGAGATATCACATCGCATCAAATTAAATAACTTTTGTCGAACTGTGCAGAAAAAGTTCTCATCTTTCTCATGATACCAAAATATCAGACATTTAGGTGTATGTGACCGAGCGCTTCGGAGAGAATTCGATGGTAATCAAGGAGATTCTGACACACTTGTTTGAAATTTAACCGTGTGTAGTTCTTATTCTTTTTCTATGATTAAAAAAACAAATTAAAAACTCATCGAGATACATTTCACAGTATTGCAAAGATTTTCGGGGTTTTCCGCGTATGGCGTGAAACTAATTTTAAGTATTACATGTGTGTATTGTGTTAGTTACTGAGAACTTCGGCCGTGAAAGACGAAGCATTTCTCTCATTAATATTACTGTATTAATTTTAAGTTCATTGCAGTTGCCTAAATTGAAAATAATATGTAAATAATGGTCTCGTATATGACAAGAGAAAAATCTCGCTCGAACTGCCTCAAATGTAGTCGGAAGGGCAATAACAGTAAACCCGACTCCTCTTCCCCGTCGAACTCGACCCCTTCTTATACCCAAACACAGATCACGCGAGTGCATCCGCGGTTGTGTTGTTCCAGTCACCCCACTCTGCAGTGCCTCTTTCTCTCCCCTTCCGTCCACCCTCTACATCCCCTCCCGCTTTCTATGTACCCTCCCGCTCCATCCCTCTCCCGTCTCCCACCTTTCCCACCCCTTCCGCCGCACTCCCGAAGGCGGAGAGTCCAGTTCTGCTGTTACTTGACGGTGAGCATGTCGCTCTTCTCTTGAGAGTGGGACCTCCGGAGTGTGTGGTGTGGGGGGGTTGATCCGATGAGTGTGGGGAGGGAAGGGAACGAGAATAGAGTAGGAGGAGGAGGTCACGCGACTGGGTCTTGCCTTCGCTCCCCTCCCTCTCTCTCTCTCTTGGCGCTCTCCTTCAGCTGATCGCTGAACTGCGCGGGGGGTGGACAAGTGAAGATCGTGCCCCGCTCTTTCATGGGATTTTCAACCTTTTCCCGCCATACTGACGTTTTCTGCGTTTTGGTTTCTTTTTGCTGCGGTGCGACTTCGGTGTTACCTTGTGCCAATTCACATTTCTCCATCTCGCTCATTCGCTCGTTGAAGTTTCCGAGTTGTCAGGCGGTCGGTCGTTGAAGTTTCCGTACTAACATTTTTCGCCCATCTATGAAGCCTGCTGTTGGATCTCTCCACTGCTGAGAATTTCTATACTACAGGTTTTGGAGATGAATCCTATTTCCGTCACCTCTAATCCATTAACATGGACAGCTTGAAGGAAAACTAGTGAAGGGATAAAACATGATGACAGCTCCTCCCAGTTTCTCGCAGTGACTGCCGCCCGGAGAACGCCGTGGTGTCGGTAATTAATTGCTGCGCATTAGCCTGGGGAGTGCGAATATCGCAGGGAAGAGCTGTCCGACAACGAAGGGACTCGCGGAGACGAAGGTAAGCGAGTCTCTTCTCGATTTACATATTATCTCGCTCATTTACGGCGTTAATTTTCCCCGCCTTGTAGATTAAGACAAGGACATATTTATCTAGGGAGGTGGAAATAATTTTGTTCACCGAATCGGAACGGAAGGAATACGAAATCATGAATAAAATGGCTTATTATTTTTAATTTTGTACAAATCGGGTGTGTTCTGAGGTGTTGTTATTGTTATTCTTTCGACTTGCAACTCATCTGCGGGGAAAATATTTATGAGTCAGAAGAATGTATGCATGGGCAGGCATGGTTGAGCACACGGGGCTGTTGAATCTCTAGGCATCAGCCATGCTTAAAAAGTCAGTCGTTCGTAATAAATATTTTAGTTGGCATTGCTCCCTCCTGTTTTTTTGTCCCGAGCTTTCCGTCGTAAAAATGCCTCCCGTTATTTGCATGTATTAACTGGTTATTTATCCCATCCAGCTACAAAAGGCAATTGAAATTGATGTGTTATCACAAGCGTTTAATGACGTTGAACTGAAATGAAACTGAAATTCGACTGGGATATTTTTATTTATTATCGAAATATCCTTCAGTCAATGAGGTGAAATTGCCTTAACTGCAATTGCCATTTTTTATTTTGATTTGGAGACAATTATTTTGAAATCAAGGTCATTTTTTTGGTTCTTAAAATCGGCTCATCACATCGGGACTGCTATAAAATTCTCTAATTTACCAATATTTTGACTACATTTTTATGACTATTACTGGGAGTTATAAATAAAGAACAAAAATTGTGGCTTGGTCAACAGTATGAATCAAAAGAATATATCCCTTTTTGGTAGTTATATGGAAACTCCTGGCACTATCTCAAGGATTTGGTAAGGGGGCCAGCTGGAGTACTGGTCTCCCTGTCTGAGGCTCTGGGTTTGAATCTGGTGATGTCTTACATATTTCAGTGGAATCCATATTCCTCCTTCATTTCAAGTGTCTACTCGATTAGGGTGTTAAAATTGGATACTCTTTACACCTTCATAAAGAATTAAAGTAATGCAAGTTTACACTTAGGTAAAATTTTTACTCGACCTACGTTTCGTGTACTACATCATCATCAGGCCTGATGATGATGTAGTACATTGACACCTAAGTCGAGTAATAACTTTATATAAGTGGAAACTTGCATTACTTTCATTCTTTATGATGGAATCCTTCCACCACATCAAGCCTGAAACTTCTCTTTTTATACTCTTGACACCTTCTAAAGAGTAGGTATATGGGGTTATCTCCACCATTTTACTCTCTTTCCTAAATAGTTTTAGTAGCGCCCAATGTCATCCAGCTCATTTAAAAATCCAATATGACTTATCTGAACGAAGATTACTTCAATTATCCTCCAGTAATGCAAAGTCACAGCTATGATTATGTCTTATCAGTCGTACATTATTTATTTTGCATCATGACATGATCATTTGAGAGGCATTACACAGTTTCCTTAAACATCAAACCGTGGTTCTATTTCCACAAAGTTATCCCTGAGGTTTCGAAGGCAAATAATAAAAAAATGACTTTATTAATCATTGACAGACTGAGATAAATATTTTAACTTCAATAATATTGATTTAAAAATTGAAAGATCCAGAAAAATAACATACTCACTTGTGAATTTTTTTGACCGTAAATTTTCTGTATTTCTTCCAGATTTTGGCGGAGAGTTATGACAGTTGTGACACATATTATTTGAGCTTTAACTTAAGGATTTTAAGTTGATTGATTACTAAGATGACGAATAAAAAAGGGATGATAGGTTGAGAGGATGAAAGAGATGGTAGAGGAAATTCTCTACTCGCACAATGTATTTTAAATTTGTATTTTTGGTATTTGTTCAAGCGATTTAATAATTCTAGGCTCAGTTTGAGTCATCTCTATTTTTATGTGAGGAAACATTGAGGAGAGTATAGTGTAGTGTTGAGTAGGGTGCTGCTGTGGTTGAAAATCTGTAAGATACTCATGGATGTTTTTTAATTTGTTTCTTTTATTGGTAACTATTTTTTCTCGACTGAAGAGATTGCGAATTAGGAATATGGAATTTATGCAAATTGAAGCGTCTAAACTATACGATATCATTCGTAAATCATAAGATCAAAAGCAATTTTTTGCAAACAATGCAATACAAACTAGCGTTTTCGTTCTAGCTATTTAGGAAATATTCGATCGGTCAACGACCTATTAAGGATTTTTATTAAATGATGACGTTATTAATCGTTCGGTCAGAGAAAATCGTATGAAAGGTTCTCTAGGACGTCAGTATTGGAAGATCTTATTTCTGCGGTGATGGAGGACGAACCTATTTATAGGAAAATTAATGGAACACTGTTTGTTACAATTCTTAAATAATTCTTCAGGAAATAAAAAAAGTTTTTCCTTTGGCATTTTTTTGTGGTCGATTTCTATAATTACAATTCCTCTATCGCGTGCGAATACAAAATTTAAATCACTTACAATAAACGTGCGCCACTAAAAATTGTTTCACTAAATGACTATATTCCCGTAAAGGATGAATAGTGGCATAGAGCGCTTTTTTTTCCTTAAGAGCTTCACGCTATCAGGAACTAATAATGAATAGTGTGAAAACTTGGTATTCCTCTTGCCCCACACTCATTTTATCTACTTGAAAATAATAGGGACACGTATTTATGCTGATCGCTGAACCTTTACTTTACTTTACGATTCACTTTCATAGGTAAACTGAACTCAATGATTTTAAGGATTCCAAATATCATCCACCATTCATGCCCTTTTGTCGGTTCACAACTTATGGAATTTATGCAAATTGAAGCGTCTAAACTATACGATATCATTCGTAAATCATAAGATCAAAAGCAATTTTGCAAATAATACTCGTAGAATCCTACACAGCTTTTTTTAGGACCATATGTCCAATCAAGCATACCTTATTTAGTAACTCTTTTCTTTTTAGGGTCCCCTTAGGTCCTTTCTTTGATTGTCGCATCAATTGCTCTTGGAAATGTCTTCTCAAGAATTCCAACTTCATGGGTGATCCATTGGGAAAGTAAAAGTTTTCGCCATGAGGCCCAAGGATTAGGTTTACCACGCTGTGGTGTAATAATAATAATTATAATAAATTTTCTTTTAGCATTTTTTGTGGTCGATTTCTATAATTACAATTCCTCTGTCGCGTGCGAATACAGAATTTAAATCACTTACAATAAACGTACCCCACTAAAAATTATTTCACTAAATGACTATATTCCCGTTTATTTACAAATAGTTTTACACGCTGTAATTTCCCTTTGGATGGGTTACAAAAAATTACGACTAACAATGAATATTTATACTTCTATTTTTTGTCATAAATCATTCATAAATATAATAATCACAAATGAATTTATATATTTACCTTCAAACAAAAAATTACTTTTTTATATTACAATATAATAATAATTTGTTTCCTTTTCAGGAATTAAAGAGTATTATTACAATAGATAAGCCCTAAGGAATATCCTGTGGTGGGGCTACTGACAAATAAACCATGCAAAAAGCGATAGCAAAAAACAAAAATGGTTTACAATTTTCGATAAAACGTTTACAATACAGTGAAGAAACTAAATCAAAATAGAAAAAGACTCAGAGATATACAGAATTAAATAGTGGTTACAAAAAGAGACACATAAATACAAGATCGGGTGAACTTACTTTAAAAATGATATTACAATATCACTTAATTTATTACATTTAATTCGATAAATATTTCATGTAAATTACGAAACAAAACCTCGATGTTTTTTATAAGTAATAACCAAGTTTTTACTTTCTTAAGAAATTTTCCTACGTGTTTTTCTTCCTTAATGTGGTTCGGAAGGACGTTAAATATTTTTCGAGATATATATACAAAACATCTTTGAAACAAAGTCAAATTAGACTTGGGTAAAGAAATAGTATTTCTTTCTCGTAAGGTGGGGACTTGAGTCCTGGGTAAACGATTTGCTTCGTCGCCACTTCTTAGAGAGATTTTCTTTAACCATTTATAAAAATACATATACCTGATAGACAATATGTTCAGTTCTAAGAAGAGTTGGAATGCATGAGAGAATTAAGGACTGGCATCTGGGTTTTTTAAAGACTAATGCTACGATCTTAGCATTCTTTGAGCGATCATGAAGTTATGGGACCAGCACAGTAAATTGTTAAAAATATTTTGGACAACCGGTGAGAATTCCGAATATGATGTGGCCGAATTGAGTTCACAAAATTACACCCCAAGGACGCTCTTAATCGTAAATGAAGAGGCAAATTCCTCAAGAGTTTAAATGTCATCTTAACAAAAACATCCCGAAAAGGGTACAGTTAATAATGCAGTTTCTAAAAATGGTGTCAATTCGAATAAGTAAAACTAGTGAACTTTGACAGCATTGTATCCCAACTGCACTCGTGACTAATAGCGAGAGAAACTCAAGAGAGTGGGGGTCCTCAGATTTCGATCCATTAAGGCCTACCAGCCAACGGGAACCTTCCCAAACATTTTCGATGGGAGTGATAGAACTTATATATTTCCTGTTCTTGAGGCTTTTCAAGTTCGTCCGGCCGAAGGCCTTACTTATCTCACGGATGCTTATTTTTGTGTTTATCGTGGGTAAAATATTACGATTGTATTAACTCTATCTTAAATTTTCTTTGTGTTTAACAAAGAAAATGCAGAAGTAAGAAAAGGGCCTGCACTCTCGACTAATGAACTAACCCTCAAACCTTTGTCCAAGGTACGAGAACTGGAGCCTGATAAGGGCAATTTATTCAGCAAATAAAGAAGTGATTTTGGAGATCAGCCATATTAAACAATAACCGAATTTATTCACCAAATAATGAAGCCATGTAAAACTGCACCGTTAGTACTTGTTCCTCCGCCGAGTATCTAAACCTTTTCATGTCATCTTGGCGTCAAGATATTCGACTATATAGGCGTAATAGCTTAATAATTATTTATGAAGAAATAAAATGAAACGCATCTGCGAAGAAAAATTAAAAAAATGTAATAAAAACTACTAAGTCATAACGAAAAGATCACATAATGGAATGTTTATTGGAAAATTGAAAAAGTATTTATTGCATAAGGTTTAGTACGCGTATTGTATAAGTTTAGCGTCATTTATCACCATTAATCCATGTGATATTTTCATTCATTGCTCCGGGAACGTCAGATGGTATTTAGGCATGAGGGCTTATACGTTGAGAGTTCGCTCGATTCTGTAACAATTTTTCAAGTCGGCCGATGGTGTGCTGTCCCTGACAATCTGCTCTGTGATACGATATTTTTCCATCGGCCATGTCAAACTGCGCCATACCGAGTTCATATTCAGAAATCCTGCGTATCTTTATAAATTTTATTAGGAATCGCACTAAAAATGTTCACTTGAAACCTAATGGCACTTAAAGTCTCGACAGAGTGAGCCTTTATCTGGAGGATTATTTTCCTTGTATTTCAATAGAGTGGCGAAAGGAAGGGTCGATTGGTGATGGGAGAGGTGTTTATAAATTCTTCTTCAAAGGAAGTTTAATTTGACACAAACTCAACCTACTCCTGAGAAATTGAAGAGCAAATTTGATTCGGAAATTAATGATTTAAATTATTAAATGACGAATCATTCAATCAAATGTTCTGTTTAATCAGATTTATTTGAAGCTTTCTTTATTACTTACTAATTTATCAAAAAATTAATGTTAAGGTGAATCTTATGAGGTGATGGTAGCACTATATTTTTTCTACTTCTTGATCGCTAGAAAACCTTTCTATGTGCAACGGTAAGAAACGAAGGACTTTTTTGAGCTAGGGTACATAATAAAATCTACTTCGGTCCTAAAGGTATAGGAAAATTTACATTTGAGCATTGTGTACGAGCACGTGAATGATATTTGTGAGAATTTTGAAAATTGATTTAAACTATAGTTTCATTTTTTATTTTAATCAAATTAAATTTAAGTAAACTCTGACGTCATATTTAATTGTATATGCTTCACTGAATCATAGTTGACGGCCTGTTGATCACGCCCTAGTAATCTGTTTCTGTTAAGAGAACGGGGGATGTTGAAGAAACAAGTTTCTAGCCTTCGCTATGAGACAAAAATGAGGTTATTTAGTGTAAATATTTTTTTGCGAATAGTAGTTATACCAATGATATTCAATACTATTAGCTAAAATATAGCCATATTTCACATTGAAAACAACCACACACTATGTTCTGGGAAGTTATGTCAATCCTACTCCTAATTCTCTGATGTTGGATCATTGGGTGACGTGAGTGAACCTAAGACCACCATATCAGGTTTCATTTTCAAATGAATTGAACATACGGCAGTGTTTGCTTGGAGTGAGTGTTTATCTAACTCTAGTGCTAACTTTAACTCCTGGACTGGACTGGATTTTGGGGAGGTGACCGACAGCTAAGGTCATTTGCACCATTTGCTGGGGACAGACAGGGAGGAAGGGTGGATAGAAACCTGGCGTCGGCATTAGCCTTCTCTTAACGAAAGGCACCATGGGACCACGGTTTAATGTCTCATCCGACAGGCCTAGTACTGTACTTGAAGTGTCCTTTACAAGATACTCAAGAAGGGATCGGGTTTCCTCTGAAAAATATCCTACTCTGGATATCCTCTGAAAAATATCCTCCTCTGAATCCTGGCCGCCCGTATGATAAGCCAGCTGTTACTCCTATTGTCAAGTGTTTTTTTACGTAAATCTAAGGAACACTACTGCAATTTTTAACTTGATGACTCAGCAGGTAACTTACATTACAGTGTGTATAGCACGATGCTCCGCTTGACGCTGATGCCTAATTGGAGCGAAAGGATAATAACACCAGAATCGCCGGGTGACGCCCCTTAATAACCAGTGGCTGATCCTTGTTGGAGCTGGTTGCCAGAAGCAGCGGGCAAGCTGATGACGCCATACACCGGAGGCTACTCCGCTCTTTATATGCGCAACGTGAATATATTTCCCCGATACCCATAAATGAAGAAGGCTAATGCAATTAATTTCGTACCTCAGCGTATTCAGTCATCTGCTACACAACTTGCCTTCATGACTAATTCATCCAAACAATTTTTTTGCTACATATTTGCATTTTTTTTAAATTTCATGGAATATGAGGAATGAGGTGCGGCCAAAAAACGGGGTAGACGTTTTAAAATGCTTGCTTGCTTTCAATGATACAATCCGGAAAGTGTTGCTTTTCCGTGGAATACTTAAACTGATGACGCTGTTGTCCTAGTACACTATGGTTATGCCACACCTCGAATATGCCGCTAGCATTTGGGACCCTGGACAGAAAGTTGTCACTAAAAAGAATAAATAACATATAAGGGAAGGCCGCGCTTTCGTAAGAAAACTGCTGCGAAAGAACATATATTGTTTCACAGCTTTTAGAGGTATTCATTTTGGAACCGCTAGAGACTCGGAGACTACAATCTAGACTTAGTTTGCTTGAGAAATTCAGAATATTGTGTTTCGGAGCGACATAGAGGATATCATTTTGAAGCCACACCACATTTCTAGGTCCGACAGAAGCAATAAAATAACCGAGAAACATTGCCGAACCGATAGGCACAAAAATTTGTTCTTTCCACGCACAATAAGCGACCATAATAAAAACTTGAGCTCTTCTGAAAACATACCCATAATACACTTCACCATTACTCCTCCCAAAACCATATCCTTAACACCTTTACACGGCTGATGCCGTAATACATCCTGCCACCCGCTCATGCGGCGGCTCGCTGGGTAGTATATAGATGTAGTGTATTGTAATAAAATATTTCAAATATTTATTTTTAAATAAATAAATGTAATAAAATATTTTAAATATGGGATCTTCTTTTATGTGAATTATTCCATTAGTTCAGCTAAAAAAAATCCAGAATCTGATGATATCCGTGGATTTTTAACCGTTTTCAAACTAATTTTCGCGTGAATTGGAAAAGTCAATTCTACCGAATATTAAAATAGTGTATTAACCCTTTGAGTGCGGCATGACGTGATATCACGTCATGATTTTATTACGCTGGTGCTGATGACGTCATATCACGTCATGGGTACCGTGAGGGTTCCAGCTTTCACGAGGGGGTCTAGAAAAGTTGCATAGTGAAAGCTGGAACACTCACGGTGCCCTTGACGTGATATGACGTCATCCGCACCTGCGTAAAGACAACCTTGACGTGATATCACGTCATGGCACACTCAAATGTTACATTCGGTTCTCCGTGAAATGATCATACCACGCACCTAATTAAATCATTCATATTCTGACCTTTAGTTTACAAACATCTTCACTTCTTGATATAATGCAATCATGCCCTTCCATATTACTTTGTTCGTGACTAAAACTCTTAATTTCATGGTATAAAGCGCTTAAAATGGGTGAAACGGGAATAACTGAAATTTTCGCTTATTCTATTTAAAAGTCCATGTTTACAAAAAAAACTGTCCAAATGCCGCAAATACTAATGAAGAAATAGAATGGTAATTGATTTAAAAGCATCGACCCACCACACTTTTTGTAATGTTAACGAATAACCACAGGAATTGAAATGAAAATGAGATAGTTCATTCATAATGGCTCTCCGATCGTCTCAGGTAACCGAAAGAAAATTGTCAATAAAAAATGTTGTTTTGGAGTAGACTGCATATTTTGTATCTTTTTCAGATATGTTAGGTCTGTCACCTATGAAAATTGATGTTTTTAGAGTCACATGGAAAAGGTGGGTTTCAGAATTTTTTATTTGTATATCCGCGGAAAAACCTCACATGAGATGAAAACTCAAAATATGAGGTAATTCTGGTAAAAATGGCTATTGTTAGCTCTTCCTCCGGCGATGAAGTTATTACATTGGCATGATTCAAGCTTAAGACATCTATATCCAAATTTTTAAAACAAAAAATGCGCTCCAAGTTGTCCAAAATTTATTTCGGCATTTCATTTACTTATTAAGGATGATTTGGCAATGCTGCGCGTTATGTTCATTTTTCAAAACTCAGCGTTTTGCTCCTCATACTGGAAGCATCATCAAGATAACGAGTATTTCCCCGCTTCAGCTTGGCCTTATATAGAAGCATAGATGTCCGTTGCATGATTGTTGGGCATATAAGACCAAGCTGAAGCTGGCAAACACTCATTCTCGGCCCCGGTGGCGGCGGGGTAGTCCTAGCCTGCTAATCCAACCTCCGGTCGCAGGTTCGAATCCCGCCTGGGTAATTTGTTCACTGCCCAGGACATGGATGTTTGTGTTAGTAAAATTCGAGTTAATTGTAAGAGAGGACTGTAAAGTCCTAAATTTGCTCAGAAACAAAGACAAGTTATTATTATTACTATTCTCCACTATGAGGCTTTCAGTACGAGGAGCAAAACGTTTAGTTTTTTCAAAATGAACAAAACGAAGCATTGCCCGAGAAAATTCATCCTTAATAGACAAGAAAAGCTGCGAGAGTCCTAAAACAAAAATTTCATTTACTTGTTAACAAGTAGGCTCACTGATTGTGGATATAATCTCGCGCCGATTGTGGCTAGTTCCGAGTGTACCTTGGGTGGAAACAATGTCGTCATGACACAATAGCCAAGCCCTCTAACGAAGCACCATTAATGAGAGGGAGTTGTGTTGTCGTCGAGCAGGAAGAAGAACCACGACAGTATCTTGTAAATACATTGATATGATCTCAGCATAAATTGAGACGCTCGAGTGTGAATATGACGTCGTATCGGTTGTTTTAATTAAAGCCGTTTATATATGCGGCGTGAGGAAAGTAGTATTTTATCAGCCTTTTACATCCCTTTCTACCTAGTGCCTTCCTATTTGCATATTTATCTACCACGCATTGAAGGCGATGGACATCGTGGATAACTTGGAGTAATGCGGAAGTGTGGCGTTGGATGTCCGTTTTCCCTTCAGCCGTTCGCCAATCTTTTTCCTTTAATTGCACTTCATAAAAGTTTTTCAACGGCACGGTGGAGTATTCGCAAGCTTTTACTGTCTTCGCGTTAAATGCAGAAGTAGGGGGTGATTAAATTAAAAGTATTTTTATAACAGTGTGCTTAAAAGTATTGAAAAATTAGCTCAATTGTAGTCGAGTAAATTTGAATAAACCGTAATATTTACGTCAATGGTAAAAGGTTCCTCCAGCTCTATTTTCTTTCCACTCTCTCTCTTTATATTTGCGATTATGCTCACTAAATTTACATTGACGTGTGATTTCGAATATTCAGGTGATATGACTGCAAGGCGTCCAACGTCTTAGCAGTAAAACGAGGAATTGTCTTTGTTCTCATTCCTTTAGCAATAAAGTTCTACCATCTGGTGGAGAATCTAATACTAGCATTTCCATCGCAGTTTCTAATAGCTAATAGTGCTTTTTTGGGATATTCCTAGAAGCAACCCGGCCCTACAATGTAAAATTCTCAAATATAATCGTCTCTGGCGTAAAAAAATCGATCGCGCCCATTGGTAAGTACACTTACACGCTCGATGACTTATCTTCAAATATCCAGTTCTTCTGTGAAAGTTTGTGAAAATTTATGTGTATTTGAATTCTTTATTGAATTCCGTACTTTGTAGTGATTGAACCTGAACATACAAATCCTCTCTACTTCATACCTACATTCATTCAAATATGTTTGTCTCTTTCTTTTTTCAATATCAAAAGTCATATTGTATGACGAATTTTTAATAAAAATTTTAGGTTTTCAAATATTAACTGCAGCTTTTACGGGTAATAGGATGTTCTATTCAATTGTATACATATGACGCTTATGATTGCCTTACGTGCGTTGGAGCAAATTCTGTTCCCGATGCAAACTGTATAGCTGAAGTACGGACAAATGTATAATTTAGTCGAAGTATTTACCAAGTTCTGCTTTACCCACGGTCGCTCGTTCCCCATAATCCCTCGAGGAACGTAGAGGTCGAGTTAAAGGCACGGCTACTTGCGGGTGTCCCCGAGAAAAATATTTTCGCAGACAATGAGGTTTATGAAGCTAACTGCATACCGCAAGAGTATTAATAGTCAGGCATACTACAACATTTGACGACCACGAAGCAAAAATAGTGACTCACACTCTCTTTGCGTTTCTCTCCTTAGCTTTCATGTTCAATTAATCTGTTCAACTAGCTCACTGTGTAATGATTAATGTTTTTACCAGGAAATATAATAACAAAGGATATCATTTATGACAAGCTTAAAATTTTGACTCCTTTAACCAGTGACTTCATTCTGAAATTATTTTTTTATTAGTCTTATGCATATATCATTATGGTCTTATGTTCTTTATTATATTTTCTGTAATGTCTTCAATCTCGTAAGGTTTTTAAAAGCCTGTTTTTTCTTGATTGTTTCGATGAATTACGGATTTAGAATTTTTATAGTTGCTTATTTACTTTACATTACACACCATTTTTGTTGTATGGTTAAAATTTTTGTGAAGGATGCCATGGTCAAATTTTGCATAAAATATGACGTAAACAACATTTAGGTACTTTGCCCATGGTTCTCGAAGGATGCATTAAATTCTAATTACAGCTTCCTAGTAACTACTAATTTATGAG
The DNA here is from genome assembly GCA_963169105.1 of Ceriagrion tenellum. NCBI lineage: Eukaryota > Metazoa > Arthropoda > Insecta > Odonata > Coenagrionidae > Ceriagrion > Ceriagrion tenellum. The sequence continues at coordinate 28,237,201 of OY720640.1, forward strand.
TAGCATTGAGGAGAGGATACCTTTTACTATGCTACTTTTTTTCTTGAGCTATCCTTTTTTGGTCATTAGGCCAGATTAAGTGTTAACGCGTATCATATTCATAATGCCAATGACGTCTTAGAATCAGTCAGCGGATCAATGGGGATCAAGCAGGCCAGATCCAGACCGCGAGACTCAGATTTTCCGTGCCCGGTCATACCAAATCTGTTTCCATGCCGTGGCTCCTGCGGCTGAATGAATTTTTATATTAATACGAATATTGGAAAACAGGTTGAGAAGCCTGCGGTAACAGGCTGAAAATATTGTCGGAATAGCCAAAACAATGAAGAAAGTAAATTATACATTAATCAATACGCGATTGTTAATTTTTAATGGAAAAATGTAGGTAACTACGATAAACAATATATAATAAATCAGTATAAAGAATTCAATGTGTACAACATTTTTGTTGAGGCAGGCGGAGCTATTACTTAGTAGTTTCCTTTATGATACGAGTATTTAAAAAAAATTCACACGCCCGCGCCACGTGTCAATTAGTGGAGAACGTATATAGGAACTCGCTAGTCATCTCTTGGTGCAAATTTGAATCATCAAGCCAAGAAATGAATCATGTGTACATACGCGTAGCCTTTTATAAGGTAGATATCTGCCAGAGCAGTTTTATTTTATTTTCATGGAAAATATTTGCAATCCGACCCACACCAGTGGACGAATGTGCATACTGGCGCAAGGATACTTCCGGGCAATGATCACGGCGTGAAATCACGCAGAGGTGTGCAGTGGGTAATGCGACAGAGATGAAGGGAGCAATTGGAGAATGGGAATGGAGAGGGGAAGCAATGGGTGGAGCGTGGTGTGGGGAGGTCGGAAGCAGTAGGAGTGGTGGTGCGAGCCGGAGGAGTGCATCATGGGAAGGGAGACAATGTGACCAGTCGGGAATGCGTGACGGTCAAGCCTGCCCCCTCGGTGAAACGGTCGCCTCGGTGTGCGCAGGCCTTGCGTTTTCCTTCTTTCTCCCTCTGTCTCTCTTTTATGCGACCGTCTGCAAATCTGTATGACCGATGAGGAGCACGTCATGTCTCTGTCTGTGCTCTTCATAGAAGGAGACGGGGGATTATTACCACAGCCACCCTCCTAGGGGGTGTAAAAAAAAGGGCACTACACTCAAAAGATTCCCCGCCATGGTCTATTAGTTTCTAGAAAGTATCTGCCTACCCAGTCGGTAAGAAACGCTAAGAATAACGGTCATAAAGACTTAATAAAAATTACGGCTTGAGACGTATAAACCTGTTGTATGCTAAAAAAATATTTACTTAAAGGGCAGGTTTTTTTATTATGCTGCGCGGGTAGCATCTAACGATATACAATTTTACTAATGATTGAAATATCCCAATACTTCAAGGGTTCCGCTGAGAATCGGTCTGTGTACGCTGAAACATTAAAAAAAATAACTGGTAGAATCACGGAAGTGTTTTCTCATGCTTTTTCAACTTCTTGTGCGCTCTTATTCTGAACGTTATGTATTTAATATCATCAATTCTTCGCCATATATTCTTCTATTTATGAGCTGGGCACATCTTAAATCTTTATAAAATACTTTCTCTTGCATCCCGAAAAGCGAAAATAAGTTGATAGAATGTTACCTCAAAGAATCTAACGAATTACTTTGTGTTAATCTGTGTGCTGTTTGGAGTAAAAAAAATAATTTGTTTACTAGGTGTCTAATGAGACTGTGATCTCATTATTATAAAATTTGTTGTGTACTCAGTCAGTTCAATTAACTTTATCGCACAGTACCATATTTCTTAAAACCGGAATAGTCGCCATAAATAATTTTTAACTGGCTCACCATCGCACATTTTATTAGGAGAAGTTAATTATCCACGTATTCTTATTCATATTTGACAAATATGCATATTCAATTGACTATTAGGTATGACCTTCGTCAAGCTGCTCGTTAATCGTTTATTTTAGGTTGCCCTTCTAAGTTTTATTTGCTCTTGGCATTTGATAACAGGTGCTTATGTTAAAATTCATGTTAAGTACAGCTCATATCATTTAAATGTCTAAAAGGCCATAATTTTGGGCACATACATTTGGAACACTTATGAACATTTGGAACATAACTTGGGAATACATTCGGAACATTTGAATATTTTAAATCAGAACTTTAGTGCTGTATAAATTACAGAAAAAGAAACGATGGCTGGTATTTGTAAGATTTATTCCATCATAATTGCAATATTTTTGAGACAAAATGTGTATAATGTGACCATTAACATCGGCACTTCCATTTTTGCTCCCCGCGGAATGGTTTTTCCCGACCATTTTTGCTACTACCAAATACATAGTGTCTTTGTATGTAGGTAAGTAGTATCACAATTCAGTAATTTAACATACGAGGTGGCAGCCGTGATAATAGGGTGTCCAACCGTAGAGACCGTGATGAAATGAAATAAAAATTAAATAAATTAGTTGAAGAAAAAGCAGTATAAGTTTTTAAATACCAAGTTTGACATAAAAAATATATGAGGAGATAACGCGGCCCGATGAGTGTTTTAAGGGCATTTGAGGAAGCCAGTAGATATTTGTGACCTTGAGCGTCTGAATATTAAACGCTGGTCGTGGGAACTACATCCGAATTTAAGATCGGCGATTATTGGGACTTGATTGTGGAGCAGGTAACTTAAATGAGTCACCCATTATCCGATGACTGATTATCACTTTGGATGAAGTTTACACCTCTGTTTACACTTTATTTTTAATAAGATAGAATATAATAAACCGGCGAGGGATAGTTTCACTGCGGATTGTGACAACTTTTAGTCATATCTTCGTAGTGGCGCCTGGTTGTATTTCCCAATATGCCTCGTTCTGTAAATGGGGGTGTCAATGCAATCGTCGGGGTAATAATACGAGTCAGCGGCGTATGAACTGGGTTTGCAAATGTAATGAGCTGCATTCCATTTATTTCGCATACTTTGATGGCAACTACTAATAAAGACAAGCCTGATATCGAGTTATGTTTCTCTTTTACTTCGAGTGTACAGAACTGTTGAAGACTTAATTCTATGAACAATGCTAGGCTGTAGTCTCAAGTTTTAAGCTGAAATTATCTCTTAGATTCCAGCTGAGAGAATTTACGAATGCATTAGGAATCAGTAAAGCTTTAGTTTGACAATCATATTTACCAGGGTATTATGTGCTTACTATGTCTCTTTTACACTATCAGTGAAAAAAATAGATGTATAGTTAGGTGCTCTCAGGCTTTTTTGTTTTTAAATTTGGAAAGGTTTATTAGACACTTAATGGCGTAGCAGTTCCTGGATGAAAAATATGAAATTTGTCGCGTTAGTTTACCATTTTTCTTTTTTGTATTATTTGACCTAGACTATAATTTTATCAAAATTGATGAAACTACGAGTAAAAATATTAATTTTTACGTAGAGGTCCGGTACCTTTTCTGATTAACACTTCATAGTTGATCAAAATATTTGCGATTATCCAGTGGTAGCACACCATTACTTATCTTGAACACTATTTTCAGCTTTTGTGCAGCTCCTGTCCATACCAACTAGTTCGAGGATTATGTTGTTTTCGCTCCATACTCCTTAAACCAATCGAACCTTGCGAAAAGTGCCGCAATAGTACAGCACTTGACTTCTTTAGGATGAAACGCGTTTTTCCCAATTTTTGCCCTAAAAATCGGCTGAAACCATCTATGGAAACTTTTGGTCTTAATATCTCTTATAATAAATATTTAACCTTTTTACCATATGGTAATAAGCTCAATTTACTGATATGGAAAACTGGGAGCCGATATTTTTTCACCATTTTTGTTTAAGAGAAAGCATGGAAACAGATCATTTCCTAGTTGTCTAAGTATAGCTTTTAATTAGATTTTACCCACTAATTATAGTTTATCTTATGGAAAAATTTACTCACTAACGCGATATCAGTCACCTAGTGACGCTCACACTCTTGATTTTATTGTAGTAATTTATTCAAGAATTATTTATTGGTGAAAGTTCGTTTTTTTACTTCCGAGCGCAGACGTTGTGAGTTTTGAGTTGTGAAATAAAGAGGAAGAGGGGATGTAGTTTTTATGGTGCAGTCTCCCAAAGAAGAAATGAGGCCCCTATATTTTTGGAGATTACTTAGATTTATTTATGATGTCAAGTTAAGTTGAATCATGTCATGCATTAGCATCAGAAATACCATGAATCTCAAAGACACATCTCCATGTCAACTGTTCCTTACATGCTAGGATGAAATGCAATAAAAAACGTTATTTATTATATGCTGGCTTTAATAAATTGCAAATGATCAAGCGCTGATATAGAGGGTATGATCGTGATGTCTGTCTGGTGGGAAATTTCTTACAGAATGATAAAATTCAAACATGGGCAGCTGCTGTGAAAACATTTGTATGGAGCGTAGCACTCTATGGATCGGAAGCATGGACCATTGGAAAACCTAACCAGAATATACTAGAAGCCTTCGAAACCTGGTGCTGGAGGAGGATGATGAAGATAAAATGGACGGATAAGATAAGATATAATAGTGTACAGAGGAGTAGAAGAGGAAAGGACCATATGGAACACCATAGAGAAACAAAGAACAAGATAGAGTGAACACATCCTGAGACACAATGGATTTGTGAAGAAAATAACTGAAGGAGAAATAGAGGGAGAAGTCTCCAGAGAAAGACCCAGAAGTAAGTTCATGGACAAAAAAAGAGGAAATTATACAAAAAGAAATACCAGGAAGTAAAGGAACTAGCATTAGATAGGGAAGGATGGAGGGCTGCAGTCAACCAATCTTAGGATTGAACGACCAATGAATGATGGGCAGCGGTCCTGCTAAGGCGAGTTTATGTTTTCCAGCGAAACTTTACGTTTAGGGGTTTAAAACTACTGACCTAAGTCAATTCACGAAAGTGGTGCCCATGCAACGGTACTCAGGCGGAGGTCTTTAGAGGTCACTGTAGGTCAAGGCCTTAGAGATTCGATTCCCACTCTATCCGCGCCTAAGGTCGTGTATTTGCTATTCACAACGTGATAAAATGACGAGGAGTTGGATAGCATTTTTGTGTGTGCCTGATTCCCACACCTCTGATTTAGCATTAAAAATTACTGCCTGATTTCCTGGCAATTTTACATTTAGTTTTTTTTTACTTTCTCCTGAAAGACTTAGCATAAAACGTCAGAATAATCTATTTTCATCTATATGATACTGGTTCGAAATGTGATCATGTTGCAGATGAAAGTAGGGATTACACTTTACGGTGAAATGCTTCTCTTTACTTGTATGTAATGTCCTTCTAGCTTATAATCTTCCTCTATTCTACAAGGCCTCAGAAAATTCGGCTACTTTTAACTTGCATGGATGAGAGTCACCGAGATGCCATTTATTGCGCTGTAGGAACGAATAGACGTTATAGTGTAGGTTTATTTAGAGCTATAGAAGCGACGGTGGAAATCGGGTTGTCATTTTCTGCGATATTGTTGAAAGTATACTTTTCTCCAATACTACTCAATGTTGGAGTCACTAATAGGATCATATATTGTATTTTTATGCTGTCCAAAATCATTAACGGTTACTTCAATATGTTATAAAATTAGGAAAAATAAAGAAAGGAAAAATAGTTTAATATGAGAATTCGGTAAATAAGAGATACTAGTATGAAGTAGTATGATCTCAATAGTAAATATAAAAACTATTGTACTAATTGTTTATCATGTTTGCGTAAGGTTTTTATGATAATTTAAAATAAACTTACACTTTGACACTTTTTATCTCCCCCAACCTTTTGACGACGTTATGTAGTGATATAATACCTGCGTTTATTTTAATCCAAATATGTCGATTTAGTTTCGATTAGTTAACATTTAGCATCAATGATTCTATTTACAAATGGCATCATAAACATTACCAGCTGCGTATGCTGACAGCCTATAGCTGTTAGATCACTGAATAACGAATCATAACCAGTGAGAACACAGTCTTATTATTATTTTCTGTCATAGAAGGGATAAATTAATACCTGAAGTAAAACAATGCAATATCTATTAAATAGTTTTGGCTCATTTCATCCAATACTCCAAGGTAAAATAAACCATTGGTGTATTCATTCTTTAAATATAACATTCTTTTCGTATTTTTTAAGATGGTAAAATCTGTCGCCTAGTTTTTCATTTTTAAAATTATAATTGGCGCAGGCATCTATTTAAAAATAAACACAATCATTCTAGAATGCCATTTCTATTTTTCCTCATACTTTGCGGAAAAGTAATCCATTCACTTGATCTTTCAAGCAAAGACCAAAGTATGCGTGACTGTAATTTTGTATTGCGTCGTCATAGATAGTATCTCATCTATCATAAATCTATTGTCAACGGCTTGCTATTCCACAAGGCTACGGTCAAAGTGCAATTTTGCGATCGCATGTGAAGT